>CM024636.1:24490699-24864305 GCA_014182715.1 Eucalyptus cloeziana
TATAAATTCAAAGGGGGAAAGAGAGAGTGTGAGGCTTGGGTTGGAAATGGTTTTTAAGTCCAACCCATTTAAGACCCATTTAACTAGTCTCTTCAATTTATAAGTGAATCATATATGGCCCATTTATGATTTAAATGGGTCATATATGGTTTAAGACCCATTTTGACACCTTTGGCAATTTAGGGTATGTATGACAAAATTTCTAGAACAAAAAATTGATTTTTGAATTTTTGTTCCCTTAACAAGTTTCTGAGCAAAAAAACGCGTTTGATAACAACTCAAAATATGACATCTAGGATTTATGTATTTGAAATTATGTAATATTCGGAAATTCCTGTATGTGATAATAATACTTAGATTTTAAGCTAAGTATTATTTGCCTTAGTATTTGGATGAACACGCTGAAAATTTAATTGAAACGTAAATTTCTTGGGATGCAGCTGGTAATTTTCGTAAATGTAAATCATTTTGGGTGCAACGTGTGAATTGGATTATGTGTGTGCTAATAATAGAACTTAATTAAATTTCTATCGTCTTACTAGTTAACGGTTGTTATTAATTATGTAAGTTTTAATTAATTGATAATAATAGTGAATAATTTGTGTTGATAGTGCTAGAAGAAGAAGATTACGTTCTGCTTATTACATTTCCCCTTGCAAAATTTATTAAGTAAAATTAGAATTGTCATATGTCCTTGTACGGAGCTTTGCACGGCCATGTGTTCTTACAAATAAAATTTTGTGGCTAATTTCTTTTACACATAAATTAAGTGATGATTTTTTCAAATGACTCATTTTCTTCTTTAATTTCCCTTGGCCACGTGCAAGTGTCTTGCCTTGCATTTGTGCCACATCAAGCTAAAGATTAACATGTAAATTTACACCTAGTACTATAATAAATCAAATTATCTTAATCAATTTTAACAAAACTCATTCTATCTTGCCAAAAAACTCATTTTCATTCCTCCAAAAAGTCAAATAGAAGTTGTATGTGTTAATTGTGTTAATTCCGCTTTTCAATCTAAGAATTTGGAGAGCAAACTTCATATTCAAGAGCTATTAAGGTAAAAAAGGCAATTGGTAGCTTGTGATTTATGGTTGTATCAAGATAAGTGAAGTTTCTAGTATTAAGTTTGCTAAAATATACTCAGTTACTTCTAACTTGGTTTGTTGGGTGAGATGTGAAGTCTTGATTATGGTAGTTATTAAGTGGCCTTGACAATTTCTTGCAAGCTCATTCTACTTCGCTTTGATTTGTCCTAATTCATTTTGTGTGGTTCTATGTGGTTTGGGTAGTCAAAACATGATCGTTCTGTTATATTTAGCTTGATGACCCATTATATGTTCGTTCTACCTCATTATGAGTAGTTAAAATCAAGTTATTATGTTATATTTGTCTTGATAAACTATTGTATATTCGTTTTGCCTCTTTCTGCCTCATTCTGAGTAATTGGAATTTGGTCATTCTACTATATCTGTCTTAATAACCCATTGTGTCTCATTCTGAATAGTTAGAATCTGGTCATTTTGCTATATTTGTCTTGATAACCAATTGCATGTTCATTTATGTATAATTTTACTAGTTAGAATTTGTTTGTTTTACTTGTTTCTACTAGAATTTCCTATGATAGAATTTGTCCATTCGTGGATCTACTTGAATATGTTCATTGGAGAGTCTGTTCACTTCCTAAATTTACCAACTTGTGAATCTGTTCGGTGATAAGTCTATTTATTGATTCAGATAAATTTTACTAAATATGAATCTACTTCTTCGTTGAATCCGTTCATTTGTTGATTATGTCCATTATTTAATCTGTCCATTTGTATATTTGTTCATCGTTGAATATGTTCTTTTATTCCATTAACTTTTATCAAGCCAAAATTTACTCTTTTGATTGTTCAGACTTTACAATCAGAATGTATTTGTTTTTCCAGACTTAGAATATACCCATTTGATTTACCAATTTTTAATGTCTAGAATCTACTCAATTTTCAGACTCTGAATATACCCATTTGATTTACTAGATTTTAATGTCTAGAATCTGTTCAATGTTTAGACTCATAATATATCCATTTGATTTACTAGATTTTAATGTCCAGAACTTGCTCAATATTCACTTGAATGTCCAAACTTTAACAATCAGAATATGATTGTATCTTACTTCATTTGCAATTATTTGACTAATATATTAAACTAAGTTGAGATATGTGCGATATACTTATAAATATACATATATCATGACTTGAATGAGATTAATGTAATTTCGTCACCCATGTAACGGTAAGTGACCAAACCCCATAGGAGAAGTTTGCAAGATATCTCAGTGGTTGGGATGCCTTGGGGAGTGTTTCGGGATGTCTCGGGAGTCAAGATGTCCCTATGATGAGATTCCTTGTGGTGAAAGTTTGCAAAATACCTTGAAGTTGAGATTCCCTAGTAATTGAGATGCCCCAAGAGTATTCGAGAGGATGAAAACATTAATGAATAAAATTCATTGCCATGTGTAGAACTAAACATTACTTAAATTGTTTGTTTGTGTGAAACACGGCGTGTACATGCATTAGTCTGAATGGACGTTTCGTTGGTTGCCAATTTCTATGATAAATGAAAATGGGAAAAGTAAAGTCTACTTAAGTTTTATCATACTTACTAAATGTTTATGCATTTATTTTGTGTATTCTAGGCAAAGTGGCAAGAAAATTTTTTTAACTTAACACTAGAGATTTCATTTACTGAGTTTCAGCTCATCCATTTTATTTTTCAGACTAATAGGATGAGCACCCCTCAACCCTTGCGTTATGGAGTCCCTATGTATAATGAAGCTTTTTATGAAAGTGTACTTGAAACAGAGTTTGGAATAATATATACCAAATGTAGTTCTACAATATGGGTTGATATATGAGGTTTCACGGAGTAAGTTCCTTTTCAGCTTGTTGCTTGGTACCAGAACCTTGATGGTGAGTTAGTCGGTCCGTTGTGTGGCTTCGATTTGGACGATGAAAATGCAACAGATGGAGAAGTTATCAACCTGTGATTTCAGTCTACCCATTTTTATAGACAGATTTTTGGAAGTACAATATAGTCTAGAGATAGGTCTCCCTACACTACCCAGACTAATGTTTGTTACTCGTAATGTAATGAAGTTGTGAACTCAAATGTGGTATAAATTAAATACACTTAAGTATACTGGTTATATTTGCAATTCTTTAATTGTTAAAAGAATATTCGTAAATATTTGATTATGCTTCCGCAAGTTAAAAGAGAGTAATAATAAAAAAACATGTGTCGGATGATGTTTTAGAATGTCATACAAAATTTTTATTTCTAGAACAGAAATTTGTTTGATAACAAAATAAAATTTCTATTTCTAGGGGACGGCAGCCGCATCTAGCGTCTGACATGGGGGCATGTGGCGTGCGGCATCCGGCGTCCGATGACGAGCAATGACGAAAGTGAACGATGAGAAAAGTTTTTGTTTCTCACTTTTGTTCCAAAAATAGAAAAGCTAAAAATTTAATTTCTGATTTCTGCTCCAAATCTATTTTTGCGATAAAAATCTGTTCCAAAAATAGAAAAATGAAATTGTGTTACTAAATGAATTTCTATTCCAAACCTATTTCTGGGAACATAAAAATAAGGAAATTGAGAAATAGAAATTTTGTCATGTACACCCTGACTTGTTAAAGAAATCTCTTCTTTTAAAGAAGACTATTGAGTTGGAAGTCAGGTGGCATTGTATTGCTTCTTATGTAGTGGTAAAGTTTGTGAAGATTTAGTAGTCCTAGCCATGGCCTCCCTTCATTAACTAATGAATCTATCGTATTCATCTATATATGGTCCAAGTGATGGATTCTTCTATTGATCTTAGATGCCTATCTTGCAGGTTGTGGAACCTCGGGATGGCGAGCACCTGAACTGCTACTTCACGATGGGCGCCAAACACCGGCAATGGATGTGTTTAGTTTAGGTTGCGTCTTGTGCTTTTGCTTCACTCGTGGAAGACATCCATTTGGTAAAAATCTAGAACGTGACCACAACATTGCTTGCAACAAAATGGACCTGTCCTTTGTGGACATACCGGAAGCTCATGATCTGTTTTCGTGTTTACTAAACCAAGATCCCAAATTGAGGTGAGTGTATTTTCATCCTTAATTTGCATCACTACCATTTTGTTCTTCCATATGATAGATTTTATAACCATTGCTAGTTGACTGATTTCCAACATCACTTAATCTCACAAGTACTAAAGGTGCCCTCAAATTCTTCCAACATGGCTTAAATGTCAGTCCTACTGGTGGGGCTCTACTTAATGAGCAAAAAAAGTGTAGATCCCACTCATTTCTTTTGGCAATCGACAACGGTAGCCAGAAAAAAGGTTGACCATGCGATAGCCTAAATGCCTTTGACAATTGTGATATTCAAATGGAAGATGATCATTGTGAGAGGCCTAGTTATTAGGGAGATAAGTTTGTTACCCACCCACAAACAAATAAATTCCAATCAGTCCTACGTAGTATTATATTTGCTATACATACACCAAAGAGGATTTCATGCGAAGATTCTGAGGATTTAGCATATGACGCTCAATATGAAATAAGAATCCTAGGGACTGGAGATTTCTAATTTAAGGTACTTGGAGTAAGTAATTCCTAAGTTCTTGTTGTAGTCAAACAACTCCCTTCATCCCGGACTCATGAATTGTGAAGTGTATTTAAGTTTTCAGACATTTTGCTTACTCTTTCATTGAGTTAATGCAATTTTAATTATTTTAAAGATTGCATGAATGCCAAACTTGCAATGCTTTTGAACGTAGGAAGTCGGTTCATTTCAGTATCGTTCGTATAATTGATTTCTTTGAATATGTTGGGTCAATGGTAAATTACTTTTTATGACTAGCAGGCCAAAGACATCGGAGGTGCTTCACCATCCATTTTTTGGAGTTCAAAGACGAGACTGACCTTTCTTCATGACGTCAGTGATGAAGTAGAATCAGAAGCTGGGAAAGGCAATTCAGATCTTCTCAAAGCATTGGATAACATTGCACAATTGGCTTTTGATGGGAATTGGATAGAGAAAATAGATAAAGATGTTATGGAAAGGCAATCTACAGACGTAAGCCCTATGATGGAAGCAGTGTCAGAGACTTATTGAGAGTCGTGCGAAATAAGTTTAACCACCTCAAGACTGCTCCTGAAAAAGTTAAGGTACTCTCTCTCTCTCTCTCTCTCTAGAAGAGTGGCGATATCTACAGCCGCATGCATACAAGGCTCAAACATCTCTCTCTCTCTCTCTCTCTCTCTAGAAGAGTGGCGATATCTACAGCCGCATGCATACAAGGCTCATGTTTGTTATTGCTTGATTCTGGCAGGAGATCCTCGGATCGGATCCTAATGGTTTGGATGCTTACTTTGCTAAACGATTCCCCAGACTCTTGATGGAGTCATACAAAGTGGTGTCCCAAAACTACAAAAGGGAGAAATTGCTTGCGGGAGTACTTTCTAAGTAATGTGCTTTTGACCCTACGGCCACTTCCCACGATGATTCCTTCTTCAAGCCAGCAGGGTTGGCCATGAATACTATAGGACATTCCATCCATCTTTTTTATTGCATTCGCTGTCTTGGTTACAAGAATCAAGTTGGACGGGCGTTGGACTCTATTCCCATTGTTCCTAATATCAAAGTTTTAAATAATTTTATAGTATACTATTGCCGCATACTTTAATTGTTTAATGTATTGTTCTTGATATTGCATAAACAAATATTATATTTCAATTTCGTACAATTTTTTTTTCAATATCGCAATTTTTAAATTTAACTCTTGTACTTTATTTCAAAAAGTCTTTTTTTTTTTTTTTTTAAAGATTTCAGAACAAAAAAAAAAAGCCCAGGTACACGCTTGGGCCAACACGGCCCGGTGGTCAGCCCATGTAGACACTTCTCATCAACAAAATTAGCTTTCAACCCGTTAGTAGTTTGGCAACTTCTTCCCCTAGCTAGTAAATTTTTTCCATATGCAATCTAAATATCTAAAGAAAAATATTTAGGTTAAATAAATCTCAATGGAGTAGGTAACATTCTCAGTTATGAAAGAAATGTCACTCTACTTGCAAGTATTTACCTATGAAATAGACATCACTCTATTATTTTGAAGTATTTACCCACACGATGAACAATTTTTCTATATAATTTCTAACATATCTTGTATGGTTGATAATTTGCCCTCATTGGAGCTAATGGCTTTGGGAATTGAAAGTATGAATCCACATGTAATTAAAATATATATAACACTCGTGTATTTCAAAACCTCATAAAGAAATAAATGGCAAGAAAATGCATTAATGGTTCTAAACCTCATAAAGAATGGAGGAAAAATCTTATGTATCATCTACATACGCCATGCATTTTCTAATCAAATTTATGTACACTTAGTTCGTCCAATCAAGTTGTTCTAGATTCAGAAAATTTCGGCTCAAATCTATCCGACACAAAATCAGACCAAATTCGCGAACATGGCATCAAATGACTCCAAAGGATGATGTGAAAAATATATATGAATGCACACATGGATGTGTGTGAAAAAAAAAGGGCAATATAGACAGTATTGAACTATGACTTGTTGCCCGATGTTGATGCTTGTGTGGACATCTACATTGGAAAAAAAATTAATCATGTCATACTCACTATGATATCAATCAACAGTCATGTCAGTTGGATATGGCTGCATTTGGTGTCAGAGGGACTTGACTAAAAAATTTATGAAAAAAGTGGAAAACAAAGTAAAAATGATAGTATAAGGACCAAAAGTAAAAGGTTTTGTAAAATAATATTTGGTTCCCTCGTGGATTGTCATTTGGGCAATCCTTTTATATAGACACTTATATGCTTTATTATTTTTCACTTCCGACGTACGATGATTTGGCTTATAATTTCTTTTCTTTTATTGGTATTTGGCTTTATGATTTTACTTTCATGATAGGTAGGTACTCACAATATTTATTGGTTTGGAGAGATAGGATTAGTGTGGTCTAGATAATAATAAGATTGGATTTTCCGTGATTACAGGAGCGTGTTAGTCTCTCTCTCTCTCTCTGACTGAGGTTGCTTAAGATGTTGTAAGTATATTATTTTGTTTTGGTTTTTTCTAACCATATATAACAGGTGGGAATATCTCGAATCCAAGAAAAAGGTTAAAGACATATAAATAATATTATTATCAAACAAATCACGCCAACATTTCTTCCCAACCGAGCCATCAAAAACTATCATCAATCATTAAGTCACTTTTGAAATTATTGCGTGTGAGAAGTTCTAATATAATTTGACCCTTAAAAAAATTCTAATATAAGGACAACAGTCATTAACACATTTTCATTTTCCAACTTAAAAAGCTTTCTTACATTTTATAATTTGACCTTTGTCATCACGTAATCGTGATTATAGAGCATGGTATAATTTCTTTTCCAAATAATTTCTTATCACGTTCACCACGCAAAACTTAGCTAGCCTCAAACATAAAAGTTTGAGGTTGAAATTGAAGTTCCATAATAACAAATTTTCATGAGGGCGTGCATTTCAACTACCCGGATTCGCCACGTGTTAGTTAGCAATTGATCTCACAATGTCAACTTTTCTACACACGGACCATATATACGTCTTAGAAAATAAGGAAATCAATGCATGCCACAGTGATAAACCACCCAATTTACGGGGAAGGGGGCGATGGAATGAAATCTGCCACCCCACCAAATTGGTTCTTTTTTCTTCCTTTTTAAATTTCTCTCCTTTTTTTTTATTCGTGTATTTGTTATCTTTCGTATACTTTTAAATTATAATTATCACCGATTTTATAGAAACTTTTCTCTTTTATATATTTTATTTCTTTCTTTTCAATCCATTAATCGTGTCCATTCATTAGCTTAAAGTTTATTTTTCAACTTAAATTTATCTCAATCAATCCTTTTTCTAGTAAAATTCAAGTGCAATCAAATTGTCACATGTTTCTAAAGTCTTAGATAAAAGGTACTATTGTGACATTATTATCAAATGTTATTTTATTTTTCCTTATTGATTCATTTACGTGTCCCTTTTTAAGGCTTAAAATTAATTTTTCACTTTAATTTTATTCAAGATTATCCTTAAATATTTGCTTGAAATCAAATTTAAAAATATTTAAATCATTGTACCTTAAAAGAAGAGGTCACCCCTTCAATGTTGTCATCAAATGTTACAGTGTTAATATCTTTGAATCAGTCATCAATCATGATATAATGAGAACTTCGCATGACATCACATATTTTTATTTCATACTTTGTTAGTTGAAATAAATGATAATTTAGCCAACAATGCTTACTATATTTAAAAAATGTCAAAATTACTATTCTTGGTTAAGCAAGCTCCTCATTGGCCCATTTCAATTCACATGGATTGATGACTTAGCACAATGGGTGGCTTGGATGATCTCATGATGAATGACCAATATCACTAGCTTCGCTATTAAGAAAAGCTAAAAGAAGCTCCCATCGGTTCGTTCAATTTGACAAGAATCACTGGCAATTTGGAAATTTTTGCCACATGAGGGCATTTTTGTAATTTTCACATATGCGAAGGGCTTCAAGGCTTGTCTAGTCGGAATAAACTTGCCGAACGCTGGAAACTTGGATGAAAAATAGTCAGAGATGGCTAATTGGCCTTGACCAGTCAAAATCAACTGAACTGGGTTGAGCCAGTCGGACCGAGTTGACTTGGGCCTTGGCCGGCTCAATTAGGCTCCGATTTGGTTCCCATTTTTCTTAATTTTGTCTAATCTAAGTTAAATTGAAAATTCCCAAATGAATTGGGTCAAATTAAATGCAATTGGACTGAATTGACTCGACTTGATTTGATTAATTCGATATGAAATGCCGTAAATTCCCCCAATTTCTATTAAAATTGCACCATGAACTATACCAATGTGTACAATTGAGGTTCCATTGGCCAAATTGAAATTCAATTGATCAAATTGGATGTTAGTTTAAAATGGATCAAGTTTTGATTCAAGTCGATTAGGGCATTCCATCTTTGATTTTTCAATTGCATGTTCACTAATTTGGTCATTTCATGTTTGAATCTAACCAAGATTGATAGCTAGTTATGTGGGACTGCCTCTCACCTTTATCATTCAATAAACACTCATTATGTGAGGTTATTTGTGCATCAAGGTTAGATAAGAAACTTGAGTTCTATCTATACAGTTTTAAGCTACAAACCTTTCATTAGAGGCCGGGCTTTACTCATTCCATAATAATTAGTTCCATGTTAGACTAATTAATAATTTTTATGTTTCACCTTAATAGACTAATTTTGTAAACGGCAAATTATAATATCAATTAATGTAGCCCACATTAAAAAAATAAAATAAAAGATCTTACATTAAGAGCTTCTGGCTTGACCTTTCATTTGAATAAATAAGGGTTTTGGTTCTTGGGACTAGCAGCTGGGTCAGCAGGATTGTGGTCACACTCGTCAGTTGACTGATTTATGTGTCAACCTAACTAAAAAAACTATAACTTCCTCCAAATTGATATCTTGGGCAGTTATGAAATCTTCTTTCCCCGTACTCCTTTGGTCTTGCTGTTTGCAGAGGAGATTTCAAGTCACAAGAGCAAAACATTGAGGTATCATTCTTGATCAGAGGAACCACAATCACTGATTGCGACAAATTTGCTTATCTCTTCATGGATTTTAATATGACAAAGTGGAAATTGGGGATTCTTTTCGTGAATTAGGGTTAGAGGTCAATTTTGGGGTTTCTAGCAAACTGAGGGAATTGAATTTTGAGGGTTTGATGGCTTTTGCTTTGTTTTTTTGTTAGATTTGATGAAACAAAAAACGATGTTTTTTTATTGAGTCTGTCCACGTTAAGTCACCGATCATGTCACAAAAGATGATCAAGATGACTGGATGATCACTCAGCAATTTCAGACAATAATTGACCGAAATGACCATATTAAATTTCACATATGAGATAAGTAGTGCATTGAACCAATTAAGAAGTCTAATATTGGAATCTGTGAACTGAAGTAGAAACTTTCCTCTAATTACGATTACGATTTCATAACAAAAAAGGTAGTACGTCTCTCTCTTTCCCTCGCCATCTTCGTTTCCCAACTTCTCCTCCTTTCCTCCAACAAACTCGGCTTCAACTTCCCATGCGCTTCACTCCCGACCACGCCTCCACCTCCGCCTCCGCGGTCGCCTCCCGGAGCCCCATTGGCAGCTCCGATTCGATGTCTGCGTCCAACGAGCTCAGGTTAGGCTTTGCGCCTTACTCTGCTCTCTCTCTCCATCCCCCTTCACTACCCCTCTTCCCTTCAATCACGACCTCTGCTCCCTCCCTCTTCAAAGTCCAGGATTAAGAAGTGTGGTGGTAAGGAAAATTCACACATCTGAGAATTAGACTTCACATTGCTGCTTGCACAAGATAATCCAAATACAAGCAATTTGCAAGTTCTCACAAATAAGATACATACCTTTTCTGGAAGCTTCTTAGCTTTAAACAACTACTTCATGTATCTCTGCAAAAATTCTTGGTGGAAGTCATTCCTGATGGCGTCAATGATGAAGCGCTTAGGAGACTTGGTTTCACCACAGGCTGATTCTCTCCTGAAAAGGTGGTTTGGTGTGAAACTATAGAGAACTATGGCTACTCGCGACTTCGTGATATCCTTTTCACAACAATAGATGCAGAGTCTCGTAAACCAAAAGAGACCACTTGATGCGATTGCTCCCCAAATTCTTCTTTTTTTTTCTTTTCTAAACAGAACTTATGGAGAAAAAGATTGTGGGCTGACTGTTTACATGAAAAATATAAAATGGTTTGAATAATTACCTTGAGCCTGGAAACCAACCACTCAAACCGATAACTGCCCTAAGTTGATAGGGGTATGGACTTCCAATTGCGTATTTACCCAGGGCAAAACAAGTTGCTGAGTAAAGAGCTGTGGCAGCACCCGTACTAAAGCCTCCGATGTCAACTTTCACTGCAAAAACATGACAAGCAGTTGTTAAATCACAAAATGTTTTTCGAGATGGAATTGTTGATTGATCAGCAATTTTTTTACTAGTAAATATCAGAGAAGCACATGGCACATACAATTAAGCATACTATCAGCCAAAAAGACGAGTGGTGTTGCAAACTGCTGTGATTGCCTTGGGTATAAGGACAATCTATCAGTAATCCTTCCTACTTCAAAAGCCGTGAAAATGTGAAGTTCTTATCCCAACTTTCTGCTTAATTGACAACCAGAGTCTGGAAATTAGTCCCAGAAGGTAATTCAGAATAGAAATAGTTAAAGATTGCACATATTAGAGAAATGCTTCTTCTAGAAAATTTTCTCCTGGTCTTAATTATCATCAGCTGGTTCTGTTGACAAAAGATTGGCAATATGCACTGCCAAGCATATAAGCCTTCCCAGTCATCTGGACTATCTTTTGAAATCTCTCGAACATCAAACCCTGGAAGCATGCATCAAAACATACTTTTAAATTACAATATGCATGAATCGATCATATTGGAAGAAAGAAAAGATAGGAATAGACTAATCATCTTACATGCAGTACGAGGAAATCCGCCTAACAAAGCCATTGTACAGGTGGGAGCAGTGGACAGGTTCATTTTAATCTGCTTGAGGAAAATTTTCCCTAGATGTATAAGCCCGCTGATATCAAACTAATTCTTATTTTGAGCAGCAGAGATTAAGGAGGAGCGCACTCACACTAGGAAGAGAGACGGATTCCAAGTGCTGGAACAAGCTGAGCCAGCCAAAGAAAGCAGATTTAGAGTTTACTTCAGTTTGAAATTTTGTTGCAGACAAAGGACATCGAAATATGCATAGCCTTAGGACCAACACAGAAGGAAAGTTTCATCTCAAAGTAAAAATGAAAGGATAATGACGAAATCATTTAAATAGCTACAACGTAGTGCGAATTCTCTCTATAACATCATCTGAGAATGAGCGTCCATAAAAATCTCCCCAAGATCATTATATTTGTTTAAGTTAGGAATATACTTATGCAAAATCAGTGAGCAGACGTTCAGCTGCAGTAAAACCCAGTGGTTTAGTGGTCCTCCATCATTAAAAACTGTTACAACCACTCTCTCATTCAGGCTAAGCTGAAGCCTTAACTCAGCTTCAGATAAGACAACACGAGAACACACATACATACCACCCATACATGTCTATGATATGTTGGAATAAGCACAAGCTAGAATCTCCAGAACAAAGTTGCATCATCTGGACCACAATATCCCGTGAATTGTTGAACATGCCAAGACATAACCGGTGGGAGCCACAGTTTAGATGCAGCTCTTTGCTCATGGAAATCAAATGTATACCCACGGCCAGTAGGAGCCACAGTTTTCGCGAGCGACGTGGTTAATGACCCGCTTCCCGTCCCCGATTGGAGAACCCCACAACCCGGAACTACTTCTAGCTCAATGGAATATATTCGCAACTCGTCGGACGCAGAGGACAAATCGGAACCGCCAATGGGGCTCGTCGACGGAGGCGGAGGCGGCGTCGGAGTAGAGAGTGAATAGAAAGAGGCTTCCATAGTAAGGGGAGGGAAGCGCGCAGAAGATTTAGAAGAGACGAAGATTTGGATTCAAAATGAAAAGAGGGAGCAGAGGCCGGGAATGAAGGGAAGTCGTGAAGAGGGATGGAGAGAGATAGAGCAGAGCAAGGCGAAAAGCTTAAGCTGAGCTCGTTGGACGCGGACGTCGAATCGGAGCCGCCGATGGGGCTCCGGGAGGCGACGGCGGAGGGGGAGGCGGAGGGGGAGGCGGAGGCGAAGCCGTGGTCGGGGGTGAAGTGCACGGAAGGTTGAAGTCGAGCTCATTGGAGGGAAGGAGGAGAAGTCGGGAAACGAAGAGGCAGAGCGCGCGCAGAGATAACATGATGAGCTAACGGAGAAGTGACGGAGAGAGAGAGCGCGGCGGAGTTTCAAAAATTCTGACAGGGTGGGTCCGCCAAGGCACGTGGCGCACAATGAGTGGACTGTCCAGTGGAAAGTCAGACCCGCCGAAGGTAAAGTCAGACCCGCCGAAAGTATTCTCTTTTTCTAGAGTCATCCAAAACCCCCCACCGTTTCCTTTCCGCCTCCGCTGTGCTCTCTCTCTCTCCCCCACCGCGAAGTCGTGCTTCTCTTCCAGCGAAACGCGACGCCGACGGCCCTCCACCTCCGCCTCCGCCGGTTGCCTCCGTCGCCCCCCGACGCCGACGCCGACGCCCCTTCGCCTCCCTCTCCGCGAAGAAGATTCATCTTCTTTGCGAAGAAGTATCCTGCAAACTTGTCCGATAAATCAAAAAAAGAAAGGGTTGATTGAAACTCCTGGTATGATCCAAGGTCTTTCTTGAAACATCTGTTTACTCTTCCGTGAGATATAGGGGAAATGTCCAGAGAGGACCCCTTTCGCAGATTTGTAGAGAGCTTCTAACAACAACTGGATTTGTAGGTTCCGTGGGAATAAGTATGGCGGAAGCACGGCGAGGATTAAGGCCTGCCTTGCTGGAGTTGCAGGATATGGGATTCATGGCCGCAAGCGCGTCGATGGCCAAGTGAGATCAGAAGCCCACGCAACGTTGGGGGTAAAAGAGCGGTGAAATCAACCAACAGCCATGTCAATGCAGAAGAGGGCCCGCGTGAACAACGAAGATGATTGTAGAGATATTTTAGACCCTAGCTCTGATGTGATAAGCACTGTAGGTGCCAATTCATCACCCGATCTTAGTGAGCTGAATTTGCCCAGTCAGTCTACCGTGTTTTCCCCAGATCTAAAACTCCTTGAATCTTGTCCTGTTGCTCTAGCGTCCGCATCTGAAAAGTGCAGTTGCCTCACTGACATGTCAATGCAGAAGAGGGCCAGCATGAACAACAAAGATGATTGTAGAGATATTTTAGTCCCTAGCTCTGATGTGATAAGCACTGTAGGTGCCAGTTCATCACCCGATCTAGAACTCCTTGAATCTTGTCCTGTGTTCACACCTGAAGAGTGGAGTTGCCTCACTGACTTGCTGCCACGCTCAGTGAACGCAGAACTGGAAGTATCCAATACCAATGTTCCACAAGGTAATGCCCATCTTCAAATTCACTATTGGTCAAACGCTCATGCAGCATTGTCTGATGGTGACATTGGATGGCGTAAAATTGGTAAAATCTGGGTATCGAGAATAGAAATAGCTAAAGGAAGTAATGGGACCATTGTCCTTGAGGGCATCTATGAAGGTAGACATGTTGCAGTGAAACGCCTTGTTCGGGCCCATTGCAATGTTACTTCCAAGGAGATTCAGATTTTGATGGCATCTGACCGACATAAAAATATCGTTCGTTATTATGGAGTGGAGTATGACCTGGATTTCGTGTATCTTGCTCTAGAGCGCTGTGCTTGTAGCTTAGACGATTTAATTCAAGTACATTCAGATTCTTCAAATAACTCTGTGTTCACCGGTCATCCAGCATCAATGGATGATTATAAAATCAAATTGGATTCTGTTAGGGGTATGATGCAAGATGTTAACTTGTGGCGGGCAGATGGTTATCCCTCACCTTTGTTACGGAAGCTGATGAGGTAAGTTCTATGTTTTGATTTGCCAAAAGAGAGATAACTGCAGTATCTCATTGCGGCACTCCTAAAATCAAATGTCACATATTTGTATTTGTAGTGAGCTTGCTTACATATGTTTTACATGACTCAGAAGCATCTCATAGAGATCACTAGCTTCATGTACTCTTCTTTGCTGGCTTATGTGGGTATCAGGTGCTAGTTGAAGGGCAATTATTAGGTCGCTACCTTGACTGAGGTGAGCCCAATGCAATCACCATCGTGGGCTAAGTTTTGAACCTTGCAGCTTCCTTTCTAGAGTCTGTTAAGTTCAATCTCACCATCAAGGCTAAAGTCTCAGTTTTCTTTCCATGGAAATCAATTAGGTATTTTCAATTACCTAGTAATAATTCCATTGATTTTCCCATCTTGGTAAAAACAGTATGCCTTCTTTCCTTTTGATTTGCAAATGCCGTAGAATCCTCATGCACTGAAATCGGTATATGTTGATGTGATTGATATGGTGATCAGATTCTATACCGGGTTTTTCATCGTAGAGTTTACATAAAGAACCTGTAACAGTTTTTTTCTCCAGTGTACTTCTGACATCGTTATTGGGTCTTAGTGTGTTAGAGAAATTCATTATTTTCGAATAAGATATGGCTTAGTATATGTATATGATGCCTTCAAGTGGCCCTGATGCTATTTGGTTCCAGATACATTGTTGATTTAAGTCATGATGTCTTCTCTATATTATGATACAGAAATGTGGTATCAGGACTCAGCCATTTGCATGACTTGAGAATTATCCATCGGGACTTAAAGCCTCAAAATGTCTTGATTACTATGAATCCATCATTTTGTGCTCAGCTATCTGATATGGGCATTAGCAAACCCCATCCTGAAGATAAATCTTCCCTGGGATATCATGCCGGTAAGTGCTGATGATAGCTTTATCCAAATTTTGATCTTCTTTTCCTCAAAATTGATCCATGCATAATTTGAATCTATACAGTGGTAAAGGGCTGTCAAATGGGCGGGTCAGGTAAAAAATGGTCAGACTCATATTGATCCATTTTCATGTAATGTAAATTTGATGATCCATACTTGACCCAACCAATATATGATCCATACTGCATTGTATCGCTTCTTATGTAGTGGTAAAGTTTGTGGAGATTTAGTAGTCCTAGCCGTGGCCTCCCTTCATTGACTAATGAATCTATCGTATTCATCTATATATGGTCCAAGTGATGAGGATCATTCTACTGATCTTAGATGTCTGTCTTGCAGGTTGTGGAACCTCGGGATGGCGAGCACCTGAACTGCTACGTCATGGTGGGCACCAAACGCGGGCAATGGATGTGTTTAGTTTAGGTTGTGTCTTGTGCTTTTTCTTCACTCGCGGAAGACATCCATTTGGTGAAAATCTAGAACGTGACTACAACATTATTTACGACAAAATGGACCTGTCTTTTGTGGACATACCAGAAGCTCATGATCTATTTTCGCGTTTACTAAACCAAGACCCCAAATTGAGGTGAGTGTATTGTCATCCTTAATTTGCATCACTACCATTTTCATCCTGCCATTTGATGGATTTTATACCCATTGCCAGTTGACTGATTTCCAACATCATTTAATTTCGTGAGTACTAAAGGTGGCTTCAAATTCGTCCAACATGGCTTAAATATCTGTCCTGCTGGTGGGGCTCGACTTAATTTGCAAAAAAGTGTAGATCCCACTCATTTCTTTTGGCAATCGACAACAGTAGCCGGGAAAAAGGTTGACCATGTGATAGCCTAAATGCCTTTGACAATTGTGGTATTCAAATGGAAGATGATCATTGTGGGAGGCCTAGTTATCAGGGCTACAAGTTTGTTACCCACACACGAACAAATAAATTCCAATCATTCCTAGCGCAATATTAGATCTGCTATACATACACCGAAGAGCATTTCGTACGAACATTCCATTGGTTTAGCATATAGTGCTCACTGTGAAATAAGAATCCTAGAGACTGGATGATCAGATTGCTAATTTAAGGTACTTGGAGTAAATAATTGCTGGGTTCTTTTCGTAGTCAAACAACCGCCTTCATCCTGTCGTGAGTTGTGAAGTGCATGGGAGATTTTAGACATTTTGGTTGCTCTTTCATTGAGCTAATGCAATTTTAATTGTTTTAGAGATCGCATGAATGCCGAACTTGCGATGCTTTTAAAATCGGGAAGTCGGTCAATTTCAGAATTGTCTGTGTAGTTGATTTCTTTGAGCATATTGGTTCAGTAGTAAATTATTTTTAATGACTAGCAGGCCAAAGGCATCAAAGGTGCTTCATCATCCATTTTTTTGGAATTCAAAGACGAGACTGTCCTTTCTTAGTGACGTCAGTGATTTAGTAGAATTTGAAACCAGGGCAAGCAATCTAGATCTTCTCAATGCATTGGAGAGCACTGCGCAATCGGTTTTTGTTGGGAATTGGGAAGACAAAATAGAGTCTGCAGTTAGGGCCGAGCTATGGAGACTGAACCACTACGACGGTAGCCTTGTCAGACACTTATTGAGAGCCGTGCGGAATGTGTATAGCCACCACATGGAATTTCCAGTAGATGTTAAGGTACTCTCTTGCACGCTCTCTCTCTATATCTGAAACTGTAGTAATATCCGCAGCCGCATGCATGCAAGGCTTAAATGTATCGTTGCTTTGATGATTCTGGCAGGAGATCCTTGGACCGGTTGATGATGGTTTGGATGATTACTTCACTATACGATTCCCCAGACTCTTGATTGAGTCATACAGAGTAGTGTCCCAAATCTGCACAAGGGAGGAATTGCTTGCGAGAGTACTTTCTAGGTAATGTGTTTTTGACCCTTTGGCCACTTCCCACGGTGGTTCCTTCTTCAAGCCAGCGGGGTTGGCCATGAAGCAGAAATTCATTCCACCTGTCTTTTTTGTTGTCCCCGCTGTCTTGGTTACGAGGATCAAATATGGACGGGCTTAGGACTCTTCGTATTATTCCTAATATCAAGATTTGAATAATTTTGTAGTATACTATTGCCACATACTGTAAATGTTTTATGTCTTGTCCTTGATATTGCATGAACAAATATTATCTTTTGATTTCGTGCAAATTTTTTCAATATCGCAATTTTTAAATTTAACTCGTAACTTTTTTCCAAAAATTTTGTTTTTAGAGTTAAAAAACGAAAAAAAAAAAAGGCCCAGGCACACGCTTGGGCCAATAGGGCGCGGTGATCAGCCCTTGTGGACACTTTCGTCAACAAAAAGTACCTTTCAACCCGTTAGTAGTTCGGCAACTTCTTTCCCTAGCTAGTAATTTTTTTTCCATATGCACTCTAAATATCTAAAGAAAAATATTTAGATTAAGTAAATCTCAATGAAGTAACACTCAGTTATGAAAGAAATGTCACTCTACTTGCAAGTATTTACCTGTGAAATAGACATCACTCTATTATTTTGAAGTATTTAACCACACAATTAACGATTTTTCTGTGTAATTTCTGACGTATCTCATATAGTTGATCATTTTCTCTCATTGGAGCTAGTGGCTTTGTGAATCGAAAGTATGAATACACATATAATTAAATTATATAAAAAAATAACACATGTATTTCAAAACCTCAAAAAGCAATAAATGGGAAGAAATTGCATTAACAGTTCTAAACCACATATAAAGTGGACAAAAAATCTCAAGTGTCGTCTACTTACTCCATGCATTTTCTAATCAAATTTATGTACATTTAGTTCGTCCAATCAAGTTCTAGTTTTATAAAATGTCAGCTCAAGTCTATCTGCCACAAAATCAGATTAAATTCGCGAACTTGGTATCAAATGACCTCAAAGTATGATGTGAAAAAAAAATAAAAATAAATAAATATATATATGGATGCACACATAGATGTGCGTATGAAAAAAAATAGCCGGTATAGACAGTATTGAATTATGACTTGTTACCCAATGTCGACACTCGTGTGGACGTTTACATTGGAAAAAATTTAATCATGTCATACTCATTACGATATCACTCGATGGTCATGTTAGTTGGATTTTGCCGCATTTAGAGGGACTCAACTAAAAAATTTGTGAAAAAAGTAGAAGGATATCATTAGACAAATTAAAATAATTTGATTAGAAAACAAAGTAAAAATGAGAGGATAATGACGAAAAGTAAAAGTTTTTGTAAAATAATATTTGGCTCTTGCGGGGATGGTCGCTGTGGCATTCGTTTTATACAAACACTTATATGCTTTATTATTTTTCACTTCCGACATAAGATGATTTGGCTTCTAATTTCTTTTCTTTTATTTGTATTTGGCTTTATAATTTTACTTTCATCATAGATAGGTATTCACAATATTTATTGGTTTGGAGAGATAGGATTTTAGTGTGGTCCAGATAAGAATAAGATTGGATTTCCTGTGATTACAGGAGAGTGTTAGGTGCCCTCTGAGATTGCTTCTGAGATTGCTTCAGATGTTGCAAGTATTTTATTTTGTTTTGTTTTATTCTAACCACATAGTATCTCGAGAGTCCAGGAAAAAGGTTACAGACATATAAATAATATTATTATCAAACAAATCACGCCAACATTTATTCGCAACCAATCCATCCAAAACTATCATCAATCATTAAGTCACTTTTGAAATTGTTGCGTGTGAGAGGTTCTAATACAGTTCGACCCCCAAAAAAAAAAGTTCTAATATAGGCACCACAATCATTAACACGTTTTCATTTTCTAGCTTAAAAAGCTTTCTTCCGTTTTATAATTTGACCTTAGTCATCACGTAATCGTGATTATAGAGCATGGCATAATTTCTTTTCCAAATAATTTCCGATCACATTCACCGCACAAAGCTTAGTGAGCCTCAAACATAAAAGTTGAAGTTGAAGTTGATGTTCCGGAAAAACAAATTTTCACGAGGGCGTGCATTTCAACTACCCGAATTCACCACGTGTTAGTTAACAATTGATCTCACATTGTCAACTATTCTACACACGGACCATATATACGTCGCATAAAATAAGGTAATCAATGCATAACACAGTGATAAACCACCCAATTTACGGGGAAGGGGGCGATGGAATGGAATCTGCCACCCCGCCGAATTGGTTCTTTTTTTTTCCCCTTTTAAATTTCTCCCTAAATATCTTTTTTTAAAAAAATCGTGTATTTGTTATCTTTCGTACTTTTAAATTTTAATTATCACTGATTTTATAGAAACTTTTCTCTTTTTTATATTTTATTGCTTTCTTTTCAATCCATTAATCGTGTCCATTTATTAGCTTAAAGTTTATTTTTCAACTTAAATTTATCTCGATCAATCCTTTTTCTAGTAAAATTCAAGTACAATCAAATTGTCACATGTTTCTAAAGTCTTAGATAAAAGGTACTATTGTGACATTATTATTGGATGTTATTTTATTTTTCCTTATTGATTCATTTACGTGTCCCTTTTTAAGGCTTAAAATTAACTTTCACTTTAATTTTATTCAAGTTAATCCTTAAATATTTGCTTGAAATCAAATTTAAGAATATTTAAATCGTTGTACCTTAAAAGAAGAGGTCACCCCTTCAATGTTGTCATCAAATGTTACAGTGTTATTATCTTTGAATCAGCCGTCAATCATGATATAATGAGAACTTCGCATGACATCACATATTTTTATTTCATACTTTGTTAGTTGAAATAAATGATAATTTAGCCAACAATGCTTACTATTTAAAAAATGTCAAAATTACTATTCTTGATTAAGCAAGCTCCTCAGTGGCCCATTTCAATTCACATGGATTGATGACTTAGCACAATGGGTGGCTTGGATGATCTCATGATGAATGGCCAATATCACTTGCTTCGGTATTAAAAAAAGCTAAAAGAAGCTCCCATTGGTTCATTCAAGTTGACAAGAATCATTGGCAATATGGTAATTTTCGCCACATGAGGGCATTTTTGTAATTTTCACATATGGGAAGGGCTTCGAGGGTTGTCTAGTCGGAATAAACTTGCCGAACACTAGAAACTTGGATGGAAAATAGTCAAAGATAGCTAAGGGCGCGTTTGGTAATGCTTCTGTTCCTAGAATCATTTTTGAATTTCTGATAACAAATGATTTTTTTTTTTATTCTGTTCGCAAGAACAATTTCTAGGTATTTTAATTTGTTTGATGACTATTCAAAATTTCAATTCATAGAATATAATTGCGTTTGGTACCGTTCTGAAAATTTCTTAATCCAAAGCATTTTTTAAAAATAATTTTATTACTTTTTTTCTTTTTTTTTCTTCTTTTCTTTTTCTTCTTCTCCTTGAAGGTCTGCCGATCACCAGCCTTGGGATGATCGACGACCGGCAACCTCACCGAAGCATCGCTAGTCCCTCGGTGAGGCGACAACTTGTCGACCGAGCCTCGCCGGTAGCTAGGTGAGGCTCAACCGAACCTGATCGGGCAAGCCTCACTAGTGGCCAAGGGAGGTCCGGGTGAGGTTCGCCTCATCGATGGCTGGGTGAGCCTCCGGCGAGCTCGCCGGACCTTGCCCTAGCCTAGTGAGCTTCCAATGAGCTCGCGCGGACCCGCCCAACCGGACGATAGTTGAAGAATGGAAGCAAAGAGGGAAGAAGAACTTGAAGAAAAGAAAAGAAAAGAGAGAAAATAGGTTGGTCGATTATATAATTATTCCCAGGAATAAAGAATCAACTTTTTTTTACTTCTCAATTATGTTCCAAACCTACTTCCGAGAACAAAAAAATAGAAATTTGTTCCCGAGAACAAAAATTTTACCAAACGAATTTTTGTTCCAAATTTATTCCTAGGAACAAAAGAATAGAAATTATTACTATTTGGCAAGTTGTTAAACAAAGCCTAATTGGCCTCAACCGGTCAAAATCAACTGAATCGGGTTGAGCCAATCGGACCGAATTGACTTGGGCCTTGGCCGGCTCAATTAGGCTTCGATTTGGTTCCCATTTTTCTTAATTTTGTCTAATCTAAGTTAAATTGAAAATTCCCAAATGAATTGGTTCAAATTAAATGCAATTAGACTGAATTGACTTGACTTGACTTGATTTGATTAATTTGACATGAAATGCAGTAAATTCCCCCAATTTCTATTAAAATTGCACCATGAACTAGACCAATGTGTACAATTGAGGTTCCATTGGCCAAACTGAAATTCAATTGATCAAATTGGATGTTAGTTTAAAATGGATCAAGTTGAATCAAGTCAATTAGGGCATTCCATCTTTGATTTTTCAATTGCATGTTCACTAATTTGGTCATTCCATCTTTGAATCTAACCAAGATTGGTAGCTAGTTATGTGGGATTGCCTCTCACCTTTATCATTCAGTAAACACTCATTATGTGAGGTTATTTGTGCATCAAGGTTAGAAAGTGACTTGAGCTCTATCTATAGAGTTTTAAGTTACAAACCTTTCATCAGAGGCCGGGTTTTACTCATTTCACAATAGCTAGCTCCATGTTAGACTAATTAAGAATTTTTATTTTTCACCTTAATAGACTAATTCCATAAACGGCAAAATTACAATATCAATTAATGTAGTCTACATTAAAAAAAAAAAAAAATCTTACATCAAGAGCTTTGGCCTTGGCTTCCATCAAGTTGCCATAATCCTCATGATGGGTTGATTTTGTTTCTTCATCAATATTGCTCCCTTGAAAATTTTTTAACACACTCGTTAGTTGACTAATTTATGTGTTACCTAACTAGAAAAACTATAACATCCGCCAAATTGATATCTTGGGCAGTCATGAAATCTTCTTTCTCCGTACTCCTTTGGTCTTGCTGTTTGTAGAGGAGATTTCAAGTCACAAGAGCAAAACATTGACATATCATTCTTGATCAGAGGAACCACAATCACTGATTTTGACAAATTTGCTTATCTCTTCATGGATTTTGATATGGCAAAGTGGAAATTGGGGATTCTTTTTGTGAATTAGGGTTAGAGGTCAATTTTGGGGTTTCTAGCAAACTGAGGGAGTTGAATTTGAGAGCTTTATGGCTTCTGCTTTGTTTTTTTGTAAGATTTGATGAAACAAAAAACGACATCTTTTTATTGAGTTTGTCCACGTTAGATCACCGATCATGCCACAAAAGATGATCAAAATAACTAGATGATCACATCAGCAATTTCAAATGATATTGACCTAAATGACCATATTAAATTTCACATATGAGGTTCGTAGTGCATTGAACCCATCAAAAAGCCTAAGATTGGAATCTGTGAACAGAAGTAGCAATTTTCCTCTAATTACGATTATGGTTTCATGACAAAAAAGGTAGTACATCTCTCTCTCTCCCTCGCCCTCTTCGTTTCCCAACTTCTTCTCCTTTCCTCCAACGAGCTCGGCTTCAACTTCCCATGCGCTTCACTCCCGACCACGCCTCCACCTCCGCCTCCGCCGTCGCCTCCCGGAGCCCCATTGGCAGCTCCGATTTGACGTCTGCGTCCAGCGAGCTCAGGTTAGGTTTTTCACCTTGCTCTGTTCTCTCTCTCTCCATCCCCCTTCACTACCCCTCTTCCCTTCATTCACGACCTCTGCTCCCTCCCTCTTCAAAGTCCAAGATTAAGAAGCGCGGTGGAAAGGAAAATTCATATCTGAGAATTAGACTTCAGATTGCTGCTTGCACAAGATAATCCAAATACAGGCAATTTGCAAGTTCTCACAAATAAGATACATTCCTTTTCCGGAAGCTTCTTAGCTTTAAACAACTACTTCATGTATCTTTACAAAAATTTTCAGTGGAAGTCATTCCTGATGGTGTCAATGATGAAGTGCTTAGGAGACTTGGTTTCACCGAAGACTGATTCTCTCCTGAAAATGTGGTTTGGTGCGAACCATACAGAACTCTGGCTACTAGGGACTTCGTGATATTCTTTTAATAGCAATAGAAGCAGAGTCTCGAAAACCAAAAGAGACCACTTTATGCGATCGCTCACCAAATTCTTTTTTTTTTTTTGGTCTAAACAAAACTTATGGAGAAAAAGAGTGGGGACTGACTGTTTACATGAAAAATATAAAAAGGTTGGAATAATTACGTTGAGCTTGGAAACCAACCACTCAAACCGATAACTGCCCTAAGTTGATAGGGGTATGGACTTCCAATTGCGTATTTACCCAGGGTAAAACAAGTTGCTGAGTAAAGAGCTGTGGCAGCACCTGCACTGAAGCCTCCGATGCCAACTTTCACCGCAAAAACATGAAAAGCAGTTGCTAAATCACAAAATGTTATTTGAGATGGAATTGTTGATTGATCAGCAATTTTTTACTAGTAAATATCAGAGAAGCACATGGCACATACAATGAAGCATACTATCAGCCAAAAAGACGAGTGGTGTTGCCAATGATTGTGACTGCCTTGGGTATATGGACAATCTATCAGTAATCTTTCCTACTTCAAAAGTCGCGAAAATGTGAAGTTTTTATCCCAACTTTCTGCTTAATTGACAACCGGAGTCTGGAAATTAGTCCCAGAAGGTAATCCAGAATATAAAACGTTAAAGACTGCACATATTAAAGAAATGCTTCTTCTAGAAAATTTTCCCCTGGTCTTAATTATGATCAGCTGGTTCTGTTGACAAAAGATTGGCAACATGCACTGCGAAGCATCTAAGCCTTCCCAGTCTTCTGGACCATCTTCTGAAATCTCTCCAACATCAAACCCAGGGAGCATGCATCAAAACATAATTTTAAATTCCAATATGCATGAATTGATCGTAATGGAAAAATAAAAAGATAGGAATAGATTAATCATCTTACATGCAGTACAAGGAAATCCGCCTAACAAAGCCATGGTACAGGTGGGAGCAATTGGACAGATTCATTTAATCTGCTCGAGGAAAATTTCCCCTAGATGTATAGGCCTGTTGATATCAAACTAATTCTTATTTTGAGCAACAGAGATTAAGGAGGAGCGCACTCACACTAGGAAGAGAGACGGATTCCAAGTGCTGGAACAAGTTGAGCCAGCCAAAGAAAGCAAATTTAGAGTTTACTTCAGTTTGAAATTTTTTTGCAGATGAAGGACATCGAAATATTCATAGCCTTAGGACCAGCACAGTGGGAAAGTTTCATCTCAAAATCTCGAGAATCTACAATGACCACCCCAGAAAAGTTCTTATGCCCCCGATTTGGAAATTCTCATCCGTGTAATCATTTAAATAGCTACAACATAATGCGAATTCTCTCTATAACATCATCTGAGAATGAGCGTCCATAAAAATCTCCCCAAGATCATTATATTTGTTTAAGTTAGGAATATACTTATGCAAAATCAGTGAGCAGCCGTTCAGCTGCAGTGAAATCCAGTGGATCAGTGGTACCCCCTCATTAAAAACTACTACAAACACTCTCTCATTCAGGCTAAGCTGAAGCCTTAACTCAGCTTCAGATAAGACAACACGAGAAGATACATACATACCACCCATATAAGTCTATGATATGTTGGAATAAGCACAAGCTAGAATCTTCAAAACAAAGTTGCATCATCTGGACCAAAATATCCCGTGGATTGTTGAACATGCCAAGACATAACCGGTGGGAGCCACAGTTTTCGCGAGCGACGTGGTTAATGACCCACTTCCCGTCCCCAATTGGAGAACCCCACAATCCGGAACTACTTCTAGCTCAATGGAATATATTCGCAACTCGTCGGACGCAGAGGACAAATCGGAGCCGCCAATGGGGCTCATCAACACAGGCGGAGGCGGCGTCGGAGTAAGAGAGTGAATGGAAAGAGGCCTCCGCAGTAAGGGGAGGGAAGCGCGCAGAAGATTTAGAAGAGACGAAGATTTGGATTCAAAATGAAAAGAGGGAGATTTTGGTCGTAAAGGGGGAGGGAGCAGAGGCCGTGAATGAAGGGAAGTCGTGAAGAGGGATGGAGAGAGATAGAGCAGAGCAAAGCGAAAAGCCTGACCTGAGCTCGTCGGACGCGGACGTCGGATCGGAGCCACCAATGGGGCTCCGGGAGGCGACGGCGGAGGGGGAGGCGTGGTCGGGAGTGAAGTGCACGGAAGGTTGAAGTCGGGAAACGAAGAGGCAGAGAGAGAGAGAGAGAGCGAGGGAGAGAGCGCGCGCAGAGATAACACGACGAGCTAACGGAGAAGTAACGGAGAGAGAGAGCGCGGGGGAATTTCAAAAATTCTGACAGGGTGGGTCCGCCGAGGCACGTGGCGCACAATGAGTGGACTGTCCATGGGAAAGTCAGACCCGCCGAAAGTATTCTCTTTTTCTAAAGTCATCAAAAATCCCCCACCATTTCCTTTCCGCCTCCGCTGTGCTCTCTCTCTCCCCCCTCCGCGAAGTCGTGCCTCTCTTCCAGCGAAACGCGGACGCCGCCGACGCCGTCGCCTTCCCAAGCCCCACCGAAAGGCACCCCAGCAGAGGCGGAGGGCAGAACGGGGAGAGAGAGAGGAGAGAGACGGTCTGCAGCGGAGAGCAGAGGAGAGAGGAGAGAAAGCAGAGGAGTGCGCCGGAAAGGATTCTCTTTTTCTAGAGTCATCCGAAACCCCCACCATTTCCTTTCCTTTTCTTTTTTCTGCTTCATGTAAGTCGTCGTCTTCTTGGATGAAGATTCATCTTCTTTGCGAACAAGTATCCTGCAAACTTGTCCGATAAATCAAAAAAAGAAAGGGTTGATTGAAACTCCTGATATGATCCAAGGTCTTTCTTGAAACATCTGTTTCCTCTTCTGTGAGATATAGGGGAAATGCCCAGAGAGCTGGACCCCTTTCGCAGATTTGTAGAGAGCTTCTAACAGCAACTGGATTTGTAGGTTCCGTGGGAATAAGTATGGCGGAAGCACGACGAGGATTAGGACCCGCCTTGCTGGAGTTGCAGGATATGGGATTCATGGCTGCAAGCGCGTCGATGGCCAAGTGAGATCAGAAGCCCACGCAACGTTGGGGTATAAGAGCGGTGAAATCAAGCAACAACCATGTCAATGCAGAAGAGGGCCAGCATGAACAACGAAGAAGTGGAAGTATCCGATACCGAGGTTCCACAAAGTAATGCGCATCTTCAAATTCACTATTGGTCAAACGCTCATGCAGCATTGTCTGATGGTGACATTGGATGGCGTAAAATTGGTAAAATCTGCGTATCGAGAATAGAAATAGCTAAAGGAAGTAATGGGACCATTGTCCTTGAGGGCATCTATGAAGATAGACCTGTTGCAGTGAAACGCCTTGTTCGGGCCCATTGCCATGTTACTTCCAAGGAGATTCAGATTTTGATGGCATCTAACGGACATAAAAATATCGTTCCTTATCATGGAGTGGAGTCTGACCTGGATTTCGTGTATCTTGCGCTCGAGCGCTGTGCTTGTAGCCTATACGATTTAATTCAAGCACACTCAGATTCTTCAAATAACTCTGCGTTCCGTGGTGATCCAGCATCAACGGATGATTATAAAATCAAATTGGATTCTGTTAGGGGTATGATGCAAGATGTTAACTTGTGGCGGGCAGATGATTATCCCTCACCTTTGTTACGGAAGCTGATGAGGTAATTTCTTTGTTTTGATTTGCCAAAAGGGTATGAATAGAGAGATAACTGCAGTATCTTATTGCGGCACTCCTAAAATCAACTCACATATTTGTATTTGTAGTGAGCTTGCTTACATATGTTTTACATGACTCAGAAGCATCTCATAGAGATCACTAGCTTCATGTACTCTTCTTTGCTGGCTTATGTGGTTATCAGGTGCTAGCTGAAGGGCTTAATAGCTCTCCTGCAAAAACTTCCAAGTGATGCATACTACAGGCAATTATTAGGTCGCTACCTTGACTGTGGTGAGCCCAATGCAATCACCATCGTGGGCTAAGTTTTGAACCTTGCAGCTTCCTTTCTAGAGTGTGTTAAGTTCAATCTCAACATCAGGCTAAATTCTCAGTTTTCTTTCCATGGAAATCAATTAGGTATTATCAATTACCTAGTAATATGATTTTGCCATCTTGGTAAAAACAGTATGCCTTCTTTCCTTTTGATTTGCAAATGCCGTAGAATCCTCACGCACTCAAATCGGTAAATGTTGATGTGATTGATATGGTGATCGGATTCTATACTGGGTTTTTCATCGTAGAGTTTACATAAAGAACCTGTAACAGTTTTTTTTCTCCAGTGTACCTCTGACATCCTTATTGGGTCTTAGTGTGTTAGAGAAATTCATTATTTTCGAATAAGATATGGCTTAGTATATGTATATGATGTCTTCAAGTGGCCCTGATGCTATTTGGTTCCAGATACATTGTTAATTTAAGTCATGATGTCTTCTCTATATTATGATACAGAAATGTGGTATCGGGACTCAGCCATTTGCATGACTTGAGAATTATCCATCGGGACTTAAAGCCTCAAAATGTCTTGATTACTATGAATCGACCATTTTGTGCTCAGCTATCTGATATGGGCATTAGCAAACCCCTTCCTGAAGATAAATCTTCCCTGGGATATCATGCCACCGGTAAGTGCTGATGATAGCTTTATCCAAATTTTGATCTTCTTTTCCTCAAAATTGATCCATTCATAATTTGAATCTATACAGTGGTAAAAGGCTGTCAAATGGGCGAGTCGGGTAAAAAATGGTCAGACTCGTATTGATCCATTTTCATGTAATGTAAATTTGATGACCCATATTTGACCCAACCAATATACGATCCATACTGCATTGTATTGTTTCTTATGTAGTGGTAAAGTTTGTGGAGATTTAGTAGTCCTAGCCATGGCCTCCCTTCATTGACTAATGAATCTATCGTATTCATCTATATATGGTCCAAGTGATGAGGATTGTTCTATTGATCTTAGATGTCTGTCTTGCAGGTTGTGGAACCTCGGGGTGGCGAGCACCTGAATTGCTACGTCATGGTGGGCGCCAAACGCGGGCAATGGATGTGTTTAGTTTAGGTTGTGTCTTGTGCTTTTTCTTCACTCGCGGAAGACATCCATTTGGTGAAATTCTAGAACGTGACCACAACATTGTTTACAACAAAATGGACCTGTCCTTTGTGGACATGCCAGAAGCTCATGATCTATTTTCGTGTTTACTAAACCAAGACCCCAAATTGAGGTGAGTGTATTGTCATCCTTAATTTGCATCGCTACCATTTTCATTCTGCCATTTGATGGATTTTATACCCATTGCCAGTTGACTGATTTCCAACATCACTTAATCTCGTGAGTACTAAAGGTGGCTTCAAATTCGTCCAAGATGGCTTAAATATCTGTCCTGCTGGTGGGGCTCTACTTAATGAGCAAAAAAGTGTTGATCCCACTCATTTCTTTTGGCAATCGACAACAGTAGCTGCGAAAAAGGTTGACCATGTGATAGCCTAAATGCCTTTGACAATTGTGATATTCAAATGGAAGATGATCATTGTGGGAGGCCTAGTTATGAGGGCTATAAGTTTGTTACCCACCCACGAACAAATAAATTCCAATCATTCCTAGCGCAGTATTAGATTTGCTATACATGCACCGAAGAGGATTTCCTACGAACATTCCAAGGGTTTAGCATATAGTGCTCACTGTGAAATAAGAATCCTAGAGACTAGATGATTAGATTGCTAATTTAAGGTACTTGGAGTAAATAACTGCTGGGTTCTTTTCGTAGTCAAACAACCGCCTTCATCTTGTCGTGAGTTGTGAAGTGCATGGGAGATTTTAGACATTTTGGTTGCTCTTTCATTGAGCTAATGCAATTTTAATTGTTTTAGAGATTGCATGAATGCCAAACTTGCGATGCTTTTAAAATCAGGAAGTCGGTCAATTTCAGAATTGTTTGTGTAGTTGATTTCTTTGAGCATATTGGTTCAGTAGTAAATTATTTTTAATGACTAGCAGGCCAAAGGCATCGGAGGTGCTTCATCATCCATTTTTTTGGAGTTCGAAGATGAGACTGTCCTTTCTTAGTGGCGTCAGTGATAAAGTAGAATTTGAAACCAGGGCAAGCAATCTAGATCTTCTCAATGCATTGGAGAGCACTGCGCAATCGGTTTTTGTTGGGAATTGGGAAGATGAAATAGAGCCTTGTCGACAACAGGGCGCGGTGATGAGCCCTTGTCGACACTTTCATCGACAAAAAGTACCTTTCAACCCGTTAGTAGTTCAGCAACTTCTTTCCCTAGCTAGTAATTTTTTTCCATATGCACTCTAAATATCTAAAGAAAAATATTTAGATTAAGTAATTCTCAATGAAGTAACACTCTCAGTTATGAAAGAAATGTCACTCTACTTGCAAGTATTTACCTGTGAAATAGACATCATTCTATTATTTTGAAGTATTTAACCACGCAATTAACGATTTTTCTGTGTAATTTTTGACATATCTCGTATAGTTGATAATTTTTCTCTCATTGGAGCTAGTGGCTTTGGGAATTGAAAGTATGAATCCACATGTAATTAAAATATATAAAAAAAATAACACATGTATTTCAAAACCTCAAAAAGCAGTAAATGGCAAGAAAATGCATTAATAATTCTAAACCTCATATAAAGTGGACGAAAAATCTTGTGTATCATCTACATTCTCCATGCATTTTCTAATCAAATTTATGTACATTTAGTTTGTCCAATCAAGTTGTTCTAGTTTCATAAAATTTCAAATCAAGTCTATCCGACACAAAATCAGACCAAATTTAGTGAACATGGCATCAAATGACCCCAAAGTATGATGTAGAAAATATATATGAATGCACACATGGATGTGTGTGTGAAAAAAATAGCCAATATAGACAATATTGAAGTATTACTTGTTACCCAATGTTGACACTCTTGTGGACGTCTAGATTGGAAAAAATTTAATCATGTCATATTCACTACAATATCACTCGACAGTCATGTTAGCTGGCTTTGGCCGCATTTGGTGTCAAAAGGACTTGACTAAAAAATTTATGAAAAAAGTAGAAGGATATCATTGGACAAATTAAAAGAATTTGATTAAAAAACAAAGTAAAAATGAAAATATAAGGATGAAAAGTTAAAATTTTTGTAAAATAATATTCGGCTCTTGCGTGGATTGTCACTGTGGCAATCTTGTTATACGGACGCTTATATGCTTTATTATTTTTCACTTCCAACATTCGATGATTTCGCTTATAATTTCTTCTCTTTTATTGGTATTTGGCTTTATAATTTTACTTTCATGATAGGTAGATACTTATTGTTATGAAATACATGAATGAATATTCATTATATTTATTTTATCTAATGTACTTATTATGGTACATTTGTATCATACATTCTAAGTACATCTATCTATATAATGAATGTCCATCTTCCTATCAAATACATGTATCATTTGATACATTAATATTAATGATAAGTACATACTTGTTTTCCTATAAATAAGAGCTTAATTTTGTTGTAGACATAACAGTCATATACAGTGATACACTGGAAATAAAATTCTCTTTTATGACTTTTTCTACGATCTCTGGTGTCTGATTTTTCTTTAGAAAACAAATGTACGGTCATTTATTAAAAACGCTCAGAACAATATGAAGTCAAGTGCGTAACCGGCAATTCCAAAAATTCTAGCAAATAGTAAATGGTGCTGACTCCAAAATTAATAGTTGAAGGAAGTTGAGTAATGGTATGCTCTAACTAGAAGCTCGTGCATCACTATTGGAATGACCGAGGTCTCAGAAGAGTTAAATTAAATATGGAATCGGAGTCCTATGAATAATGGGAATGTAACGCCCATCTTAATCCGGTACCATGCCAAACTAATAAGCAATCAAACACTTCAAATGAAGAAACATGCGATGTCGGATATATTACATATCATCAACAGAATGTCATGATGCTTGTGTCGAGGTTCTTTCTGTATATCCTTCTCTAAAACCCAAAAGAACTTATTAGTTCAAGAACTTCAATCACTATAGACTTTAATGTCCATTTCATTTTAAACCCCAATCTAACATTTGGTCAGTTCGTTTTAGCCAAAAAAAAAAACACATTTGGTTAGTTCATATGATCATTCACTGCTTAGACTAAAGATCATGTTTATTATGCACAGATCCACAAAGAGATCCCGCTGCCCGGAAAATACAAAAGCATAAATCCGTTCAGTGCTTATTCAATAGTGCTAGATTGGCGTCAAACGCGCTTCTCACTATTCTCTTTGCTTTCTTTCTAAAGTCATTTCATTTGTACAGAGCTAGCATCGACTAGTAAGTAGACGAAACTCTTACCCACCCCCACCCACCACCCCCCCGCGGTTTCCTTTTCTTTCCTTTTTCTGGCCCGTGAAGTCTTGGTCTTCTTGAATGAATATTCAACTTTTTCTTTCCGAAGAAATATCCTGCGGACTTGTCCGATACGTCAACCAGAAAAAAGGCCTGGTCGTCAGCCCTGATAGGGACTTTCTTCCGGAAAAAGTAATTCTCAATAAGACGTGAATGGTAATCATTTTATTTTTCAGATTTTTCTATTTCTCTACTTCTAAAGACATATTTAAAATAAAAATTCATTTGGTAACATAATTTTATTTTTTTATTTTTGAAATAAATTTTTAGTTTAGAAATAAGTATGGAACGGTGTTGACACCTAAATTTTGGTATTTTTTTATTTTATTTGCATAAAAAATAAGGGATTAATTTCTAACCCCTAATATATATATATATATATATATATTAATTGCATAGCATAGTAATCTAGTTGCATTTGTTTTTATTTGAATTTTTGTGCATTTATTTATTGGACCGGGGTGGATGGGTCGATTAATGGTTTTGAGTTTTAAATTAATAGGCCGGGCTAGGCCCACGAAAGGAACAAATTAACCCAATCCCGTTGTTTTTTTAATCAATTATCTTGTGAAAAATTAAGACTTGATGCGATATTATGATGATTTTTGGAAATTAAGAAAATCGCATTATAATCTTATCTTTATCAATAGATGATGAAATTGGCGTAGAATATTCATTAGATAAGGATTTTTGTGATTCGGAGGTTATAGACAATTTTCAAAATATTTTATTAAGATCACATTTTGTTTTGCTATAAAAGGGTGCGTACGAGTTCACAAATTGGGGGGGGCATTTTCTTGGTTTTTAAAAGTAAAAATTCACAAAAAGGGGAAAGGATTTTTGTGCTTTAGGGGGTTCTTTTCGATCAAGTAAAAGGGGCAAAGCTGCAGAGGAGAAAGAAGACACAGTAAAAAGCAAATTTATTGTGCTTCTTCTCCGGTGAATCTTCCTCACCGGCGCACCACCGTGCCCACACTTGTGCCAACGCCTCTGCCTGCCGCCTCCAACGCACCCGTGCCGACACCGCTACTCCGCGCCCATTCTCGACACTTGACTCGGTCAAGCTGTCCTTTTAAATTGACCTGGCGTGTTTTCGTAGCCCAATATCCATTTCATCGACCCGGTGTGCTTTCGTAGCCCGGTATCCTTATATTGACTTGGCGTGCTTTCGTAACCCAGAGTCTTTTTATATTGACCTGGCGTGCTTTCGTAGCCTAGAGTCCTTCTTTATTGACTCGGCGTGCTTTCGTAGCCCGGTGTCCTTTATATTGACCTGGCGTACTTTCGTAGCCCAGAGTCCCTTTTATCGAACCGGCGTACTTTCATAGCCTGGAATTTTTGACCTGGCGTGCTTTCATAGCCCATAGTCTCTTTATATTATCTTGGCGTGCTTTCGTAGCCCAGGGCCCATCTTTATCAACTCGGCGTGCTTTCGTAGCCCGATATCCATTTATATTGACCTGGCTTGCTTTCGTAGCCTAGAGTCCCTTTTAATCGACACTCAATTGAGTTGTCCCCAAAGATTTTTTTTCACATCTATTTCCCTATTCAAGCGACCGTAAAATGGTACAGGTCTTGGAAGGTAAATCCTCATTTAGGCGACCGTAGAATGGTACGGGTCCTAGACAACACTTATTTCCCTATTCAGGCGACCGTAGAATGGTACGGGTCTTGGAAGGTAAATCCCCGTTTAGACGACCGTAGAATGGTACGGATCCTAGACAACACCTATTTCCCTATTTAGGCGACCGTAGAATGGTACGGGTTGTGGCACCCCAAAACAATTAAGGTCGCCACAGATACCTATCGCTATACCAATTGAAATGCCAGTTACATATCTTCCTTTTAGGGGTCAAAAAGGAACCGTAGTTCAAAGGCATTTTTTTTTTTTTTTGAAAAAAATTTGGCACAGCTCATATCGAAAATAAAGACGAGTCTCACCATCCCTCTACTCTCGTTACGATGATACAATGCACACCAACTACACATCGAAGGAAAACATAAAGCCGAGCCACTTTTATTTACATTTTTAGGATGGACATCTCGGGTTGGTACAACCAAAAAGCCAAGACTTTTCACTAAACTTGGCTACAACTCAAAAGAGAGATCTCGACCCACTATATCGATCACGTATAACCCTCCATCTACAAGTGTCAACTATCTCCAAAAAGTGTCAGCTCCCACTCCTCACGCGGGCCATCACACCCACCCTGGTGCATCGGGCGGTGGCGGCGGCAACATCCCCAGCATCACTCCGTCACGTCTGACGTGGACAGATAAGAACTCCTGGATGACCGGGCTCTCAGCTAGGCCCACGTCATACATCACCAGCACACAAACCCGTATGAACACCAAACTAGGGACGGTGACACAAATATGCTCCATACACTCGACCTCCACGTCAGATAGAAGGCCGTTAAAGGTATTGCGCGTGACCGGAGGTAGAGGCATATTTCTAATATGAAATGTTAGTCCCCAAAAGGTGAGTACAACCACTCAGCAGGTAAAAGATCCACTAAACTACTCAATGCATCAATCAGATCAATCATGACATCATGGTAGAGTACATATAGTTCATACATGTTAAACATACCTCACCTTTCAGCCATGCACATTACATCATAACAACCATGTATATAAGTCACTATGTTATGTGCATATACCACAATGCACTCATACATATAACCTCATACAACCATGCATACATGTCACCATAGTATGTGCACATACCACCATGCACTTATTCACATAACACTATACAGCCATGCATACATGTCACCATATTATGTGCACATACCACCATGCACTTATTCATATAACATCATACAGCCATGCATACATGTCACCATACTATGCATGAATCAATATCAACTTTTATCTTTCAATTGGATCACCACATCTTTCTTTCCCAGGACCAGTAATTGCATCCCACATTTTATCGCTCGCACCCAACCTGGCATTGCGAAGAACCTCCGGCACACACCTCCGGGCATCCGGCACACACCTTCGGGCATCCGGCACTCACCTCCGGGCATCCGGCACTCACCTCCGGGCATCCCGATACTCCCAGGGCATCGACGACTCACACCTCCGACGATATCCTCATTTACAATAATTCATGTTCACAATTGTGTCTCAATTATCAACATGGCACATGATGTGATGGCAACAAGGTCAATTCCAGCTTTTAATTTTATATGCAATGCCAAACATCATCACATGTGCAGCAAGATCAATCACTTAAAAACAATATAATTCATGGGACAAACTCATGGATTATTACTATTATTTAAAAAAAAAAAACAGAATACATTCTTTTTAATTTACACTTCTTAAAATTTAGTGATTGGCTCTAATAATTTCTAAGAATTTAATACATCATAGACAAACTCTAGAGGCATTTATTTCATGAGGAACACAACACCATCAGAATTTCATACAAAACGGAATAGTCTATACATTACAGCTTTTGAAATTCGCATCATCCAGCTTGCACAGTTTTAGAAAACATTTTAATTAAATACCCAAATGACTTTCAAAAATTATGAAATTCGAACATGTGATAGTCAAGACATATAGGCAGATATTTCATGAAGAACACAACACCAAAAGATCCCCATATAATTCAATATAGACCATGCATCACAGCACTACTATTCTGACCGTTCAACTTGCACAGTTTTTGAAATATTTTTGATTAAATAGGCAAATGAACTTCAAAAATTACGAAATTTGAATATGTTGTAGCCAAGACATAAAGAGAGATATTTCATGCAGAACACTTTACTAAAAGAACCTCATACAAGACGATATAGTCCACGCATTGCAACCTACAAAGTCCGAACACATCAGATTGCACAGTTTTAGAAACATTTCCGATTAAATACCCTAATGACCTTTAAAAATTATGAAATTTGACTATCTGATAGCTAAGACCCTAAGGTAGATACTTCATGAAGACATCGAAGTCAGATTCGTCCTAGGTAATTAAATATAGACGGTTAGAACTCCTGTTCCTAGTACCGAAATTTCCAGATCTAACCATCTCCGAAGGACCACGATTTCACCTACCTATTCTTGTTTGTTTTCTCTAAATTTTTGATATGTTAAACCTCAAGATGTCATTTACAACTTTTGTTAAGAAACCGAAGTGAAATTTCAACAAAAAGATTTCCTTACTGTCCATGCATTCATCAAAGGTCGGTGTTAAAATTTCCAGATCTAGTCTTCTTCAAAGAACAACGGTTTCACCTACTTATACTTGTTTGTTTTGTCCCAAATTTGAGTATGTTATACTCCAAGAAGTCTTTTACAACTTTCATTTAGAGATCGAAGCCAAATTTCAACTAGAACATCACATGCAAGTCATTAGAACATCCTAGGTCAAGCTACTTTTCTCAAGAACAACACACTAGGCTAGAGTACCACTCTTGTAACTTCAATTTTTCACATTCTATACCACCGAAAATCATCACCAATCAATCACACACTAAGCACAGCATGCATGAGTAGATCAAAAGATCCCACTTGCCTCCAAACCGAGCAAACGGCAAGCAAAATGGCGAGACACGGCAGCGGCGACGGACGGCGACGAACGGCCCCTTCTCCTTCCTTCTTCCCTTCTTCCTTTCTCTTTTCTTCCACTCTTTCTCTCCTCTCTCTCTCTCTCTCCCTCTCTTTCTCGCTTAATCCGCTCACCTTTTCCCCCCTAATTTCCTTCCCTCCATCATTAGCCATCATTACTTTGCATGGCTTGACACTTGGCCATCTTCTTGGGACAAATGGAGGAGGCATGCAAACCGGACTCCCCCCCCCTTCTTCGTGCGACCAACGGCCCTCCATGAGCTCTATGGGCCGGCCATTTTGGCCCATCTTAGGCCCAACACTCTTGGGCCTAAGACCTAAGCTTAATTGACCCAAGATTACCCCAAAAAAAAAAAAAAAACAGCTTAAATCCTTATTTAATCAAAGTACTAAATCGCAATTTGTAACATAGATTAATAAAATCCAACTTATAAAATTTATGGCCAAAGACATAATTCCTCATAAAATAAATCTTGATCTCACATGGGCATGGAACATGTTTCTGACAAAATATTCACCCATTAGGTGCTTGGCCATAATCTATTACACTTCTTTTGGTCTAAAGACCACAACATAGGTCATTGATACGTCCATCGCCCTTCCATAGGTTGTAAGGTATCTAGAGGTTGCCATGGGGTTTTAGGATGCCATACAGGTCCTGGAAGGTAAATCCCCGTTTCGGCGACCGTAGAATGGTACGGGTCCTGGAAAATAAATCCTCGTTTAGGGACCGTAGAATAGTATAGGTCCTAAACAACACCTATTTCCCTATTCAGGTGACCGTAGAATAGTACGGGTCCTGGAAGATAAACCATCGTTTAGGCGACCATAGAATGGTACGGGTCCTAGACACAATCAAACACTATCATACTGGGCGATCGTAGAATGGTACGAGTCCTAGGAAAACAGTTTCTTTACAAAGCCATGTTGTAATTATAGGCGACCATAGAATGGTACGGGTCTTGGACATGTAACACCAATCTATCTTGAGTTACTCTACCCTCCTTGAAGGTAAGTTATTCTAGGTAGGTTCATTTATCATTTGCATTTTCATGCATCATATAAATTGCATTCAAAAATGGAATTCATTTTCAAAAAAAAAAAAAAAAATCATTCAATGCATGTGCATAGTCAAAATTTAGGTCTCAATTTATCTTTGAAGGCAACCTCTTCGAGCTCACCTCTAAAGAGGAAAGAGGAGCAGCTGTTGACACCTAAATTTTGGCATTTTTTTATTTTATTTGCATAAAAAATAAGGGATTAATTTCTAACCCCTAAAATATATATATTAATTGCATAGCATATTAATCTAGTTGCATTTGTTTTTGAATTGAATTTTTGTGCATTTATTTATTGGACCGGGGGTGGATGGGTCAGATTAATGGTTTTGAGTTTTAAATTAACAGGCCGGGCTAGGCCCACGAAAGGAACAAATTAACCCAAGCCCGTTGTTTTTTTTAATCAATTATCTTGTGAAAAATTAAGATTTGATGCGATATTATGATGATTTTTAGAAATTAAGAAAATCGCATTATAATCTTATCTTTATCAATAGATGATGAAATAGCCGTAGAATATTCATGAGATAAGGATTTTTGTGATTCGGAGGTTATGGGCAATTTTTGAAATATTTTATTAAGATCACATTTTGTTTTGCTATAAAAGGGTGCGTACGAGTTCACAAATGGGGGGGGTTGCATTTTCTTGGTTTTTAAAAGGAAAAATTCACAAAAAGGGGAAAGGATTTTTTGTGCTTTAGGGGGGTTCTTTCCGATCAAGTAAAAGGGGCAAAAGCTGCAGAGGAGAAAGAAGACACAGTAAAAAGCAAATTTATTATGCTTCTTCTCCGGTGAATCTTCCTCACTGGCGCATCACCGTGCCCGCACTTGTGCCGACGCCTCCGCCTGCCACCTTCGACACGCGCCCGTTCGACGCCGTTGCTCCGCGCCCCTCTGGAATCGCGACTAGCCAACATTGGACTCTCACTTCTCGGCCCAAGCCACAATCGCCGCCTGAGCTGCTCTGAGAGCCCATCGCGCCTACCGCCTTGCCGATTCACCTCCATTATCACCGCGACCCAAAGCTCTCTGCAACCAAGCCCGATGCCCCGCTCGCCTGAAAGCCAAAACCCACTGAAGCTCTGCCGAGGCCGGACCCGAGCCAGATCTGCCCACCGCCTTTCCAGCTGAGCCTACATCCCGGCCCTCGACGTGTAGCATCGCATGACCCAGGTGCCGATCGCTCCCGACCTGCGTCGCTCGCCGCCCCGAAGCTAGCCGTGACTGCCGCGTAGCCCTTACTCCGCAATCCACCCTTCCCCCAACGACCGCCCCTGTGCCGAACGACGCCCACGCCAACCCACCTACCGCTCGCGACCTCGCAACGCCCGACGCCGCCGACCCGCAACGCCGGAACTAAACGCCAAGCCACCACGCCGAGTTCTACCGCCGCCCGAGCGACGCACGCCACAACAACCGCTTGTCCGCCTTGCTCCGCCCGCCCGAGTCGAGTTGAGTCGTCGCCCTCCAGTTGCACCGGCGACTCACCTCGCCGGAACCCCGAACGCCGACGACCCAAACCCCCTGCCCGATGTCAACGAATTGGCTGCCCCTCCATTTTCCTTAGGTTGTTTATTTTTCTTATTTTATATTATTTTACTTTACTTTTAGTTAGTTTATTATTATTGTTTAAGTTTGAATATTGTGAGGTGACTTTTAGGTTATGGATATTGTAGGCATTATCGACAGGAGTTATCCCTAAAATTATTGTAATTATTAATTTGACCCGTAAGATGTCGGGTCATTTTTTAATTATATTAATTCTTGGAGTTTGTTGATAGCATATTAATTGTTGAATCAATATAATTATTAATTTGATCTGTAAGATTTCGGATCAAATTTTTAATTATTTTGATTTCTTGTCATGATGTTCAGGGTTAAAAGTAATCGTTAATTTGACCTGTGAGATAACATGTTATTTTTTCGTTTATTTTAATCCTTTATTTGTTGAATGTCTTGTTTGTTTAGATTTAAGGTTTAGTTGATAATCGCTTATTTTGGAAAACCACTAAGAAAAAAAAAAATATTTGAATTAAGATTTAGTTTGTTTTAGAATATTTCTTGTTATCTTGCATACATAGGATAGGGATTTAGTTCGAAAAAAAAAAAAAAAAAAAAAAAAAAACAAAAAAAAAAGTGCATTCATTTAGGTTGTTAGTTTTTTATTTGAATTGCATGTTTAATTATGTGTTAGTTTTAATTTCGAATTTCATAAAGAAAAACACAAAAAAAATCATTGTGCATATGAGGTTAGAATTGCTCCATTCTAAACTTAGATTGTCTTTTTAGATAAATTGCATTTTAGATTAAGATAATGTTTTAGTTTAAGTTAGAATTTAATAGGACTTGATCCTTAGTTTAAATTAGATAGAATCTTAATCTAGCTAGATCATTTTTGCATTTTTCCTTAAATTTCGAATTTCATGAATAAAATTCGTCTCTGCATAAATTAGACTCAATTTTTAGAATAGGTTGCATTTTTAAGAATAGAGATATCAAATGCATATCATTTAGTTGTTATTAGGTTCATTGAATTAGAAATTGCCCGTAATTAGAATTAGGTAATTTTTTGTTAATTTAAATTGCATATTTAATCATTGCATGTTCATTAAAAAATGATTAGTTTTTTTTATCATTCATATAGTTTAAGACATTTTGCCATGCCATGTTATTTCATATTAGATTAGAAACATGCATCGCATGACTTTCATTAATTAAGTAAAAACAAAAAAAAAAAAATTGCGTGTTAATTAGAAATCATATCTAGGGTTGCTGATGTGAATTCTGATTTAACATTGCATATGCTTTCGTTGCTTTGAGGTATGTTTTGCATTATTTAATTGCTTTCTTGAGTGTTAAATTGTGGTATGCGTACCCGCATGATCGCCTTACATGTTAGGAAAGTGAATTAAAATCAAATCAAGCTGCCTGCAAAATATTTTTTTTCGAAATAAAAAGAAAAAGGTACCGAAAGAGCACTAGGATAGTCTAGTGTAACCAAGTCTCCGTACCCTTAATCTCTGGTTCGTAGGGGTAAAATAAATCTCCCTTTATTTTACTTAGATGTCTAATCGACCTATTGTAAACCGATTAGTGACGACTCCAAGTTAATAATCTTTTGCATGTTAAAACTTTAAGTCGCGATTTGGTATGGGCTTGGGAGAGCCCGAGCTAAGCTTAAAGACTTAGTAGTCCATTAACCTAGTTTTAGGCCCTGCACCCGAAAAATTAGGTTGTGACAAATGGAAATGAGAAGTAAAAAACTTTTACTTTTATATTTCCAAAACAAAAATGAAAAATAAAAAATATTCTCATCACTCGCCCTCGCTACCAGTCGTTCGCCGTCCACTACAACCGCCCGCCGCTAGCCCAAGAAGGAGAAAGTTTGTGCCGTTATCAAAAGAATATCTATCCGAAAATAGGAATTTTGTGTCGTTATCAAACATGTATTTGTCCAAGGATGAAATTGATTTTTGCAATAGAATTGTTTTTTTTTTTTTTTTTTTTGGTCGGTCCTATCCTACTCCTATTCTAACTCTCACTCTCAGACTTTTGCTCTATCTCCTTGCAGGGCGTGGGAGTTGAAACCCATTCCTAAAATTAATTCGTCCCCACCCTAACCCTCCCGAGAAGGTGGAGATTCGAACCTCTCACCTCCCCCTTCTAAGTTGAAAGGGTGACCACTAGGGTAAACCCCAGTGATTCAATAGAATTGTTATTAGTCACATCATTAACAACTTCTCTACCTATCTAGTAATTTTTAATATGGAAATCTCAATATCTAAAAATATATATTTAGTTAAGTAGATCTCAAAGTAGCAGGCAACTTTCTCTATCACGAAGTAAATGTCAATATGCTAGCTAACAAGTAGTTATCTCTAAAAGAAACATTACTCTGTTAACACGTTTAATTCTAATGAGATTAATGCTTGACGCATGTTGATTTTCCAAGTATATTACACCTCATGCCTAGTGCGTGAAGGTCAAGACTGCTCATAAAGAAGCTTTGAAAAGCAAGTTATTAGCTATAAGTTATCAATTTAAGTGGTGTCTCGAGTATCATACCATATTATAAAATATTCATTGAATAAAGATAAAAGAGCAAAATGATGCTTTTAAATCAGATGACGCACCCTTGCAAAAGTACCTTTTTTTTTCAAATAACAATTTGAAATACAAATTATTTACATATGTATCTTCTCCGTTGTAGATGTTTACTTAAAAGATTATTTACGATTCAATTTTTAATTGGTTAAGATAATTACATATGTCATTATTCATATCGTGCCGAAGGCTACATGGAACACTAGCGTATAATTAGATTTTTACGATGCTGGACCACGTGTCTCCCGTTTGCGCGTTTGAAATTTGTCACGATCAGATAAGCACACAGTCAAGAGAACAAAATCAGCAAGAGTTTAAATTAAAGCTTAAATTGAGAAATTACCCCGAAGTCCATTTGAACTTAGTTTAGTAGATTGGCCACTCATCATTAAAATGGGTCATGGATCCATTTTGCACCCATATTTTTCACAAATGGGTCGAATGTGAGTTATGAAGTTGTAATGGGCCATAACCCACATTCAACTCATTTTAAATTCAGTTTTATATGGGTTGAAAATGGATCACATGTTCTGACCCATTTTCGACTCATTTTTAAAACCTAAAAAACATGAACTTCCTCAGTGACAGCCCTTCGACCTACCTCCGCCGCTCGCCTTTGAGCCGCCTCGCCACTCGCCCGAGTCACCTCCGCCGCCCACCTCTAAGGCTCGCCTCCGCCGCTCCCTCGAAGGTCGCCGATGACTAAGCCTCGTCGGATCTGGCGACCTAGCCGGATCTGGCGAGGCTCGAGCTCGCTGGCGTTAGGCGGGGCCTTGGCCTCGCCGGATTAGCGAGATCGAGGCCCGCCCAACGCCGGCGAGCTCGATCTCACCTATGGCCATTCGTCGGTTGTCGTCGTGGCCGGTGGCCGACCGAAGAAGAAGAAGAAAAAAAAAAAGAGAAAATAATTATTAAAATTAAAAATGATATTTTAAAAATATAAAAATTATATTTTAAAAATAAAAATAATTAAAAATTACATTTTTAAAAATTAAAAATTCGATTTTTTTTTAAAAATATTTTAAAAAGAATTATAAAAATTTTCCATTAATTTTTATTGCATAAAAATTGTTAAAATATTTGTATTGCATAAAATATTTTAACAATAAATAGGTTTTAGTAATACAGGTCAGATCGAGTACAGGTCAGGTATGGGTCGGGTCAGCTATGGATCACTAGATTTACACTATAAGAATATGGGTCAAAACGGGTTAAATGGGTCAAATATAGGTCAACCTATGTTCGACCCGACTCATACCCGACCCAACCCACCCATTTGCCACCCCTAAGTTAAAGTGACATGATAATTCATGGAAATAAACCTGATGGGGTCCACTACCTCCACGTCAAATTGCAAGAAGCGAGCAATCAGGATAATAAACATATGCATAAAATGACACGATGGGGTACGATTTTTTTTTTTTTTCAATTGGATACGAGTTTTTTTCTTTTTCTATTCATGTATTGGGTATGAGTTTTTTTTTTTTTTTTTTTTGGCTAGAATTTGGGTACAAGTTTTTCCTTTTGTCGAAAGATATTGGGTACGAGTTTACTATGAATGCAAAATCACTTTTTTTTTTTTAACTCCTGCGGAGTTTCTCTGAGACCCGGTGGACCATTTCCACGGTATCAACATCTCGACGGCATACGTCATTGCATCAAGTTCACTAAACCCCAATCATCCATTTAATAGTGCCACTTTCCTAGTGTAGCGTTGCCACATAAGTAGTACAATAAAAAATTAATACTATAAAAATATCTCAAATTTATGTACTTATGACAAATTTATCTTAAAATAATCCAAACTAATGTACTTGCGATAAATTTATCATCTATTAGTTTTTGTCAAATTGGGTTAAGATTACAAAAAACTACTATCCAAAATTAATATATCCATCAATTGTTACATGCCATCACTTTAGGGTCTTTGATGATAAAAAATTTAATTTATAGTAAATTTGTTATTGTTGACACCTAAATTTTGCCTAATCATTTAGTAATTAGTTGCATAAAAAAAAAAAGAAAAAAAAGAAGAAAAGAAAAAGTAAAATTGCATTTCATGAAGTTGCATTTTTCGCATCGGTACTAAAAGGGGCAACAATACGCGGCGGCTCGTGGTCGATAATATTCACAAAAAGACGGTCTCTCTCTTCGTTGGTCTGAACACACATAAGAAAAATGAGGAAAGAAGAAGTTCTTGCACGTCCGTTGTCTCTCCCTCATTAATGCATGCGCATGCACGCACAAATTCGGCGGACGTGAGGACTTAAGAGGAACCCTCAGAGAAGCAAAATGAGCCCATGATATATTATATAATATGCTCTCTCTAGTGTGGGTTGTCAGGAGAAGCAGCGAAAAATTTGCTGAAGGAGGAAGCAAATAACAACCAAGAAAAGTCAAAAATTGCGGAACACCTATGGAATAGGGAGAGACAAGTAGCCGTGTAAGAAGCCCCAAGCAGGAAGAAGAAAGAAGGATCCCACGTCCATTTTTCCCCCCTTCATTAATGCATGCACATGCACGCGTGAAATAGGGGACGTGAAAATTCTACAATTTGCCTGCAAGAAGATGGAGTAACATTTTTATAATATTATCCTTGCTGAAAAAGCAGATCGGTGGCCACCATATTTGAAAAAGGAAGAACCGAACTTGAACAAGCAAAGAAAAATTGCGGCTACCTCCTGTTCACCTGTTCACACTAAAGTTGATTGTTGCTTATAAATAAGCAAGGATCCTCGGCTTAACGGGGGAGGAGGAAGGAAATTTCATTAAAAAAGGAGAGGTTTGTGAGAATTATTAAAAAAGAAGTGCCCGTAGAGAAACACATGAGTGGAGAGAAAGGAAAAGATTAAAAAAGGGGGAGGCTCGTTGGAGAGAAAGGAGGATATTAAAAAGAGAGAGGAATAGAGGGGAGGATAAAAAAGAAAATATGAAGTCGGGGAGGAGATTAAGAAAAGAGAAGAAAGCAGAAAGTGGTAAAAGAAAAGGGGAAGTGACCGGACGTGAAGAAAGAGGGGGAGAGATAAAAAAAAAAAAAAAAAAAAAAAAAAAAAAAAAAAAAAAAAAAAAAATTACTGTTTGTCTTCCTCCTCCGCACTTGCGCCCGCACCTCCGCCGCCGCTCTTGACCTCGCCGCGCCACCGCGCCGCTCGCCTCAGCCCAGCACTCGGAGTCTTCGCGCCCACCTTCGCTCACCGGACGCCGCACCCCTACCGCCCGAAGTCTCCGCCGCCCGGCGCCGGCCGCCCACCCGCCACTTTCCTCCTTCCGGCGAGCGCCACACCCGCCGCCGCGCTTCGCCCTCCGTGCCACCGTCCCCGTCGCTGCACCCCGGACCGTTGCCCACATCTCCTTCCAGAGCTCGCTTTTGTGCCGCCGTCTCCGCGCCACCGGCGCCCTCGCTGCACCTCCGATTCGGTCCCGACGCGCATCCGCGTGCTCCCCGTTGGCTCGTGCGTCCGCCACCACCGACCCGCGACGTTAGAGCCTACCTCCGAGCCGCTCCCGTCACCCTTGCTGCAATCCCATCCGCGATGCCCGCACCCGAGTCCACACCCCAGCCCTGCCGACGCCTCCCGCTTCGTCCGCGCAACCACCCGAGCCACGAGCACCACGTCCGTACCGCCCCGACGCTTGCAGCAGCCACCTTCGCGATCCACCCCTCACCGAGCCACCTCCGGTGACCCTTCGCCTCGGTGACCCACCGGACCTCCGATTCCGGCATCCTTAGGAGACCCACACGAGCACAAGCGTGCTTGGGAAAGAAAAAAGAAAAACAAAAAAAGAAAAGAGAAAAGCAAAAAGGAGGAAAAAAAACAATTTAGGTAGTTCCTTTTCTTTTATTTACCTATCTTTTTATTTTTTTTACTTTTGTTATTTTACTTTATCTCTTCTTTTAGTATAATTATTCCTTAGTGTAAAGATGAAATTGCATGTTATGAAATCGCTTGAAACTAGTGATTGCGAGTCCGATTTTCGCGCCCGAAATCCGACTCGCAATTACTTAAAAATTGCCAATCCGATCTCCCGCCCGAGATCCGATTCGTGATTTATGTTAAGTTGGCCAACCCGATCTCACGCACGAGATACGGTTCGTCAATTTGGGGTATTAATATTGCTTGATTTGCTGTGGTGTTATTTGAATTAATTTTCTTTTAAAAAAATAAAAAAATGTAGTTTTAGGGTTTGCATGCTCATTCCATTTTTTTAAATAATAAAAAGGTAAAAAAAAATGGAAAATGAATCAATTGATTTAGGTTGTTAGTTTTTTTAGAAAAACTTGAGATTACATGTTTAATTATTAGGAATTGTTAATTTCGAAGTAAAAAAGCGAGGAAATAAAAAGATAGGATTAGGTTTGTTTTTTTATTGTCTTGCATATTTAGAATAGGGATTTTATTTTAAATCATGAAAAAAAAAATAATAATAAAATAAAAAAAAAAAAAAAAAACCATCATGCATAATTCATGTAGAATTAACACATTCTTTGCATGTCATTGCATTTTAGAGTAAGATTGCACGTAATTTAATAGTTTTTAATTTATTATAAGATTAGATAAAAAATCTTAAGTAGATTGCACCTTAGTTAGGGATTTCTAAATTAGGATAACATTCTAGTTTAAATTAGGATTTGGCTTAACCTCATTCCTAATATAAATTAGATGATATTTTAATTTGGATAGATAATTTTCACATTTTTCTAATTCCGAATTTCATGAAAAAAAATACAAAAAAAATGCCTTAGGATAAATTACTTCCTTTTTTAGGATAAATTGCATTTTTTAGGAAAAAGAAAAATACAAAAAATGTCATGCACATGTTATTTAGGATTAGATTAATTGGAATGCACGTCATTTAGTTTTTTTTTTTAAGCCCATTTAATTAGAAATTGCCTGTCAATAGAATTAGGTTATTAAGATTGCATTTAATTATTGCATTTCTTTAGGATTTACTCTATTCATGTCATATAACTTAGGTCATGTTGCCATGTTATGTGATTTAAACCATGTTGCCATGTCATATTAGATTACTAGCATGCATTGCATATAGATTAAGTTCTCATTAAATAAAGTGAAAACAAAAAAAAGAAAAAAGAAATTGCGTGTTAATTAGAAATCATATCTAAGGTTGATGATGTGAATTTTGATCTAACAACGCAGATGCTTTCGTTGCTTTGAGGTAAATTCTTGCAATTTATTTACTGTTTTATCTGGGTGTTAAATTGGTGGTTTGCGCACCCGCATGATCACCTCATATGTTAGGAAGACAAATTAGAATCAATTCAAATTGCTTGCCAAACATTTTTTGAAAACAAAAAGAACGGTACCGAAAGGGCATTAGAGAAATCTAGTGTAACCAAGTCCCCGTACCCATAGTCTCTGGTTCGTAGGAGTAAAGTAAATCTCCCACTACTTTACTTGAGTTTCTAATCGACCCACCAAAAATAGATTAGTGGCGACTCCTAATTGAAAATCATTTGCATGTTAAGAACTCAAACCTAAGTCGCGAATTGGTATGGGCTTGGGAGAGCCTGAGTTAAGTCTAGGCTTAGCAATCCATTAGCCGAACCCTTAGGTGGTCCAACCCGCTTCGGGGAGGTCGCGACAGCTTGGCGACTCCGCTGGGGACTTGATTTAAGATTTTAGTGGACTTAGGCCAATTTTCTTTTTGAAAAATATTTTTGTTTGGCAAGAAGGATCCCAGGTACGTCCCTAACATTTAAGGTGTTAAATGTTTTTGCAGATCGGGAGATATAAGGGAAGTAGTGATTGTTAACCCTTGTCTTGCAGGTTGGAGTTGAGGATGAATGTTTTAAATTCAAATTATTGAAGTCTTTGTTTGATTTAAGCTGTTGTGCATGCCTTGCATCTTGCACTACACTTTTGCACACACAACCCGCCGCCGGACCTGGGCCGCATAGGATCATTTAGGATGGTGTTGAGATGTATACCACTTCGACCGCATGCCTGCGGTATGAGTCGCCCATCTCAATCCCGAAATTTCTTTTTGGTGTCAAGAGTACCCACCTCGGTCCGCATGCCCGCGACCTGGGTCGGCTCTTTGACCAAGCCGAAGTCATGAGGACCCGATTTAGTCCGCACGCCCGCGGCTAGTCTGATCATCCTTGTGGCTTCACTTTGATAAGCCTTATAGGTTAGAAATCGAGCCACTTACCATGTGCATGTCTATGCGATTGCCCCTCATCGGTAAAGTAAGTTATCTAATTTTTTGCCTTTGCAATTTACTTGCTTCATCTTATTATTTTGTCGGTCCATGGCATTAGGATTGTCCTGAGTCTTGATCAATATACAATGGGGATATCGGACATTCGGATTATTCTCCCTCCGAAGGAAGAGCTTAGCACCTGGTGGGACAAGTTAGACCAAGCTGGCCGTCAGTTCGTAGAGTCGCACATTGGACGACTACTTCCATTGCTGCGTGTCAACATCCATGGCGGCCTCATCCAAGCACTTGCTCATTGTTGGTGCCCCGAGACTTCTACTTTCATCTTCGGCGGTAAGCATGAACTCACGCCCACCTTGGAAGAATATAGCATTGCCATAGGGAAATCTTTGAAAGCTGAATTAATTAGCCCACCTATCGGAATAGACCCCGTCGTGGCCTTATCCGAGTTTTTAAGAATTAAGGAGGACAATGTAAGAAAGGTTTTAAAAGCTCACCGCAATACATGTCATTTATCTTTTCTAAAAGAATGTTTTGAAAATGGCAATTCATTTCAAATGCGAAGGGTTTTTCTTTTAGCATTCTTTGGGTTTATAGTTTTTCCTTATTGCAAGAATGCCATTAACCCTTTGATTGCTCGATTAGTTAAACAAGTGTTGGAAGAAAAAAATTTTGTAAACACTGTTTTGACTGAAACTTTTCTTTCCCTCACTCGATTTAAAGAGGGCGGTGATAAGATTTTCCATGCCTCTCCTGAGCTTTTGCAAATTTGGTTCCTTTCTCATATAAAAGGGTTTGGTGGTTCAATGACTATACATGATGTTAATAACTCTAATCATCCTATTTTGAGATTTGAAAGCAAGCAAAAACATGCACCGGATCACCATTATTCTAGATGGTTAGCTTTCATGAAAAAACCAACTTCCAAGGGTTTCCTATGGCATGCTAAGTGGTTCCAAGTTCGTGTGGCGAGACTCTCATGTGGAGCTGTTGGCCCAATTCCTTTGCGGGATTCACCGGAGCAACGGAGTACTATCCAACTAGAGTGACCCGTCGGTATCAAGTGGTGCAAGAGCTTCCACCAGCATTGCAAACAGATCCGCTCCGAGTAAGCTTCGTTGATGGAGATCATGACCATGAGGATTCCATTCTCACGATCAAATCAATGTGGGACATGTGTCATCCACGAAAGCTCAAATGGCCTGAGGAGGAGCTGAAGGGTAAAGAAAGGAAGTACTATGCCTCAACTAAATACATTCAACAACACAAGGTCCCAGAGGAGCTACTTCCAAAGATACCAGAGGTGCCACTGAAGATCACCAACAGCGCTGAGAATAAACGCCTCAAAAGGGTTGCTGAAAAAGCTCAAGAGGAGAATAAGCGATTGCGCCGAGTGGTGTCCCGAGTGTATATTGATCAAGCTAGATGAAGTGCTTGAATCTATCTTGTTGTTTTCATTTCTAGATTAATGTTTAAGAAGTTGAGTCATTTACTTTCCTAGTTTATTTGTTTAGGGCATTTGAGTTTCTATTTTGTTAGGATTGCCAAAAAAAAAAAAAAAACTCCTTTAATGAATAAAAGTTTTAGACCATTGCCATGGACCGGCGTATTTCATATAAGATACTTATTTTGTTCATTTCAACAATTTAGGTGATAACGGATCCGCCACGTTCGCCTATTATTACACGATCAAGAGCTAAAATGGCTGACCAAACTGAGATGCGTGATCGTATTACCAGTGTGGAAGATCAGCTCAAACAGTTGCTTACATCTATGCAACTTATGACGCCCAAATCGAATCCTCCGGATGAATCCCGTTTCTGCACCTGCTCTACCCGAGTTAATAATCCCAAAACAGGCAAGGAAGGTCCGGATGGTTGATGATGACATGCCTGAATTGGAGGATGACATACTTCCAATCATTGCCGAGAAAGCCAAGTCTGACAGCACTCCTAAGACGGAGCAAGGTGAACGCCTTGCGAAACTTGAAGAGAAAGTGAAACAATTGCAAGGATCGCGAGAACTCACTTCCAATTGACTGTCCGTTTATGAGAAGGTTAAGACGCCAAACAAGTTTAAAATGCCGGAGTTCGAGAAGTATGATGGTACTTCTTGCCCGAAAGCTCACCTGCAGATGTACCATGTAAGGATGGCTCAACATGTCAAAAATGAGCCCCTTATGATCCAATCATTCCAAATGAGTTTGGTCGGGCCTACACCGAACCTGGTATATTATGAAAAACATAAACCTCATCGACACTTGGAATGAGGTGGCCGATGCATTTCTCAAGCAATACAAGTTCAATATGGACATTGCACCTTCACGAGAGGATCTCGGACGAATGGAGAAAAAGAGGAGTGAGTCATTCAAAGAATATGCCATAAGGTGGCGAAATCTGGCCGCCCAAATCACTCCTGAACCCACGGACAAAGAATTGATGAAGTTGTTCGTCAAAACCCTCCCATTCGAGTTTCGTAATCGGATGGCCAGCACATATGTTGAGAACTTCAATCAACTCATCCCAGTGGGTGAACAAATTGAGACAGGGCTGAGAGATGGATGGTTTAATGAACCAACCCCTGCAGGCAAAAGATTTATTGCAAAGAAAGACAAAGAACCGGCCACAGAAGTTAATGTTGCATATGCGCAACCAGCCCCTAGTAAGCCTTCGATTGTTCGTGTTCCCGGGAATCAGCAAGATGGAGGTCGAGTGCATGCACCGCGGCAATTCACCAAAAGGCAGTTCTCTCCTCTTCCCGATCCTTTATCTCAGGTCCTACCGATACTCCAAAAGAAGGGATTGATCTCCAACGAACCAAAGCGGCCCAATGCTGAAAAATTCTCCAATTATGATCCCTCCAAAAAATGTGAGTATCATATGGGAGAGGTGGGCCATTCGACTGATGAATGTATGACTTTGAAGCACAAGATCCAAAATTTATTGGATACTAAGGCATTTTCTTTCTGGACCACCCAACCAAATGTCAAAAAGAATCCGTTGCCGGAACATGAAGGAAATGTGAATGCAATCTTTGAGTTCAATCTTTGGCAAAAAGATGAACTTGAAGGTGTTTGTCAAAGATATCTATAGCGGATTAGTTAGAGTTGGTTACTATCCGACAGATGAGAATCCTCCCTTGCCTACCATGAGGGAAAGGGTTCAAGAAATGGTTAAGGCTGGCATGGTCGGGAGAAAGAATTTGCTGAGCTAAGTGCTAAAAGGAGTGAACCAGATCCGTTGATCGAGGACATGCCCCCACTTGAGGATGCCTCCGACCATGAAGAACTGATAGTGGAGGTGCCTTCAACTGATGAGGAGATAATAATTGAGGTGCCCCAGTTGTATCAGTACAAGAATAACAAAGCCGTCCCCTGGTCATACGAGCTAGATGTTGACCTGATTACAAGGTCTGGTCGGACCTATGCTCAAGCTAATACCCAACCTGCAAAGCTAGTGACTGATGAAGAGGCTAAAGAATTTCTGGCTATAATCAAAGCAAGTGAGTATAACGTGGTCGACCAGTTGCGAAAATTGCCTGCTCAAATCTCTTTACTTGAACTCCTGCAAACGTCTCCTACGCATCAAAAGTCTCTAATGAAGGTCTTGAGTGAAGTTCATGTACCAGAGACGATCGAGGTAAACAAGTTGGAGGAATTTGTAGGGTCGATTCTTCTCAAAGATTTAATAGCCTTTTCTGATGAAGAATTCCCTCTTGAGGGGAGGGGACATACTAAGGCGTTATACATATCTGTCAAGTGCAAGGCTTCCCATGTGGCTCGAGTACTCATTGATAATGGGTCTGCCTTGAATATCTGTCCATTGGCAACTCTTCATCGCCTTAAAATAGATCCTTCAAAAATAAATGCTGCAAAGACCTCCGTTCGAGCTTTTGATGGTACAAGAAAGGAGGTGATAGGGAGACCCACCTTGACCGCAAATAGGTCCGGTGATGTTCAACGTCCTTTTCCAGGTAATGGACATCCCTACTGGATTCAATTTCCTGTTAGGTCGTCCTTGGATTCATACTGCTGGAGCTGTGCCATCAAGTCTTCACCAAAGTGTGAAATTTGTTGTCAAAGGAAAGCTAGTCATTGTTCATGGCGAGGAGGATCATCGGATTTATCATGAGACCGCCATCCCCTATGTCGAGCCGGAACCTAGGGAGGAGTCGAGTTACCAATCGTTCGAGCTCGTGTCCACTATTCATGCATCTCGAGGATCGACACCACCCGTCCCTGATGTGTCAAATGCAGCAATTATGGTAGCAAGAGTGATGGTTGGAAATGGCTTTAATCCTGGTCGTGGACTTGGTAAAAAAGAGCATGGCATCCGGAATCTGATTGAAACCCCTCGAAGGTCTCGTTCCGCCGGATTAGGGTACCATGGAAGAGGAGGAGGACATGAACAAGAGAGGAAAAACTTATTATTCCTCGATATCCGCAAGACATTCCCCGGCCCTGCTAGAATGATGCATGATGAAGGAGGAATGATCGATTCCCGAGGTATCGTGGATGACCCAACAACTTCAAAGACAGAGGATCCAGATAATGAGATGGAAGGGATCACGACCTTATTTGATGATCTCCTTATAGGTGCCATTAACGAAGAACCATCGGAGGAAATGGGTGCTAGCCCACAAGAGTAACACGTTTACTTTTCTGCACTCCCCCGCGGGGATCTTATCGCTTTTAATGTTTTCTAGGATTTGCTTTCGCTTTGATTATCGCATTTTGCATATCGCTTGTCAGGAGTTGATGTTTGCTTTGATTGTCGTACTTTCCATTCCAATAAATGTAATTTGATTGATGAATATCGATTACAATTACAAGCTTTATTTTGAGGGCATGATGGGGTATACCAAACCAGCCCGGTGATGATATCCAACCAATGAAAGAAAAGGAAAATCCAAGGAGAATTCTGAGGCCTGGGCTTCATCATGCTTTCTCGTGTCAAAAGGTTTTCCAAATGTTTTGCCAAAATTCTTTAAAAGAAAATTTTGAAAAAAGGAAGGAAGGAAAATTCAAAAAGAAGAAGATAAGACATCCATGTCGTTTAGTTCTGTTTGTCTTTTTGAATTATTCATTTTATGTTTTAGGAGCAACCTTATGGTAGGCAAAGGGGTGGAATTGGTTCAGTCCAATACCATGAGCAATGACAGTGAAGACCCTGAGGAGCCGATTGGTGACTCCATTGAAGTACAGCATAGTTGGGAGCAGCATGAAAAACCCAAAGTTCTCACCCCCGAGCAAACCGTCACTATCAATTTGAGTGATACCGAGAATCCCAAAGAGATAAAAATCGGGGCAAATCTTCCCAAAGATGAGGCCGAGCACCTGACTCAGTTGCTAAAAGAATACCAGGATATCTTTGCTTGGACGTATGCTGATATGCCCGGCCTAGATCCGTCAATTGTGGAACATTGTTTGCCCACTAATCCAGACGTACACCCTAAGAAGCAGAAGCTTCGGAGGACTAAACCGGAGCTCTGAAAGAAGATAGAAGAGGAAGTAATGAAACTCCTCAAAGTGGGATTCATCGAAGTCTCGCAGTACCCTGAATGGGTGGCCAACATAGTACCCGTCATGAAGAAAGACGGTCGAGTCCGAGTGTGTGTTGATTATCGAGATTTGAATAAGGCCAGCCCAAAAGATGATTTTCCATTACCACATATCGATGTTCTTGTGGATAGTACTGCCGGATTTGAATTATTCTCTTTCATGGATGGTTTTTCTGGGTACAACCAGATAAAAATGAAGGTTGAAGACAAAGAGAAGACAGCATTTATCACCCCGTGGGGAACCTTTCATTATAAGGTCATGCCCTTCGGACTCAAAAATGCAGGGGCAACTTACCAACGAGCCATGGTTACGTTGTTCCATGACATGATGCATGAAGAAATTGAGGTATATGTCGATGATATGATTGCAAAAACCCGACCTGGGAGAAGTCATGTCAAAACCCTCAGGAAGTTATTTGATCGGCTTCGTGAATTCAAGCTTCGTTTAAATCCTGCCAAGTGTGTGTTCGGGGTAGCGTCAGGTAAATTACTTGGGTTCATTGTGAGTAGTAAAGGAATCGAGATTGACCCATCTAAAGCGAAGGCAATATGTGAGCTACAACCTCCATCGACAGTAAAAGAGGTCCGGAGTCTCCTAGGGAGACTGAATTACATTGCACGATTCATTTCCCAACTCTCTGAGACTGCTAAGCCATTCTTCAAACTTTTGAAGAAAAACGTACAAGTTGAGTGGAATGATGAATGTCGAGAGGCGTTCGATAAGCTGAAGCAATATTTGATGAGTCCACATGTTCTTGTCCCACCAATATCGGGGCATCCTTTGATTTTGTACCTCACAATCCATAGTGAGTCATTGGGTGCGATGTTAGCTCAGAAAAGTCCCGTGGATCAGAGGGAACGAGCTATTTACTACCTAAGTAAAAAGTTCACTGTCTCAGAGCTAAAATATTCTGATGTTGAAAAAACTTGCACTGCGTTAGTATGGGTATTGCATAGACTGCGACAGTACACATTGCATTACCAGACATTTCTCGTGACTGAGAATGATCCCATCAAGTATTTATTTAATCAACCAGCTTTGGTGGGTAAGCTAGCTAAATGGCAGGTCCTGATTTCGGAATTCGACGTGCAGTTCATATCACAAAAATCAGTTAAAGGCCGAGTAATTGCCGATATATTGGCCGAGAATCCTGGAACCTTGAATGATAATGATTATCCCATGGATGATCGTATTTTGGCCGTAAATGAAGATGCATGGTCCATGTTCTTTGATGGAGCTGTGAACTTGTCCGGTTCTGGGGGCGCATCGATATCCCTGCACGGACAACATCACCCGGTAGCCGCGAAATTGATATTCCCATGCACTAACAATATAGCTGAATACGAAGCTTGTATTCTCGGACTTCAGGCCGCAATTGGAATGGGAGTGGCCAAATTGAAAGTATATGGAGATTCTCGCACCGATCATACTCCTGATCGTAGGTGAATGGAAGACCGGGGATGCCAAATTACTGCCGTATCACAAGTACCTCGAAGAGTTGGTAAAGGAGTTCGATGAAATCTCGTTTGACTAATTGGCTAGATCTCATAATCAGTTCGCCGATGCCCTGGCAACATTGTCATCTATGTTGCAAGTTACCGATGGTTTAGAAGTTGAGCCTTTAAAAATCAAGGTTCTAGCCAAACCTTCTTATTGTATGGTTGTGAATGAAGAGCTTGATGAGAAGCCATGGTATTACGATATCATGAACTATATTCAAAAGCAGGAATTTCCTGAAGGAAGCACTCCAGCCGATAGAAAATACATAATGAAGATGGCCTCAAAATTCTTTGTCAGTGGTAAGAATTTATACAAGAGGTCTTATGATTCAGTGTTATTGAGATGCGTAGATGAAGCAGAAGCTACCCAAATCATGCAAGAAGTGCATGAAGGAGTTTGTGGCCCACACATGAATGGGCACATGTTAGCCAAGAAAATTATGAGATCTGGTTACTATTGGCTTGCGCTGGAAAGTGACTGCATACAGCATGTTAGAAGTTGTCATCGTTGCCAAATTCATGGAGATAAAATAAATGTTCCTCCAACGGAGTTACACCAACTATCTAAGCCATGGCCTTTCTCAATGTGGGGGATCGATGTGATTGGCCCGATAAATCCTAAAGCTTCAAATGGGCACCAATTCATATTGGTGGCAATAGATTATTTTTCAAAGTGGATTGAAGCCGCATCATATGCTAATGTCACGGCCCGAAATGTTGTGAAGTTTATTAAGCGTGACATAATCGCCCGTTATGGTGTCCCCGAAGCAATTGTCACTGACAATGGGACAAATCTGAATAACAAGTTTGTTGATGAGTTGTTCAAGTAAGTTCAAAATCAAGCATTTGAATTCATCACCATACCGCCCACAAATGAATGGAGCCGTTGAGGCAGCTAATAAGAACATCAAGAAGATCTTGGCTAAGACAGCCGGGAATTATCGGGATTGGCATGACATGTTACCCTTTGCTCTAATGGCGTATCGGACATCGATCCGAACATCTACCGGGGCAACCCCTTTCTCCTTAGTCTATGGCATGGAGGCAGTCTTGCCTGTGGAAGTAGAAATCCCCTCTTTGAGAGTCTTATCCCAAGTGGAATTGTCTGAGGCAGAATGGACACGACAAAGGTTCGAAGAGTTGAACCTGATTGATGAGAAAAGGTTAAAAGCTCTTTGCCATGGTCAGGCGTATCAACAAAGAGTAGCCAAGTCTTTCAATCGAAAAGTACGGCCGAGACACTTCAAGTAAATGATCTAGTTCTAAGAAAGGTGTTGCCGATTTTTCCGATCCTCGGAGGCAAATTTGCTCCAAATTATAGAGGCCCATATATGGTGAAGAAGGTACTCCCTAGGGGTGCCTTAATCCTTACGTAGAAATGGATGGTCGTGAGTTTTCTAATCCTGTTAACTCCAATGCAGTGAAGAAATATTACCCTTGATAGAATTTGTTGTAAATTGAAGGTACTTATTTCTTCATTAAATTGTGTGGGAATGGATTGAATGAGATGAAAAGTAGGCCCTGTTCCATACACGCATCGAATTCATTTGATTCGGTATATTAGACGTGTTGACCCAAAGTCAGTTCAATTAAATGAAAAAAGAAATGCTCTGGAGACACCACTAGTGCCTCGGCTTGGTGGCATGGGGAATGAAAGGGTCTGAGAACGACCAGGGTTCGATCCCTGGAAACGGCAACAAGTTTGCCAAACGAAAAAAAAAAAAAAAAAAAAAAACAATTTTTTTTTTTTTTATCAATCCTTTTCTTTATTTTTTGAGCTGCAAACTCTTCGTGTTCAAAACTGATGAGTTCATGAAGTAATTATGACATTTCAAAGGAAATTTTTTGCATTATAGTTTTACCTGTTTAAATTACCAATTCCACTGAAGATTATCACTGCAGATCAAGTTAATGAATGATGTGGAATGGATTGAACATGCTAAATGAGACATGTCAGAATGATGAAAGGCAAGTCCTATCCTATACACAGTCCCTTGCTCATACACCGGTGAGACGAGTGTAGGAAGTTCCATGTCTATGAGGTAAAGAGTTCTCTCGCGAAAGGTACGATAATCGAAATAATGAGAGGTGGTTTATTCTCTATCCCCAACACTACATAATCATCTATTGTGTAAACCCTTTTTGAACCCACACACGTGGATAATTTTTAAATTACCCCTGTCAAGAACCACTCCACATTGGGGCGAACTGGAGGTAAGATGACATCATGAGGTGAGGAAATTGATAGGAATATTCTTGCTCTCACTTGCATCAATCTTCAAGTATTGCTATTACATTGAATTCATACGGTAATTTAAGTGCCTTAGGATGATGAAGAGCAGTTCTTTCCCTATCCTACACACTTTATCCATTGCGTAGCCCCCTGAGCCTGTAAATTCATTCCATTTAAACCCAATTGGTGATCATCCCCCACACTGGGGCAAAGCAAGAGACAAATGTTCAAGCAGCAGAATCCCAAGTGCCGACAAAAAATGAAAACTCCTCAAGAACCCAAATGTTAAGGCATTACGTGGTTATTCAAAAAAAAAAAACAGAAGGGGCATGAAAAAGCAGTGTGCCTAGTAAAAGCAAGGCCAATGTCCATAGAAAATGAAAGAAAGAGTTGAAATAGATGATGATCAATTGTAAAAGGGTGAATTCCCAATGGAGTGGTACTCAATGAACTCAAATGCCAAGTTTTTATAGTACCTATGAGGAAAATCCCAATGGTGAAGAAGAAGACCCGTGACAATGCCAAGAAGAGCACCAATTCTCATCCCTCCCTTATACACATTTTGAGCCTAATGATCCATTCATTTCTCCACCCATGAACTTGACCTACGTTACGTCCCTTACAAAGTCTCTTCAGATTAAGGCATTGAAATTAATGTAGGAATTCATATGCATTGCTCGAAGAAGTGCGAGCAAGACTATTTTTATCTCATTTCACAGGTTCCTTGACATGTAAATCTAGAGATGATTGCAAAGTATTGTTTTTTCATTAGCCTTGACTTGAAGAGTCCCATTTTGTTGAGCCATTGACCAATCCTACATTACAATCCTGATAAAGACCTCTCAGATTGATAAGGTCGTACCGCTTGTGAGAATACTCGAATCCTTGTCGATATGATGATAGTAAGATGGAGTGATTCATGTGATCCTACATTAATGGTCCGGACAAAATAGTCTTCTTAATTAGAGTGAGTGAAAGTCCTTTCTAACTGAAAGTCTCTCATTTGGTATTCTTGAAAATCCATGTCATGAGTGAAAATTGTCTTAAGCGATGATTCTCCCTAGTGGAAATTTGGTGGTGCAAATATGGTAAAACCATCATGGACAAATCTTGATTGAATAAAAAACTTCAGTGGACTTTGGAGTGTGCCGAATTGCTTACTTCTTTGGTAAATGCATGTATTTTTTGCTCTAATCATGTCGACGGGTAATGTTTCCTTGAAGACCCAAGAGCTCTTGACATACATGTTGCTTTCAGAAGCCTTGAGGTGAGAAACCTTCGTGAATATTTGAGGTACATTGTCGATGTCCCAAAACTTCTTCCTACCAAAAGATAAGTGACCTTCACGAATATCCCAGGTTTGTCCTAGGTATTCCCAAGTTCTTGATATATGTCTCAAACCCTTTGTTAAGCATTTCATTCTGGATATGAATGCTTTCCGATCCTTTTCGTCATACCTTAGTCTGGATCTAGGTATTTCGAATCCTCTTAATCCAATATTCATCTCACCTAACATTGAGTGTTTATTGGTTAAGTTCACAAAGTCTTGACATCTCAGTCTGGATCTGGATATCTCAAAACTTTTTTGTTAAGCATTTCATTCTGGATATGAATGCTTTCCGATCCTTTTCGTCATACCTTAGTCTTGATCTAGGTATTTCGAATCCTCTTAATTCAATATTCATCTCACCTAACATTGAGTGTTTATTGGTTAAGTTCACAAAGTCTTAACATCTCAGTCTGGATCTGGATATCTCAAAACTTTTTTGTTAAGCATTTCATTCTGGATATGAATGCTTTCTGATCTTTTTCGTTATACCTTAGTCTGGATCTAGGTATTTCGAATCCTCTTAATCCAATATTCATCTCACCTAACATTGAGTGTCTATTGGTTAAGTCCCCAATCCTCTTAATTCAATATTCATCTCACCTAACATTGAGTGTCTATTGATTAAGTCCCCCAAAGTCTTGATATCTCACTGGATCTCGGATGTCTCAAAACTTTTTGTTAAGCATTTCATTCTCGGATATGAATGCTTTTCGGTCTTTTTCGTTATACCTTAGTTTGAATCTAGGTATTTCAAATCCTCTTAATCCAATATTCATCTCACCTAACATTGAGTGTCTATTGGTTAAGTCCCCAATTTCTTGACATCTCAGTCTGGATCTGGATGTCTCAAATCTCATCTATCTTACTCGTTATACCTTAGTGTGAATCTAGGTATTTCGAGTCATCTGAATTCAACAAGGCATCTCACCTAACATTGAGCGTCTGTTGGATAAATTCATGTGGACTCTTCAGGGAACCTGGACACTTGCCGAGCAGATAAAAATTCATCCCATACTTCATGATGCTCTGACTGGTAAGTAATTACAGGTATGCTCTCCTCTTCAACATCTCACATTTGCATTACCATTTCCATGACATTGCATTTATAAAATAAAAAATAAAAAAAAAATAAAAAAGGAAAAAGAAAAATAGTCCCGCCAAAGTATCATCCATTGCATGTTCATGGTCAAAATTTAGGTATCATGTGGTCTTTGAATGCAACCTCTGCGAGCTCACCTTCAAAGAGGGGCGGCTGTTGACACCTAAATTTTGCCTAATCATTTAGTAATTAGTTGCATAAAAAAAAAAGAGAAAAAAAAGAAGAAAAGAAAAAGTAAAATTGCATTTCATGAAGTCGCATTTTTCGCATCGGTACTAAAAGGGGCAACAAGACGCGGCGGCTCGTGGTCGATAATATTCACAAAAAGACGATCTCTCTCTTCGTTGGTCTAAAAAACACACATAAGAAAAAAATGAGGAAAGAAGAAGTTCTTGCACGTCCGTTGTCTCTCCCTCATTAATGCATGCGCATGCACGCACAAATTCGGCGGACGTGAGGACTTAAGAGGAACCCTCGGAGAGAAGCAAAATGAGCCCATGATATATTATATAATATGCTCTCTCTAGTGTGGGTTGTCAGGAGAAGCAGCGAAAAATTTGCTGAAGGAGAAAGCAAATAACAACCAAGAAAAGTCAAAAATTGCGGAACACCTATGGAATAGGGAGAGACAAGTAGCCGTGTAAGAAGCCCCAAGCAGGAAGAAGAAAGAAGGATCCCACGTCCATTTTTCCCCCCTTCATTAATGCATGCACATGCACGCGTGAAATAGGGGACGTGAAAATTCTACAATTTGCCTGCAAGAAGATGGAGTAACATTTTTATAATATTATCCTTGCTGAAAAAGCAGATCGGTGGCCACCATATTTGAAAAAGGAAGAACCGAACTTGAACAAGCAAAGAAAAATTGCGGCTACCTCCTGTTCACCTGTTCACACTAAAGTTGATTGTTGCCTATAAATAAGCAAGGATCCTCGGCTTAACGGGGGAGGAGGAAGGAAATTTCATTAAAAAAGGAGAGGTTTGTGAGAATTATTAAAAAAAGAAGTGCCCGTAGAGAAACACATGAGTGGAGAGAAAGGAAAAGATTAAAAAAGGGGGGAGGCTCGTTGGAGAGAAAGGAGGATATTAAAAAAGAGAGAGGAATAGAGTCTGTCAGAAAAAAAGAAAATATGAAGTCAGGGGAGGAGATTAAAAAAAGAGAAGAAAGCAGAAAGTGGTAAAAGAAAAGGGGAAGTGACCGGACGTGAAGAAAGAGGGGGAGAGATAAAAAATAATAAAAAAAAAAATTACTGTTTGTCTTCCTCCTCCGCACTTGCGCCCGCACCTCCGCCGCCGCTCCCGACCTCGCCGCGCCACCGCGCCGCTCGCCTCAGCCCAGCACTCGGAGTCTTCGCGGCCCACCTTCGCTCACCGGACGCCGCACCCCTACCGCTCGAAGTCTCCGCCGCCCGGCGCTGTAGCCGCCCACCCGCCACTTTCCTCCTTCCGGCGAGCGCCACACCCGCCGCCGCGCTTCTGCCCTCCGCGCCACCGTCCCCGTCGCTGCACCTCGGACCGTTGCCCACATCTCCTTCCAGAGAGCTCGCTTCTGTGCCGCCGTCTCCGCGCCACCGGCGCCCTCGCTGCACCTTCGATTCGGTCCCAACGCGCATCCGCGTGCTCCCGTTGGCTCGTGCGTCCGCCACCACCGACCCGCGACGTTAGAGCCTACCTCCGAGCCGCTCCTATCACTGCTGCAATCCCATCCGCGACGCCCGCACCCGGAGTCCACCGCCCACCACGGCCGAGCCTGCCGACGCCTCCTCGCCTTCGTCCGCGCAACCACCCGAGCCACGAGCACCACGTCCGCACCGCCCCCAACGCTTGCGGCAGCCACCTTCGCAATCCACCCTCACCGAGCCACCTCCGGTGACCCTTCGCCTCGGTGACCCACCGGACCTCCGATTCCGGCATCCTTAGGAGACCCACACGAGCACAAGCGTGCTTGGGAAAAAAAAAAGAAAAACAAAAAAAAAGAAAAGAGAAAAGCAAAAAAGAGAAAAAAAACAATTTAGGTAGTTCCTTTTCTTTTATTTACCTATCTTTTTATTTTTTTACTTTTGTTATTTTACTTTATCTCTTCTTTTAGTATAATTATTCCTTAGTGTAAAGATGAAATTGCATGTTATGAAATCGCTTGGAAACTAGTGATTGCGAGTCCGATTTTCGCGCCCGAAATCCGACTCGCAATTACTTAAAAAAATTGCCAATCCGATCTCCCGCCCGAGATCCGATTCGTGATTTATGTGAAAATGGCCAACCCGATCTCACGCGCGAGATACGGTTCGTCAATTTGGGGTATTAATATTGCTTGATTTGCTGTGGTGTTATTTGAATTAATTTTCTTTTAAAAAAATAAAAAAATGTAGTTTTAGGGTTTGCATGCTCATTCCATTTTTTTAAATAATAAAAAGGTAAAAAAAAAAATGGAAAATGAATCAATTGATTTAGGTTGTTAGTTTTTTTAGAAAAACTTGAGATTACATGTTTAATTATTAGGAATTGTTAATTTCGAAGTAAAAAAGCGAGGAAATAGAAAGATAGGATTAGGTTTGTTTTTTTATTGTCTTGCATATTTAGAATAGGGATTTTATTTTAAATCATGAAAAAAAATAATAATAAAATAACCAAAAAAAAAAAACCATCATGCATAATTCATGTAGAATTAAGACATTCTTTGCATGTCATTGCATTTTAGAGTAAGATTGCACGTAATTTAATAGTTTTTAATTTATTATAAGATTAAATAAAAAATCTTAAGTAGATTGCACCTTAGTTAGGGATTTCTAAATTAGGATAACATTCTAGTTTAAATTAGGATTTGGCTTAACCTCATTCCTAATATAAATTAGATGATATTTTAATTTGGATAGATAATTTTCACATTTTTCTAATTCCGAATTTCATGAAAAAATACAAAAAAAATGCCTTAGGATAAATTACTTCCCTTTTTTAGGATAAATTGCATTTTTTAGGAAAAAGAAAAAATACAAAAAATGTCATGCACATGTTATTTAGGATTAGATTAATTGGAATGCACGTCATTTAGTTTTTTTTTTAAGCCCATTTAATTAGAAATTGCCTGTCAATAGAATTAGGTTATTAAGATTGCATTTAATTATTGCATTTCTTTAGGATTTACTCTATTCATGTCATATAACTTAGGTCATGTTGCCATGTTATGTGATTTAAACCATGTTGCCATGCCATATTAGATTACTAGCATGCATTGCATATAGATTAAGTTCTCATTAAATAAAGTGAAAACAAAAAAAAAAAAGAAAAAAGAAATTGCGTGTTAATTAGAAATCATATCTAAGGTTGATGATGTGAATTTTGATCTAACAACGCAGATGCTTTCGTTGCTTTGAGGTAAATTCTTGCAATTTATTTACTGTTTTATCCGGGTGTTAAATTGGTGGTTTGCGCACCCGCATGATCACCTCTTATGTTAGGAAGACAAATTAGAATCAATTCAAATTGCTTGCCAAACATTTTTGAAAACAAAAAGAACGGTACCGAAAGGGCATTAGAGAAATCTAGTGTAACCAAGTCCCCGTACCCATAGTCTCGATTCGTAGGAGTAAAGTAAATCTCCCACTACTTTACTTGAGTTTCTAATCGACCCACCAAAAATAGATTAGTGGCTCCTAATTGAAAATCATTTGCATGTTAAGAACTCAAACCTAAGTCGCGAATTGGTATGGGCTTGGGAGAGCCCGAGTTAAGTCTAGGCTTAGCAATCCATTAGCCGAACCCTTAGGTGGTCCAACCCGCTTCGGGGAGGTCGCGCAGTTATAGATATATTAATTTGAAGTTTTTCTTGATATTTAATGGAAACTAAGGAAAGGTAAATTTGTCACAAATGCATCAATTTATGATCTTCAATAGTAAAAATTTAATTTAAAATAAGTTTGGAATTTTTGTAATATTAACTCTATGATGAAAAATAGGGGAAGGATACCCTCAAGAATAGCCACAAATTCGTTTATTAAAAAGTTGGTATAACGGGAACAAAACACAAGGAGTTTCTTAAAGAAAGACTAGAAGTATATATTCAAAAACACTAATAAATATATTAATTTATCATAAATTCATCTAACGACTAAGGCCTTATTTGATAATCATCCCCAAAATAGCTATTTTTGTTCTTTTGTTTCCTAGAACAAAAAAAAAAAAAAAAACCATTTAGTAAAATTTTTGTTTTCGGGAACAAAAATATATATTTTTTTGTTCCTGAGAATAAATTTGGAATATAATCAAAAAGTAGAAAAAAGTTGTTGCTTGGTCTTAAGAACAATTCCTATAATCAATTCCTATTTTTTTTTTCTTTCCTCCTCTTTTCTTCTATTTTCTCTTCTCTTCTTCCCCTTTCTTCTTCTTCCTTTTGGCCGGTCGCCTGTCGCCTGCCTCGACTATGGTCGACAACTGATCAGACGAGGGCCCGCAACCTTGTTGGAGCGTCGCCAGCCCAGTGGCAACAAGCCACGACAAGGTTGAGCTCGCCCAAATCGGCATCGACTCGGCTCGGCTTCGCCTTGGTTGGGCAAGGTTGAGCCTCATCGGTGACCAAGCGAGGCCTCACCTAGCTAGTCGCTAGTGACAGCGGTAGCCGGCGACCGGCTACAAAGAAGGAGAAAGAAGAAATGAAAAAGAAAAAAAGAAAAAAAAAAAAAAGAAAAATATAATATAAGTATTAAAAAATTAAAAGAAATAAAAAAAATTAAGAATCCTACCAAATATATTTCTATCTTGAGAATAGAAATGTTGATAGTTTCTAAGTGCATTCTCTTGCTTAAAAATTATTTCTGGGAATAAAATCAAAAATATTATTTCTGATAAAAAATTATTTTCGAAAATATAATTATTACTAAACATGCCCTAACCTCTACATGGGCCCCCAATCCTTTAGGGTGTGCGTGACAAAATTTCTAGATAAGAAATTGATTTCTTGCCAGAAATTGATTTTCTTAATTTATGAAATAAAAATTTTAGTTTCTGATTTCTTCTTTAAATCAATTTCTAAAATAGAAATTTGTTCTAAAAATAAAAAAATCAAATTACGTTACTAAATGGATTTCTGTTCAAAACCTGTTCCGGAGAACAGAAAAACAGATAAATAAAGAAGTATAAATTTTATCATGCGCAGCCTTATCTGTTTCTCATCCTATTACTCGAGGTGGTGATGTTGAATGGACGGCTGATATTTTTAGTGACCTCGATCCGGGTGTTTATTGTTGACTTGATACCATGGAAATAGTCCAACTTTATCTAGAAAGACCCTTTCTCATATCCTTGTTCTGAAGCGACGGTATATATCACCCAAGAGTTCCAAATTTTCCTAAAATTAAATTATTATTATTTAAGCGTGCAAAGTATAAGTTAACTTAGATTTCTTTTGCTTATTGAAGATTATAAAAGGATTTCCACATTTTTCTATTTGTACTATAATCGAAAATGCCCTTATCTCTATGTTTTAGACCCATGAAACTTTGAATGTCATCCCTCCGCCTTTCAAAGTCGGGCAGAAGTCACTTTTTTTTAACTCCTGCGGAGTTTCTCTAAGACCTGGTGGACCATTTCCACGGTATCAACATGTCGACGGCATACATCATTGCATCAAGTTCACTAAACCCCAATCATCCATTTAATAGTGCCACTTTCCTAGTGTAGCGTTGCCACATAAGTAGTACAAGGCGATCCGTTATCATCATACCTTTTCATCCTGATGGCTAATACCTTAACTACTTTGATCAACAACATAGTGGACATGGGTAACCTTAAAGGTATCAAACTTAACCGATGGTGTCCTACTCTCTCCCACTTATTTTTCGCAGACGATGCCTTGATGCGAAGCCTATTGAATGTCAGAACTTAGCTGCTGTCCTAAATGAGTACTGTTTAGCTACAGGCCAGACCATTAATCGCAACAAATCAGGCTTATTTTGTAGTACAGAGTGTCCAATCAGCTTAAAAGAAGGTCTGGCAAGAGTACTCAGAGTTCCTATCCTTTACAGAACTAGCCGATATCTCGGTATACCCTCAGATTGGGGCAAATCTAAACGGGAGATGTTTTCTTGGCTTATGGGGCGAGTACATTCCAAACTTGAAGGTTGGAAGGAAAAACTTATTTCTAAAGGAGGTAAGGAGGTTCTTCTCAAAACCGTTGTGCAAGCTATACCACACTATGTGATGTCGGTTTTTAAAATGCCTGCTGCTATTTGCAAAGCAATAGAACAGAAAATGGCTAAATTCTGGTGGCAATCAGATCAAGCAAGAAAGGCATATATTGGAAGCCCTGGGATAGCACAAAAAGAAGGAAAGATGAAGGGGGACTAGGATTTCGCGATCTAATGGATTTTAACAGAGCATTATTGGGTAAACAAGCTTGGCGTCTTGCCCAAGATCCTACCTCTTTGTACAGCAGACTGTTACAAGGCCTATATTTTCCAACTCAGGATTTTTGGCATGCCTCTAAAGGTGCTAGGCCCTCTTGGGGTTGGCAGAGCTTATTACTAGGCCGAGATTCTATTGCAGATAAAGTCCTATGGTCTATTGGAAATGGTACACATATCAAAATTCGTGAGGATCGCTGGCTACCTCGAGGTGTTATTGGAGGTCCTGCTCCTAGGGGTGAACCAGAAATGGTGGCAAGTTTCATACACACTACGTCTAACTCGTGGAATACTTCACTTCTGAACCAGCATTTTGATAACCAAACAGTTGATCAAATCTTATCTATTCCTATCCGACCTCAGTGTACCCAAGATAAACTTATCTGGTGAGGAATGCAAAATGGCATTTTCACGGTGAAGAACTGTTATAACCAGCTTAGAGCTCAGCATAAAACCCATATCACTAATCAGGCCTCTTCATCCTTTCAGCCGCCTCGCCGATTATGGAATGCAATCTGGCACCTACACACTATGCCTAAACTTAGGTCATTTCTCTGGTCTATTTGTAATAATGCTTTGGCGACTAGAGAAAATCTTTATAAACGGCACATATTGACAACCCTAACTTGCTGTATCTGCGATAATCACATACCCGAGACCCCAGAACATCTCTTTTTATTCTGTCCATGGACATATGACGTTTGGCAGCATCCAGAACTAGCTATAAAGAGTCCTATCATGTCTGTGCATCGTATAGAAATCTGGCTACTTCAATTTATTAACAGAACAAATGACTTACCAACTCTTGAAACGATTACTTCGGTCCTTTGGCATATCTGGAAGGCCCGAAATGCTTTTCTTTTCCGGCAACAACAACCAAAGGCAGACCGAGTTGTGCAAATGGCGCTTGTTGACGCTCAATCCAAGCATAATTTTCATGCTCCACTGTTGAGATCTGTTGCAACGAGGAGCACTTCGGATCACAGATGGGAACCACCAGAACGAGGAGTCTTAAAAGTAAATTTCGACGCAGCTTACCATTCATCCAACTTCGACGCGGTGGTGGCTTGTATTTGCAGAGATTCCTCTGGCCGTTTGGTTGATGGTTCTGTGCAGAATGCCCACGCCTCCTCAGCCCTGCAAGCAGAGGCCATCGCACTTAATTCCACCCTACAATTTCTGATTCATACCGGCAGAGAGAGGGACAAGATCATGCTAGAATCTGACTATTTACTCCTTGTAGATGTTGTTTGGGAGCACGATCCAGCGAGACGACCATGGATACTCAGATCCCTCCTTGAAGAAACGCGAGAGCTGCTCAGTCGATGCCCTAATTTCCGTCTCGTGCATTGCCCTAGAGAAGCAAACATGGTTGTGGACCGAGTTGTAAAGGCCCATCGGGCCTCCTTACTCCCTCCGAATTGGGCTCTTCAACCCCCTCCCTTTTTGCAGGATCTTTTATATTCTGAACTTAATGTAAACGTTTTGCTGGGATCTTAATTTATGAGTAGTGTTTCGATCAAAAGAAAACCAAAAAAAAAAAAAGTCGGGCAGAAGTCTCCCGATCACAGTGGCTGTTTTGCTCATTCTCTGTAAAAAAGGTTAATTGCTACCACTATTGCCTGCTGTATGCGTCCTATGAAGTGACTGTCCCATGTAATGCAGAAATTAGGATGAATATTGATGATTTTATAGAAAATACGCCATGGATATCAGAGGATGGATCAGTTCACACTTGGGATCTGGGAAAAGCACAGCGTTTGAATTCGACGCTTTGATTGGAATAATTATAATACGTACTTGTGGTTTATCGGATTTTCCACCTACCTCTCTGGATGATATTGAACTGAATGTTTTACAAGATAAAAGTGCCAAATATTGGGGAGAATCTATCTCTGATACTGCTCGACCGCGTCTAAAAATCATGCCGACATAGTACCAGTTGCTATCACTCGCTGCAAAATCCAACAAAGAATTGTCGGGTGTGTCCGTGGCTGAAATAGGGGCTGCCTTACTTTGTCGAGAAGACAATTCTCTTGGCGGATCTCAACACAGGAGTGTTTGTAATTCAACGAAAGTAGAGCTAGTTCACTGAGAATTTTCATGTTACTGTATTTTCTCAAGAAATCAGCTTAGAATTTTGTGAAATTTGCAGGAACAATGACCCATCTCTTTCTTCAGGCTGATTGAGTCAGACTCAAAGGCAGCCAAATTCACCAGAACTTTTGGGAATTTGAGCATGTAATTCACGTAAGAACTATGATACTCACATCCATGTATGCCAACGATAGATACATAGTTGACGGTGTAGAGAACAAATATCCGGCGATTTGCCAAATACGCTTGGAAACAATATGAAGTCAAGTGCGGCACTGGCAGTTCGAAAAATTCGAGCTAATAGAAAATGGTGTCGACTCCAAAATTTATAACTGAAGGAATTTGAGGAATGGTATGCTCTAACTAGAAGCTCATGCATCACCATTGAAACAACCGAGGTCCCAAAAGAGTTAAATTAAATATGGAATTGGAGTCCTATGAATAATTGAGTATAATGCTCATCTTACACTGGTACCATGCCAAACTAATGAGCAATCAAATACTTCAAATGAAGAAACATGCAATCTCGGATATTTTACATATCATCAACAGAACGTCACAGTACTTGTGTTGAGATTCTTTCTATGTATCCTATCCTAAAATCTAAAACAACTTATTAGTTCAAGAACTTCAATCACTATAATGTTTCAATTTAAACCCCAATTTAACATTTGGTTAGTTTGTTTTAGCAGGGGAAAAAAACGTTTGCTTACTTCGTGTGATCATTCATTGCTTAGATTAAAGATCATATTTATTATGCACAGATCAACAAAGAGATCCCACAGCCCGCAAAATACAAAAGCATAAATCCGTTGACACTGTTCACTAGTGCCAGAGTGGCATCAACCGAACAGAAAATATTAAGTGAGTCTGACTTTCCACATGGGCAATGAGACAGTCCACTTATTGTGCGTCACAGGCTTGACGGACCGCCCTATTAGAATTTTTTATAACTCTCTCTCCATTACTTCTCCGTCATGTTAGCTCTCTCTCTCTCTCTCTCTGCCTCTTCGTTTCCCGACTTCTCCTCCTTCCCTCCAACGAGCTCCACTTCAACCTTCCTTGCACTTCATTCCCGACCAGGCCTCGTTGTCACCTCCTGGAGCCTCATTGGCGGCTCCGATTTGACGTGTGCACCCGACGAGCTCAGGTTAGGTTTTTCGCTTTGCTCTGCTCTCTCTCTCTCCATCCCCCTTCACGAACCCTCTTCCCTTCATTCACGACCTCTGCTCCCTCCCTCTTCACAGTCCAGGATTAAGAAGTGCGGTGGAACGGAAAATCCATATCTAGGAATTAGACTTCAGATTGCTGCTTGCACAAGATAATCCAAATACAGGCAATTTGCAAGTTCTCACAAATAAGATACATTCCTTTTCCGGAAGCTTCTTAGCTTTAGACAACTACTTCATGTATCCCTGCAAAAATTTTCCGTGGAAGTCATTCCTGATGGCGTCATTGATGAAGCGCTTAGGAGAATGGGTTTCACCACAGGCTGATTCTCTCCTGAAAAGGTGGTTTGGTGTGAACCATACAGAACTCTGGCTACTAGGGACTTCGTGATATTCTTTTAATACCAATAGAAGCAGAGTCTCCTAAAGCAAAAGGTCTACTTGATACGATTGCTCCCCAATTTTTTATTTTTTTTGTCTAAACAGAACTTATGGAGAAAAAGAGTGTGGACTGACTGTTTACATAAAAAATATAAAATGGTTTGAATAATTACCTTAAGCTTGGAAATCAACCACTCAAACTGATAACTGCCCTTAAGTTGATAGGGGTATGGACTTCCAATTGCGTATTCACCCAGGGCAAAACAAGTTGCTGAGTAAAGAGCTGTGGCAGCACCTGCACTGAAGCCTCCAATGCCAACTTTCACCGCAAAAACATAACAAGCAGTTGCTAAATCACAAAATGTTTTTTGAGAAGGAATTGTTGATTGATCAGCAATTTTTTACTAGTAAATATCAGAGAAGCACATGGCACATACAGTGAAGCATACTATTAGCCAAAAAGATGAGTGGTGTTGCCAATGATTGTGATTGCCTTGGGTATATGGACCATCTATCAGTAATCTTTCCTACTTCAAAAGTAGTGAAAATGTGAAGTTTTTATCCCAACTTTCTGCTTAATTGACAACCAGAGTCTGGAATCCCAGAAGGTAATTCAGAATAGAAAAAGTTAAAGACTGCACATATTAAACAAATGCTTCTTCTAGAAAATTTTCTCCTAGTCTTAATTATCATCAGCTGGTTCTGTTGACAAAAGATTGGCAACATGCACTGCGAAGCATCTAAGCCTTCCCAGCCTTCTGGACCATCTTCTGAAATCTCTCCAACATCAAACCCTGGGAGCATAAATCAAAACATAATTTTGAATTCCAATATGCATGAATCGATCGTATTGGAAAAAATGAAAAGATAGGAATAGATTAATCATCTTACATGCAATACAAGGAAATCCGCCTAACAAAGCCATGGTACAGGTGGGAGCAGTTGGACAGATTCATTTAATCCACTTGAGGAAAATTTTCCCTAGATGTATAAGCCTGCTGATATCAAAGTAATTCTTATTTTGAGCAGCATAGATTAAGGAGGAGCGCACTTACACTAGGAAGAGAGACGGATTCCAAGTGCTGGGACAAGCTGAGCCAACCAAAAAAAGCAAATTTAGAGTTTACTTCATTTTGAAATTTTCATGCAGACGAAGGACATCGAAATATGCATAGCCTTAGGACCAACACAGTGGGAAAGTTTCATCTCAAAAACTTGAGAATCTACGATGACCACCCCGGAAAAATTCTTCTACCTTCAATTTGGAAATTCTCATCCGTCGTAATCATTTAAATAGCTACAACATAGTGCGAATTCTCTCTATAACATCATCTGAGAATGAGCGTCCATAAAAATCTCCCCAAGATCATTATATTTGTTTAAGTTAGGAATATACTTATGCAAAATCAGTGAGGAGCCGTTCAGCTGCAGTGAAACCCAGTGGATTAGTGGTCCCCCATCATTAAAAAAAAATACTACAAACACTCTCTCATTCAGGCTAAGCTGAAGCCTTAACTCAGCTTCAGATAAGACAACACGAGAACACACGTACATAGACCCATATATGTCTATGATATGTTGGAATAAGCACAAGCAAGAATTTTCAGAACAAAGTTGCATCATCTGGACCACAATATCCCGTGAATTGTTGAACGTGCCAAGACATAACTGGTGGGAAGCCTCAGTCTAGATGCAGCTCTTTGCTCATGGAAATCAAATGTATACCGACGGCCGGTAGGAGCCACAGTTTTCGCGAGCGACGTGGTTAATGACCCGCTTCCCGTCCCCGATTGGAGAACCCCACAACCCGGAATGACGTCTGCACCCGACGAGCTCAGGTTAGGGAGCAGAGGCCGTGAATGAAGGGAAGTCGTGAAGAAGGATGGAGAGAGATAGAGCAGAGCAAGGCGAAAAGCCTAAGCTGAGCTCGTCGGATACTGGTGACGGCGGAGGCGGAGGCGGAGGTGGAGGCGTGGTCGGGAGTGAAGTGCACGGAAGGTTGAAGTCGGGAAACGAAGAGGCAGAGAGAGAGAGAGAGAGAGCGAGAGAGCGCGCGCGCGTAGAGATAACATGACGAGCTAACGGAGAAGTAACGGAGAGAGAGAGCGCGGGGGAGTTTCAAAAATTCTGACAGGGTGGGTCCACCGAGGCACGTGGCGCACAATGAGTGGACTGTCCATGGGAAAGTCAGACCCGCCGAAAGTATTCTCTTTTTCTAAAGTCATCCAGAACGTCCAGCATTTCCTTTCCTTTTCCTGTTCTGCTCCATGTAAGTCTTCGTCTTCTTGGATGAAGATTCATCTCCTTTCTTTCCGAAGAAGTATCCTGCAAACTTGTCCGATAAATCAAAAAAAGAAAGGGTTGATTGAAACTCCTGATAGGATCCAAGGTCTTCCTTGAAACATCTGTTTTCTCTTCTGTGAGATACAGGGGAAATGCCCAGGGAGCTGGACCCCTTTCGCAGATTTGTAGAGAGCTTCTAACAGCAACTGGATTTGTAGGTTCCGTGGGAATAAGTATGGCGGAAGCACGACGAGGATTAGGGCCCGCCTTGCTGGAGTTGCAGGATATGGGATTCATGGCTGCAAGCGCGTCGATGGCCAAGTGAGATCAGAAGCCCACGCAACGCTGGGGGTATAAGAGCGGTGAAATCAAGCAACAGCCATGTCAAAGAGGGCCCGCATGAAAACCGGAGATGATTGTAGAAATATTTTAGACCCTAGCTCTGATGTGATAAGCACTGTAGGTGCCAGTTCATCACCCGATCTAGAATTCCTTGTACCTTGTCCTGTTGCTCTAGCGTTGACACCTGAAGAGTTGAGTCGCCTCTTTGACTTGCTGCCACGCTCAGTGAACGCAGAAGTGGAAGTATCCGATACCAATGTTCCACAAGGTAATGCGCATCTTCAAATGCACTATATGTTAAATGCTCATGCAGCATTGCCTGATGGTGGCACTGGAGGGCGTAAAATTGGTAAAATCTGCGTATCAAGAAAAGAAATAGCTAAAGGAAGTAATGGGACCATTGTCCTTGAGGGCTGGTATGAAGATAGACCTGTTGCAGTGAAACGCCTTGTTCGGGCCCATTGCGATGTTGCTTCCAACGAGATTGAGATTTTGATGTCATCTGACGGACATAAAAATATCGTTCGTTATCATGGAGTGGAGTATGACCCGGATTTCGTGTATCTTGCTCTAGAGCGCTGTGCTTGTAGCTTATACGATTTAATTCAAGCACACTCAGATTCTTCAAATAACTCTGCGTTCCGTGGTGATCCAGCATCAACGGATGATTATAAAATCAAATTGGATTCTGTTAGGGGTATGATGCAACATGTTAACTTGTGGCAGGCAGATGGTTATCCCTCACCTTTGTTACGGAAGCTGATGAGGTAATTTCTATGTTTTGATTTGCCAAAAGGGTATGAATAGAGAGATAACTGCAGTATCTCATTGCGGCACTCCTAAAATCAACTGTCCCATATTTGTATTTGTGGTGAGCTTGCTTACATATGTTTTACATGACTCAGAAGCATCTCATAGAGATCACTAGCTTCATGTACTCTTCTTTGCTGGCTTATGTGGGTATCAGGTGCTAGTTGAAGGGCTTAATAGCTCTCCTGCAAAAACTTCCAAGTGATGCATGGTACAGGCAATTATTAGGTCGCTACCTTGACTGTGGTGAGCCCAATGCAATCACCATCGTGGGCTAAGTTTTGAACCTTGCAGCTTCCTTTCTAGAGTCTGTTCAGTTCAATCTCACCAAGGCTAAATTCTCAGTTTTCTTTCCATGGAAATTAATTAGGTATTTTCAATTACCTAGTAATAATTCCATTGATTTTCCCATCTTGGTAAAAACAGTATGCCTTCTTTCCTTTTGATTTGCAAATGCCGTAGAATCCTCACGCACTCAAATCGGTAAATGTTGATGTGATTGATATGATGATCAGATTCTATACCCGGTTTTTCATCGTAGAGTTTACATGAAGAACCTGTAACAGTTTTTTTCTCCAGTGTACTTCTGACATCCTTATTGGGTCTTAGTGTGTTAGAAAAATTCATTATTTTCGAATAAGATATGGCTTAGTATATGTATATGATGCCTTCAAGTGGCCCTGATGCTATTTGGTTCCAGATGCATTGTTGATTTAAGTCATGATGTCTTCTCTATATTATGATACAGAAATGTGGTATCAGGACTCAGCCATTTGCACCACTTGAGAATTATCCATCGGGACGTAAAGCCTCAAAATGTCTTGATTACTATGAATCCAGCATTTTGTGCTCAGCTATCTGATATGGGCATTAGCAAACCCCTTCCTGAAGATAAATCTTCCCTTGGATATCATGCCACCGGTAAGTGTTGATGATAGCTTTATCCAAATTTTGATCTTCTTTTCCTCAAAATTGATCCATGCATAATTTGAATCTATACAATGGTAAAGGGCTATCAAATGGGCGGGTCGGGTAAAAAATGGTCAGACTCATATTGATCCATTTTCATGTAATGTAAATTTGATGACCCATACTTGACCCAACCAATATACGATCCGTACTGCATTGTATCGCTTCTTATGTAGTGGTAAAGTTTGTGGAGATTTAGTAGTCCTAGCCATGGCCTTCCTTCATTGACTAATGAATCAATTGTATTAATCTATATATGGTCCAAGTGATGAGGATTGTTCTATTGATCTCAGATGTCTGTCTTGCAGGTTGTGGAACCTCGGGATGGCGAGCACCCGAACTGCTACTTCATGGTGGGCGCCAAACGCGGGCAATGGATGTGTTTAGTTTAGGTTGTGTCTTGTGCTTTTTCTTCACTCGTGGAAGACATCCATTTGGTGAAATTCTAGAACGTGACCACAACATTGTTTACAACAAAATGGACCTGTCCTTTGTGGACATACCAGAAGCTCATGATCTATTTTCATGTTTACTAAACCAAGACCCCAAATTGAGGTGAGTGTATTGTCATCCTTAATTTGCATCACTACCATTTTCATTCTGCCATTTGATGGATGTTATAGCCATTGCCAGTTGACTGATTTCCAACATCACTTAATCTCGTGAGTACTAAAGGTGACTTCAAATTCGTCCAAGATGGCTTAAATATCTGTCTTGATGGTGGGGCTCTACTTAATGAGCAAAAAAGTGTAGATCCCACTCATTTCTTTTGGCAATCGACAACAGTAGCCAGGAAAAAGGTTGACCGTGTGATAGCCTAAATGCCTTTGACAATTGTGGTATTCAAATGGAAGATGATCATTGTGGGAGGCCTAGTTATCAGGGCTATAAGTTTGTTACCCACACACGAACAAATAAATTCCAATCATTCCTAGCGCAATATTAGATCTGCTATACATACACCGAAGAGGATTTCATATGAACATTCCAAGGGTTTAGCATATAGTGCTCACTGTGAAATAAGAATCCTAGAGACCGGATGATTATATTGCTAATTTAAGGTACTTGGAGTAAATAATTGCTGGGTTCTTTTGTAGTCAAACAACCACCTTCATCCTGTCGTGAGTTGTGAAGTGCATGGGAGGATTTAGACATTTTGGTTGCTCTTTCATTGAGCTAATGCAATTTTAATTGTTTTAGAGATTGCATGAATGCTGAACTTGCGATGCTTTTAAAATTGGGAAGTCAGTCAATTTCAGACTTGTTTGTGTAGTTGATTTCTTTGAGCATATTGGTTCAGTAGTAAATTATTTTTAATGACTAGCAGGCCAAAGGCATCGGAGGTGCTTCACCATCCATTTTTTTGGAGTTCGAAGATGAGACTGTCCTTTCTTAGTAAGGTCAGCAATAAAGTAGAATTTGAAACAAAAGCAGGCAATCTAGATCTTCTCAATGCATTGGAGAGCACTGCGCAATCGGTTTTTGTTGGGAATTGGGAAGACGAAATAGAGCTTGAAGTTAGGGCCGAGCTATGGAGACAGAGGCGCTACAACGGTAGCCTTGTCAGACGCTTATTGAGAGCCGTGCGAAATGTGTATGGCCACCACATGGAATTTTCAGAAGAAGTTAAGGTACTCTCTTGCGCGCTCTCTCTCTATATCTGAAACTGTGGTAATATCTGCAGCCGCATGCATGCAAGGCTTAAATGTGTCGTTGCTTTAATGATTCTGGCAGGAGATTCTCGGACCGGTTGATGATGGTTTGGATGCTTACTTCGCTATACGATTCCCCAGACTCTTGATTGAGTCATACAGAGTAGTGTCCCAAATCTGCAAGGAATTGCTTGTGGGAGTACTTTCTAAGTAATGTGCTTTTGACCCTTTGGCCACTTCCCACGGTGGTTCCTTCTTCAAGCCAGCGGGTTGGCCATGAAGCAGAAATTCATTCCACCTGTCTTTTTTGTTGTCCCCGCTGTCTTGGTTACGAGGATCAAATTTGGACGGGCTTAGGACTGTTCGTATTATTCCTAATATCAATATTTAAATAATTTTGTAGTATACTATTGCCACATACTTTAAATGTTTTATGTCTTGTTCTTGATATTGCATGAACAAATATTATCTTTCAATTTCGTGCAATTTTTTTCAATATCGCAATTTTTAAATTTAACTTGTACTTTTTTTCCAAAAATTTTGTTTTTAGAGTTCAAAAAAAAAAAAAAAGGCCCAGGCACACGCTTGGGCCAATAGGGCGTGGTGATCAGCCCTTGTCGACACTTTCATCAACAAAAAGTACCTTTCAACCCGTTAGTAGTTCAGCAACTTCTTTCCCTAGCTAGTAATTTTTTTCCATATGCACTCTAAATATCTAAAGAAAAATATTTAGATTAAGTAAATCTCAATGAAGTAAGTAACACTCTCAGTTATGAAAGAAATGTCACTCTACTTGCAAGTATTTACCTGTGAAATAGACATCACTCTATTATTTTGAAGTATTTAACCACGCAATTAACGATTTTTCTGTGTAATTTTTGACATATCTCGTATAGTTGATAATTTTCTCTCATTGGAGCTAGTGGCTTTGGGAATTGAAAGTATGAATCCACATGTAATTAAAAAATATATAAAAAATAACACATGTATTTCAAAACCTCAAAAAGCAATAAATGGCAAGAAAATGCATTAACAGTTCTAAACCTCATATAAAGTGGACGAAAAATCTTATGTATCATCTACATACTCCATGCATTTTCTAATCAAATTTATGTACATTTAGTTTGTCCAATCAAGTTGTTCTAGTTTCATAAAATTTCAAATCAAGTCTATCCGACACAAAATCAGATTAAATTCGCGAACATGGCATCAAATGACCCCAAAGTATGATGTAGAAAATATATATGAATGCACACATGGATGTGTGTGTGAAAAAAATAGCTGATATAGACAATATTGAAGTATTACTTGTTACCCAATGTTGACACCCGTGTGGACGTCTAGATTGGAAAAAAATTAATCATGTCATATTCACTACGATATCACTCGACGGTCATATTAGCTGGCTTTGGCCGCATTTGGTGTCAAAAGGACTTGACTAAAAAATTTATGAAAAAAGTAGAAGGATCATTGGACAAAAAGAATTTGATTAAAAAAACAAAGTAAAAATGAAAGTATAAGGATGAGAAGTAAAATTTTTTGTAAAATAATATTCGGCTCTTGCGTGGATTGTCACTATGGCAATCTTTTATACGGACACTTATATGCTTTATTATTTTTCACTTCCAACGTTCAATGATTTCGCTTATAATTTCTTCTCTTTTATTGGTATTTGGCTTTATAATTTTACTTTCATGATAGGTAGGTACTCACAATATTTATTGGTTTGGAGAGATAGGATTTTAGCGTGGTCCAAACATTGGATTTCCTGTGATTACAGGAGCGTGTTAAGTGCTCTCTCTCTCTCTCTCTCTCTGAGATTGCTTCAGAAGTTGTAAGTGCTTTTTTTTTTTTTTTTTATTCTAACTGCATATAATGGGTGACAATATCTCGAGTCCATGAAAAAGGTTGAAGACATAATAAATAATATTATTATCAAACAAATCACGCCAACATTTATTAGCAACCAATCCATCCAAAACTATCTATCATCAATCATTAAGCCACTTTTGAAATTGTTGCATGTGAGAAATTCTAATATAGTTCGACCCAAAAAAAAAAAAAAATCTATTATAAGGATAACAATCATTAACACGTTTTCATTTTCCAACTTGAAAAGTTTTCTCACGTTTTATAATTTGACCTTAGTCATCGCATAATAGTGAGAGATATATAATTTCTTGAAAAGTTTTTCAAAAAATTTCTGATTAGATTCACCACGCAAAACTTAGTCTTGAAAAGCAAACTCAAACCTTTGAATTAAAGTTCCATAATAACAAATTTTCACGAGGTGTGTGCATTTTAACAACCCCGGATTCGCCACGTTGTTCATTTTTAACAATTGGGTCGCACAACTGATTCAACGTGTTTTCTCACACAATGTCAACTTTTCAGACGACCATATACGTCGCAAAAAATAAGGTAATCAATGCATGCCACAGTGAAAAATCACCCATTTACAAGGAAAGGGGCGATGGAATGGAATCTGCCACCCCACCAAATTGGTTTTTCTTTTTTTTTTCTTTTTAAATTTCTCTCCCTTTTTTTAATCTTGTATTTGTTATCTTTCGTACACTTTTAAATTTTAATTCTCATTCATTTTATAGAAAATTTTTATCTTTTATTTATTTTATTTCTTTCTTTTCAATCCAATTATCGTGTCCATTTATTAGCTTAAAGTTTATTTTTCAACTTAAATTTATCTCGATCAATCCTTTTTCTAGTAAAATTCAAGTACAATCAAATTGTCACATGTTTCCAAAGTCTTAGATAAAATAAAAATAGATAAATTAAGGAAGTAGATTAGATAATAGATTTACATAGTTTGGTTATAGTGACTTACATCCATTGGGAGAGTAGTAATGAGTTCCACTATAAATCAAGCAATACAACAAAGGTTGCAACCACACTCGAGTCATTCAAATACTTTCAGTGTTTCTCAACCCCTAGTTATACCCAATAACTCAAACAGTGTTCATCCCCATAAATCCTCACGAAATAATCTCTTAATATCACAAAAAAATTAAACAAATATCATCATAAGAGTTTCACGATTTGAACACTAACTTCATGAATGTAATTCATGAGTTCCCTTTGCATCTCTTCACACATTAAGCACTCGCACACAAGCGGCGCTTCAAGACCTATTCATATAGAAGCACTTTTTGTATGCATTCATCTACATGCCGCCAAAACAAAAACTCCAATGACCGAATATATATATGTGTATATATATATATTTAAGTTGATCAAATATTGCTCTAATTCAAGTCAATGATGGACTTTCCAGACATACCGTGATGTCAACGTGCATTAGGAAAGGGCATTTCAAAGTGTTTTTCTTCACCGACTTTAATAGAGAAGTTGATTTTTGAGTATTTTAAACAAAGTCTAAATTATGTGATCACAATTTCAACAAAGATGCAATTTCCAAATTATGTATTGCTTGATTTTGGACATCTATAAAATATCCAATTCGGAATATTCAAACCTCCATAAATAACAATTAATCTTGGTTGGGTTTTGTCTATCGAGCTCAAATTTGAGACATATTTTAATGATTTCCACCTTCACTTGATGTTGGAGCCAAGTCACAATATCTTCGCTAATAATTCGAACTCTATTACTACTCTCTCACAGCCCCCAATGCGCTTAATTGTCAAAATATTTGCCAAGTCTAAGCCCTACTTGAATTTCGCCAAAACCATGGACCTTGTCAAAACTCCAACTACATCTGCACCTTTAACTACTTCACAAGAATTTTCCAACACAATCTCCTCAACTACAAATTAAAGCATTGCATCCATACTATTAGGAGATTGAACACTTACCTTGTCAATATCAACAGTTATAGTAATGGTTGGCTCAATAAGCTCCACCTCGCTATAAGTACCATATGTGTCAATTACTCCGCTTGTACCCACTACCTTAAGAGTTTTTAGTTGCAACTCCATCTTAAACCAAACACCGTTGAGATCAATATAAATACTGCCACAAGCACTCCTACCTATAAGTATTAGAGACTCGTCAAATGTAAAATCTTTGTTAATAAAAGGTAAATTTAATTTTGGGCATCAGAATTGATAACCTCACTCACCTTGTGCATTACCTATGAACATGCACTTTCTTACCCTCTCATCGAACTTACCATCATTAACGAACATAACATGAACAGCCAAAAATTCTAATAGTAGAATACTCAGCAATGTTACCTAACCACTCTTCTTCGGGAGTCTAACATTTGATCGTAGTCAATAGGAATCATTCATAAGGTAGCTCACCATATTAAGCGCATCTGCTAGAAATATCCTAGCCATATCATCATTAGAAAGCATTTTAGGTCGTCTCTAATAATGTTTTGCTCATCAATTCTGCAACATGTTGTGGTTTATTAGCATTAAAACAATGTCTCATTGTTTTCCTTCATGCATAATTTGTTTTACAGCTCTAAGCAAAAGTCCATGCTACCATTAGTTTATACATGCTTGATTGACTTACTAGTCTCATTTTCGATCAAAGCTCCCAACTGCCTGATCTTGATAATAGCAACAAATTTGTGCCAAAGCACAAACACTCAAGTCTTTCTCAAGTAGTTATCTATAACTTTTAGTATAAATCTAGCATTCTTCCTTAAAGGAAATTGCAACAACCTATAAACATTCAAATGAATTAACTTTGTAGTCTTCATGGTTTCTCTAACAACCAACTAAACTACACTTTCTGCCATTGATCTAAGTCACAACACCTATATACATTCGATTCACTAGCAACATAACCACACAATAGATTTTTTTTTCACTTGAAACCTTTAGGCTTCTCTTGCTAATGTGCCCAAATGTATGTGCTACAATTTAGACTCTTGAACTGATGCATCCGATATCTCCGCAATGAATTCCATCACTATCTCACCTTGAAGTTTATACAAGCCAATGTGCTTGATTCATTTCATTATCACCAAGGCACCTCAAAAAAAAATTCAAAACTGCACATTGTGAAATATATTGACACCTAACTAAATTAAGAGAACTGAAGGAAATCATATCTTCTTCAATTCTAGAACATGCCTTACTCCAATCAATTTCTCACGACATTATCATGCATTCTAATTTTAACATCGCCAGCACCTACAACATTGCACTCAACATTGTTCCCCAATTGCAATTTACTATTATCCATGCATTGATAAATATTAAAACAGTTTCTATTTAGTGTAACATGAAACGACCAACCAGAATCCATAATCCATCCATCAAACGACGAATCATTAGTGACAGATAAGATATAATCAACATTATCCAAATTACCATCAACTACAGCCACACCATCATCTACTAAATCAACTCTAGTTTCCTTACCTTTCTCATTTTTCAATTTAAGATAATTCCTTCTAAGATGCCCTTGTTGCTACAACTCATCAAACAACACCACTTGTCCTAAATTGACTCCAATCTATGCATGTTTATATTAGTCTTGCTAACATGTGTACTAGTTCTTCCTCTATTGTTACTTACTAAAGCATTAAATATAGATTCACTAGATTCTCTTATATAGCTATGTCTTCACTAAAAATTAAATCTCGAATCTCATCAAACGTCAAGCTTGTTGACCCAAAAGAATTACTAACAGCAACAACGGTAATATTCCAACTATCAACAATGAGGATAATAGATAATAAGCGTGTACCTCATATTCAAAGTCAATCTCAACTAAACTCAATTGACTAACAATCACATGGAATTCATTATATGATCCACAACTAACGCACCTTCGCTCATCTTTAAGTTAAATAGACATCACATCAAGTAGACCTTGTGATTGCAAAGGGCTTCTCGTACATATTCGATAGGGCTTTCATCAAACCTATAGTGGTGTTCTCTTTCACGTTGTTAAACGTGACGTCACGACCCAATTTTAGCTTAATAACACCCAAGGCTTATCATCCAGCAATTCCCAGTCAACTTGCTTCATCATTTTTGGCTTCTTCTCCCCCGATAGGGTAAGTGTAGTTTCATCTTGGAGAGATAATCCTAAATCTGTATTTTCCAAAATCAAAATATTTCCCATCAAATCTGTCGATTTTCACATTTCCTTCTTCTATTGCCATCAATTAGCTTCAACTCAACCGAGCCTAGCTAAAGCGACGCACCTTGATTTTTAAGATTAGGTTAATTTTCCTTTAATAAAACTCGATACCAATTATTGCGAAAGCAAGCGATCAAACAATAAAATAAAAATAATAAGGAAATAGATCAAACATCATATTTACGTGGTTCAATTATAATAACCTACGTCCACGGGGATACAACAAAAATTACTATCACACTCGAGTCACTCAAATACTCCTAGTATTTCCTAGCCCCAATTACACCCAATAGCTCAAATAATGTTTAGCTCTACAATTCCTCATGAAATAATATCTCAATCTCACAAAGAATTATTTTGATTTTTTTTTTCACAAATTATGACAATTTATAGACAGTTAGTCATAAACAAAAACACTAATTTTAATTACAAAGATTTACAAGGTCTATGTTGAAATGTACGTGTGAGTTATGTCAAAAAAAGTTCCACATCGGAGAATTAAAATTGTGTGGAGTAGTTAATAATCCTAATCGATCATTAACTTATTAGAAGCGGTCCAATTGGTTATGTTGATGAGTTCGGACTTGGTCTCTCCGTTGGCAAGTTCCCCATTGGAGAGCATTAACAATCTTAGTTTGCCCATAATTGACTGACTTAAACTTTTGAGTGAAGGTAGGTCCAATTGAAAATGTTAACAACCTCGAACTTGACTCCCTCTCGGTGATCTCCGCAGTGAAAATATCGGATTTTTGCTATCGTAATCAAGAGCAAAATGTTGTAAATTTGAAAATTTCAAATTATGATAATTTACGAAGATTTATACTAATCCACCATAACAATGAACAAAATATCGTAAATTTGGATTTTCTTGAATTACCACAATTTACAATGATTCAGTAGTTGTAAATGAGAGTGAAGTGTTCTAAATTCGGATTTTTCCAAACTTATGATGGTTTATAAATCTTTACAACATTACATCATAAACAAGAATAAAACGACAGAGAACTTTGAAATTTTTTAAATTTCAGCAGTTTACGAATGTTTGTGATGTTCCATCGTAACCAAGAACAATATGTCATAAATTTTGATTTTTAAATAACAACAGTTTACAAAGGTTTACAATGGCCTAAGAACCAAACGTTGTAAATTTAAGTAATTTTTCAATTACAATAATTTACAAAACGTCACATTGTTTCTTCCTAACCAAAAGCAAAACGTCGTAATTTGAAATTTTCAAATTACTACCATCTAAAGAAGTTTACAATGATCCTTCATAACAATGAGTAAAACGTAAAAAAAAATGTTTTTTTTTAATTAAGACGATTTACAAACAACTACGATAAGTTTTCGTAATCAAGAGTGATCCTGTAAATTTAGATTTTTTTTTCAAAATTACAACACTTTGATAAATGCTTATGATGACTTGTCGTAACCTAGAATAAAATGTCATAATTTCAAATTATTTTTCAAAAACGAGGAATTATAAAGGTTTTATAATGGTCTGTAATATCTAAGACCAAAACTTCATGAATATGGATATTTTTAAATAATTACAGCGGTTTATAGAGAGTTAGTGCATGTTTGGTAACCATTCAAACAGTGCCTGATTATGATTTTTTGTTCTAAAGGTTTGGGAACAAACTATTTTGCTAAAATTTTTGTTCCTAGGAACAAATTTCTATTTTTTTGTTCTGTAATTAGATTTGGAACAAAATCAAGAAAAAAAAAAAAATTGATTCTTGTTCCAAGAACAAATCTAAGAATCAAAACCAACTCTTCTTCTTCTTCTTCTTCTTCTTATTCTTCTTCATCGACCACCATCTCGCAGGTTGCCGCCCGCCACCATCCCGCCGTCCGCGCAAGAACGAGTCCGGCGAGCTCGCTGGTGGCCGGGCGGGCCTCGTCGGGCCGGGCAAGCCTCGCGACGCCTAGCCCCACCAGTGGCCAGGTGAGCCTCGCCAAGCCCGGCGAGGCTCGCTTGGCCATCGCCGAGGCTCGGCCTTGCTAGCCCAGCCCCGCCGGTGGCTAGGCAAGTCTCGCCCAACCCCGGCGAGGCTCGGCCGACAAGGGCCGACCTCGCCGAGGGCTAGCGACGCTTCGGTGAGGTTGTCAGCCCTCATCTAGCCGGCCGCCGGTCCGACGACTAGCCACAAGAAGAAGAAGAAGAAGAAGAAGAAGAAGAAGAAGAAGAAGAAGAAGAAGAAGAAGAATAGGAAGAAAAAGGAAAAAAAGAAAAAAAAAAAAAAAAAAAAAAAAAAAGAAGGAAAAAAGTAAAAAATTTATTTAAAAATTAAAAGAAATTGATTTGGAACATAATCAATGAGCATTGATAAAACGCAATTTATTCCAAAATCAAATTTTGAATGGACAAATTTTAAAATGCTTAGAAATTTTAAACAAAATAAAAAAGAATCATTTTTTATCAAAATTTGTTTCCCGAATGTTAATAATGACTAAACGTCCTTTATGAAAGGTTTAATTGAGAACAAAATGCCATAAATATGGATTTTCTAAAATTACGACTATTTATAAAGGTTTACAATAGTCCGTATTAATAATGAACAAAGTGTCGTACATTTGTGATATTTTTAAATAATGACAATTCAAGAAAAATTATGATGATTCTGGCGTAACCACGAGTAAAAATTGTAAATTTGCCTTTTTTCTTCAAAATAACAACGGTTTAGAAATATTTCTGATAAAAAACAAACTTAGTAAATTTTGATTTTGCTAATTAGATGGCCTACAAGTGTTAACCATGATCCATCGTAATCAAGAAAAAAATTGTAAATTTAGATTTTTTTAATTATAACTATTTACATTACGTTTAATTGTAACCAAGCGCAAAACATCATATTAGGATTTATTTTTTGGTCAAACATATTAGGATTGTTTAAATTACGATGTTTACAAAGGGGTATCATAATTCTTCATAAAATAAGAATAAAACATTGTAAATTTGAATTTTCATTTCAATTTCAACGGTCTACAGAGGATTTTAGCAGTTGGTAGTAAATAATGACAAAAGTCATAATCATATATTTTCAATTATGACAACTTTTTGAAAGTTTACGATGGTTAATCTTAATTAAGAACAAAAAGTCATAAATTTTCAATTTTCTTAAATAGAATAATTTCCAAAAGTTACACGTTCTATCGTAATCAAGAACTTAACATTGTAAATTTGATTTTTTTTTTTGTTAAATTACAACATTCCCAAATGTTTGTAATGATCCATCGTAATCAAGTCTGTATAGAAAGTATCTTCAGCCCTTTTCACAATCACTCATTTAATTTTCTATGATTTTATTTAGGGTGCGTTTGTTTGTATTTACGTTTCAAAATTGCAGGGCGAACGAAATAGAAAAAAGTGTTTCATTCGGGAACAGTTTTTGAACAAAAGAACGCGTTTGGTCAGAACTATACAAATTTTTCGTTCTTGGAATAGAAAAGAATGTAAAACACGTTTGGAATTGTAGATAATTTCGTTCGGAATAGAAAAAGAATAGAAACACGTTTGGTAACTGTAAAAAAAATTTCTATTCCAAATTTTGTAAAAAGTGTTTTTTTTTAATAAAGTGTAAACTTGATATTGAATTCTCATTCTCATGAAATGCTCATCAATTTAATTTTGTTCATGGTGAGTGAAGACAAACATTCTGAACATGGTCATATGTGCATACTTGGAAGAAAATTTTGTAAGTAAAGTTTGTACCAAATTTTAATATCGGAATTTGTTTTCTTTTTCATGGTCGTGCCTTAATTTTAAGGTTTTCATAATCTAATACCTGTTACTATCATGCGCTTCATTTGACCTTCCATGCTTAACAGCTTTTCGAAGATCTTTATCCAAAATTCATTGATTTACAGGAGAGTGTAGATCCGATAAGTTCACACGCCGGCAGCGCGTGCATGAAGGCTGATGAATTTGCACAATTCGATTACGCGTGTATTGCCACAAGAAGTTAAACCGTAACCCGTCATGTAAGGAGTGCGGAGAGATCTTTAGGAGGCTGAAAGAATGTTCAACTTGATTACACAATTTAAAGTACCAGCAGACCCCATCATCCTTGAGATTTAGCACAGGCAGAACAAACTGTACAAACAGCTAAACATCATACAGCTAAATATGATCTCGTCGCCATCTATTTACAATAATCTTGCCCAACGGACAAAATGATCGACATGATCATGGGATTGAAACTACTCGTCATGACCATTGAAGAGACAAAACTAAATTCTCATTATGGCTTCAGCTCGCTTTTCACCAAAAAGCTTCTAGCCTCTTCCTCTGTGACGTCGCTGCTCGTGTAGAAAGAACGATTTATGAGCCTTTGCATAGGAAGGAGGGAAAAAGGAATTGGTCTCAACAATATCAAGAGAAGCATGATGCAGGTAGATATGATACCTGTCTGCTGCTTCGTCTTGGAGATCAACGTGAACGCTTTGGTGGCAAGGAAATCGCAGAAACTCCGAAGATCGTTTTGTAGGCAGAATTTGCAGAGCTGGTGCAAGAAATCATTGAACTGCTTCGGTTCCTGCGAAAGACGTACCATGAATTGAGCAGCAATTATCAACCATTGCTGCCATAACCATTCTTACTTTTGCTTGAGAAAATTAACCAATCCAACCACCTCCGAAGGCCATGTGGATTCTGAAGTAGTCCATCAGGTTTAAAATAAGCTATTGAAAGGTTTATCACAAAAGTGGGAAAAGTTGAAGCTCCGTACCCCTTGAATACAAATGTTATAGAAATCTACCGGTGACTGTTCACATTAACACATACTTCTAATTGACAGAAGTTTGTAGCCAAATCTAGAAACATATTAAGCTATTTGTAAGCATTTGGAATTGTTATGTAGGTTCATGGAAAGCCCCAAATTCCACACTGCGAATTACTGCAAGTCAAACCAATGTTTGTAAATTGCAAGCAGGTTATCCATTCATTTGAAACCAAGATAAATGGTATGGAATTTAGCCTATTTGGAGCAGGTGAGTGACCTGTAGTTTTTTTTTTTTTTGGTAAAGGTGAGTGACCTGTAGTCTAGCTATAAGGTTTTACGAAAAAACTAGACAAGTGATCACCTCACCTCCAAAACAGGATTCGGTGTAAAATCAGGCCGCAACATTTCCTTTCTATCAGAAGGTGCGAGATCCAGCATTTTCACAAAGTTATCTGTAGCCTCCTGCTGCTCTTCATCTGGCAGTAATAAGGCTGGAAGATTGCTGAAAGAGGGGAATTGAAATTCCCGAACATCCTCAGCAAAAAGAAGTATATTGAAATAAAATGAATCGGGCTGCGCATAAAAGAGTATGCGCATGTTAGATGAAGCCTCACACAAACCAAAAAGGGAGAGAAGATCAAAGAACTATAAATAAACAACTCTATATTGAAACATACCACGTGATCATTGTCAGAAACATTTGGTGTCAAAACCCCCACAACAACATTTCCTTGCCCTTGCCTCCACACACAGCGTAGAATGGCTACTTTATGCATTTCCTTCATTGCTCTAGCTAAAGCAGAAACTGCAACAATGGCATTTTGGTCACCAGGATCAGCGATGAAAATGTTTACATCCTTCATGTAATGGTGCCTAGTATGTTTACAGAGCAATCGATCAAAAAGGAAAAATATGAGACTTCTAACTCATCATAATTTAAAACCAAAATAAACATATAAGAGAGGCAGCTATATTGTACCTCATGATATTTGAAGAATCTGTGTCATTTCACTAAAATATGAGTAGAGTGTTTTTCGTGTTGCCTTGAGCTTAAAAACAGAAGTAAATCTTGTGTAATTTGGACCAAACTATGCACACACTGCATCTTCCGCCTTTCTACTTCATCCTTGACACCCTATAAATATATTTATAGAAATTAAAGTTTCATGAACTCATGGAAACAGAGCATGGCAAGGTCAACGAGGTTATGGGGTGAGCATTGTCACTACAGAAGGTAAGAAGACGCAAATACTGAGAACAAATTGGTAAATAATGAAAACAATAGTGTCTGAAACTTATGTTAAGGAAAGCATAGATGATGCTTAATTAAACTACGGCAGTTGGATACCAAAACATGTATCATCCCACAAAGTTCCACCTTCGGTAGAAAACCAGAAATTCCTATGTAATATCCTAGCCAAGCAAGTTCTTACATTGTAACCAGGTAATCGATTATGAGCGTCGCTGCTCTGCTCGCCATGCTCGCTCGAGCGAGCAAAGCAGCAAAGCAGAGCAGTGATGCTCGCTCGAGCAAGCACAGCAGCGACGCTCGCTCGAGCGAGCAGAGCGTCGCTGCTCTGCTCGTGATGCTTGCTCGAGCGACCAAACGCTTGCTGCTCTCTGCTCGTGAGGCTCCCTCGAGCGAGCAAAGCAGTGAGCAGACGCTGGCTGCTCTGCTCGCCAGATCTGTGAGATGCTCACTCGGGGCTTGAGCGCGAGGGCTCGCTCGAGCAAGCGTCTCGCAGATCTGGGCAAGCGCTGGCTCGAGCGAGCCATCGCGCTCGAGCCCCGAGCAACCGTCGCCCAGATCTGTGAGGGGCGGCTCTCGCCGAAGCCCTCGTCGATCGGTGAAGGAGGAGCAGCAGCCGGTGAAGGATGAAACTTACCTCGAATCAGAAGCTTCGGCCGGTGAAGGAGCAGCAGCTGTTGGCGCCGGAGAGGATGACGGTGGAGAACCAGAGACGCCGGAAAAGGGAGGGAGAGGGGGCGCAAGTGGAATGACGGAGGAACGAAAGCAAGAAACAAGAGAAACAAGAGAAACAAGAAGGAAACAAATTTTTTGTGTTTTTGTTCTTTTGATTATTCAAGAAGTGTTTCTAGAACAAAAAAACAAATTTTTTCTGTTTCTGATTTTTGTTCTAATTTTATTCCCAGGCACAAAAAAATAGATTTAGAACAAAAATGCAAACAAACGCGTTTCTGTTCTTTTTTTATTCCCAAGAACAAAAAATAGAAAATCTGTTTTTGAACAAAAAAAAGAAACGTAAACAAACACACTCTTAATCTAATTTAGGACCCACTAATCAAAAGCTACATTAGTAGTCAAAGAGAGTAGGACCTTACATGATAGGATAAGGTCGGATAGGATAAAGATAGGGTAAGATTTGAAATATCTTATGCATCGTTTGGTAATGTCCGGATATACATGGATAAAACTGGATTAAACGTTAAAAAACAAAATATCAATTTGTTGAGGTTTGGAAAAAAAGTTTAATTGTCGTAGCCGTGAAAACTGTATATTATTGCTGTCCAGAACTACCACGACCACCTCTGCCGTCTGGAACATCCACCGACACCGTCATCATAAACTTGCTCAGTCCCTCACTCGTCTCTCTCGTCTACCTCGCAGCTCTCACTTTGCACTGACCTTCTTGATCGCACCCGTCATCCATCCTCTCTGCTTTGTCGTCTCTCTTTCTCGGAATCACACTGTCCAAGTGTCCAGAAGGGGATCCAAAAGTTTCAGGCCTTCCTCAACCAAAACCAGAATGCTGAGCATAGTCGAAGCATCCAGATTTGATATACATACGGATCATCTGTTCTCTACTTGAAGATCCCACAAAATTTCCAGTTTTACCAATATCCATGGACAGATTTTCCTTTAAGCGATGACGCTAGCAATGAAATCGCAATGAGTATAGTAACACAAAATTCGGGGCTTAGATCGAGCACCAGTCTCAAACTATGGTTTGTTAGTGCCTGATCCTTGCCCTCGGGTCCACCCTGGCTTGTTGGTGCTCGAGGTCGATCCTAGATTTGCTTGGTGCTGCATGTGACAAAGCTAGGAGAGGCTGTCTAAGGCGATGGCAGTTGGGATTGAGGGCGGTCGTGGCGAGAAGAGACATCAACTGAGAGGTGCAAACTTGGCGGGGACAACGTCAAGAGAGGGCGACGAGGTGAGACGGTGGTGAGATGGCGGCAACGAAGGTGGCTGTAGTGAGATGATGGTTGGAGGTAACGGTGGCTGAGCGTGTGAGAGAGAAGCTTCAGGAAAGCTTCGACTTGGAGCACATTTTTCTTATATTTTTATATATTTTTAAATGATAGATATCCTATCCACGTCGATCCCACCCTCTAAGTGGGATTTTTATATCCGGACCATATCCGATCCTATCTGGATTTCGCAACACTCCAAACATTGAATAAGATAAAAGTTATCAATCTGGTTCACTAAACGTAACATTATATCACTATAATCACCCCTTGAATTCTAGAGGCATAACGCTGTAAAACGTCATTAAATTTTACTTGTACAATGTCAGACGTCCATTTTCTAGTGAGTGGGATAGCCGACCTTGTGCAATAATTGCCAACTGGATGCAACTGGTTCGAATTCAACGACCGAGATCTTTTCATCTCAATCTAACGACCGACGTTTGTGGGGGTACGACCAATCATTATACCTCCGGTGGAGGACCAGCATGGCACGGCACCGTTACATGTCTAACTTTTATGGAAAAAAATTAGAAGTTGTTCTAAAATGTATTTGTTTGACGAAACAGAACGAGAAGAAAAGTTTTATGCTTTAAAAGCTTCGCTGGCTGACAATTTCAAAGATTAATATTATGAAAAATTCTAAAATTAGTATATATATATGATAAATTTACTTGAAATTAATTTTTTTTACTATGAAAAATTCATTAAACTGATACATTTGTGATAAATTCGTCATTTATTAATTTCCGTTAAATTACTACCACGATAAATCATAAATTAATAAATTTGTGACAAATAGAAGGTAAAATCAAATTGGAATGCCTGTCAACTGTTATGTGTAACGCAACTTGACAATTTGATAGTAAAATTTAATATAAATTAGCGGAGGATAAATTTATTACAGGTGTATTAATTTGATTAGTTTATGGTAAATTTATCACAAATATATTAGTTTAGGATTTTTCGTAGTATTATTTTAATTTTAATTCCTGAATGTGACAAAGGGCTTTCAAAAGATTATGTGCAAATCAAGGGCAACCAGGGTTTCATAGCTGATCCGCGCTTCAGAAGTTCACGGTCTAAGCAACGCGAGACAATTGTCTTCTATGCATCTTAAAGTGGCTTTGTCCCACATCGACTAATTTGCAAAAATTGGAGCTTGTTTGACTCTATAGCAGCAATTAATTCAGAACATTCTTTTTTAAACCCACCCATGACGCCATTCTTTCCCGTAAAACAAGTTCGAAAGATTGGAAACTTCTCATTATGCGGCACCCTTATTTTACAAGGTGATAATTTATTGTGTAACTCGTAATCAGTTTATTGACAATCATACATTTTCTTACTAAATGTGGTTAAAGAGTATCTTGGGAGCATGCCTGATCGATCCTAAAGTTTTTTTCGATTCTTTACTGAAGATATCTTTTTATATCTATGCAGGCTTTATTGTAAGCAAAACAATAAAATAAAATTATACGCATCATTCTAGGTTAATGTTAACCTATATCATGACTTTTCTTTTTAAGATTTGAAAGTTGAAATAAAAAAAAAATCAAATTTGAAAGAGTATGGAATGATTTGAAACAACTTCAAAGATTGCGATTCTTCCGGTAAACTAATAGTTAACTAGAGAAAAAGCTGTAACACATTAAGAAAATAAAAAGTGACTTCTTTTTCTATTAGCAAAAAGGTTGGAACGAGTAATCATTGCTATGAGTCCTCCATGCATTCGATTTGAGTTATGATTGGTTATATTTAAAAGTTCGAATTGATGATATATCATAACTGGTCTTCATAAGAGATGTGATATGATTTGGTAACGACACAAGCTATTCAGAGATTCACCCACGATATAAAAAATAAAATAAAAAATCATGGTCTCGAGAAGAATAAATAATTCTTTTACCGTAAGAACAATCATTAATGTCCTCCACTCCACATAAATTCCTAGGGCTTTTTCTTGAGTGCCATGCCTTCACGTGACAAAACTACTTGTGCCCATTGAATCCTTTTGATCAGATGGCGAGAAGTGCCGTTTCATCCCATGATCGACATGGAATTAATTTAATCCGACGGTGGACAATTTGCACCGACAATTTCATCATGAGAAAATTACTAAAAATGTTTTAAATATATTATGCATTTATCAATTTAATTTTAAACCTTATAGATAATATTTTAATAATATTTTAAAATTTAAAATTATTTTTTATATTTTTCATCTTTCCTTTTATTTTTTAAATTTTGGATTGAGTAACCCTTGTTGCCTTTGAGCAAGGGCTTGGCGGCCCTTGTGCAAGCCCTCACCTAGGTATAGCGAGAGTCACAACGCCCTCGCCATATCTAGGCTAAGCGAGGGCTTGGCAACCCTCACTAGATCTAGGTAAGGGCTTATGCATCCTCACTTTGATGGCTCTCATGGTCCCAACAAGGGTTGCAAACCCTTGCCTAGTAGGAATGTGGAGGGGGAACCACCTGGCCACTTTAATGGCCTTCAAGCCCTTGCCTAGCAGGAATGTACAGTGGGAACAACCCGGACAAGCCGATTTTAAGCATTTTCTAAGGGCATCATTTTGGTTCTTGATTCCATAAAATTGGAATTATTGACGAAAGGTTCGATTTCAGATTCTAGGTTGGGAAGTAGATTGCTCGAATTGGATAGATTTTTTCATAGAAAAATCAAAATAAACATATCTTCTTCATCTCCACGAGTCTCCACCTCTATATGATGTACTGTAATTTTAGGACAAACTCGATAGATTCTCTCTCTCTATATATATGTGTGTGTGTGCCGTTTTCAATGGCTTCCACTAATCCAGACACCGCAATTCGATGCCCTTCTTACCACTTTCCTCCCGAATCTACTCTTATTGTAGGGGACTATCTGCCAATGACCAACAATCCAACATCCGGTGGTGAAGATCCATGGCCACTTTCACTTGGACGTTGACCAGTTCCATTGGACCCTACGGAAACCGAATCGGATCAATTGAACTAGTCCAATCCGATTCGGTTCCTAGTTCCATAAATCGAAAATTAGTCCTTCTATTCCAATTCTTGATTTCTAGATGGGACCAAATTGGATTGTGAATTGATTGCTCCTAGTGCTTGGTGAGGGCATCTAGAGAAGGCGAGGGTTGCGATGCCCTCACCCGGGACTAGTGAGGACACTGGTCCTTACTCTGAAAAACAAAAAAAAATGAAAAAAAAATGAAAATTATAAAAATTAAAAAATTTATCAAAATATGATTTAAAAATATCAATGTCAGTGTTGACGTCCATATTAATGATTTTAATTTAAAATTGATTGGATGACTTAATTAACAAAATAAAAAAATATTTAATACTCAATTAATACGATTAAAATACTTATAACTGAATTGGTAAAATTATAATAAATTTAATTTTTTTATATCATTTTCTCTATCCTTGTGCACGTTCGCAGCACCGCCAGTGTTCCTACGAAGGTATGAAACGTCTTCCAGTTCAGTCCCACGTGCCCGACTCGACTAAAAACCCTTTGACTGGACGTCCACAAAAGGATCTTGAACGACATTCCAAATACGACATGCGCGACGGCGTCGTTTTCACCTTTTTTTTTTTTTTTTTTTTTCATTTTTTCCGCTTCTTCTTTATTCCTGCAAAATTTGACTTCCTCACGGTGGGATCTGAAATCTGAATCCAAATCCATTAAAAAATGTCCTTTTTTTAATTATCTTTTCCCTTTTTCTTCCCGGAAATATTTAATATTTTTTAAATTGTCAAACGAACCCATGCGATCTCACTCTCTTTATTTGGTGGCTCTCCATCGCCTACCCACCTTGTGGACCGACCTTTAAATTTAATTACGGAAAATAAAATTATTTAAAAATATAAATTAGATTCGGTCTAAATACGAGTCCTCGTGTCGCGCCTCCTTTTGGCTTCGTTTTCTTCCGTGGGAGCTTCACTTTGCTCATCTTTTACATCGGCGGCAAAAGCGAAGAAGGAATACACATAACCGCTCCGTCTTCGGGAGCGGTGAGTTTTTACACATGTGTAATATTCTTCCATCTAATAATTTTTAAACTTTTAAATTTGATGTTTTAATATCCCTTTTGCGTGCATGTCCACCCTTTTATAAGTTATGTCTAAAAAAATGATTAATAACACGAAAAATCTCAAAGCTGATATATCCGTGACAAATTTATTTCAAATTAATTTTATGATCACAAAAAACTCTAAATCGGTAGTGTTGTGACAAATTTACTATTAACTAATTTATCAACTATAACAAAACTCCAAACTGATATATTTGTGATAAATTTTATTAATATGAAATCCCATTGGAATATATATATATATTTACTTACGACCGACAGCGGTGCCGTAAACCCCCAGCGACACTAGCGGGAAACCATCACCCCGACGTCACGCTTCTCTAAACTCCCGACCTCCTCGAGGAGGACGTTATATTTGAGCCAGGTGGTCCGTGACAAATGGAGGATAAAATCCCAAATTGATATACTTGTCGTTACAAGGGCTGTATGGACGAGAAAAAGGGAGGAGGGAAGGAGAATCCCTCCTTACTATAATAGTAGGGTTCAAGGTAATTGTATATTCCCGTAACGCATATATCGCATATATATATATAGTTTCGAGGGAACCGACCCGGGGTGGAGGCACGTGTCATTTAATTCAGTAATTTGACAGTAATAGAAAATAAATTTGTCACGGACTCACAGGTATACTAGTTTGAGATTTTGGATGGTCAAAAAATTAATTTAAGGTAAATTTATTACAAATGTATTAATTTACGATTTTTTATCATGTTAACTCTAGAATAAATAGAACCTTTTATATGCATTGTTGTAGGTTAATCATAACCTATATCATGCCGTCTATATTAAGACTTGGAAGTATAATTTTTCTTTTATATTTTAAAAGGATGAATTAATTGGAAAACAATTTTCTTTTTTAAAATTGGAAAACGACTTGAAAGGTTGGAAAAGCAACAGTTGACGAGAGAAAAAGCAGGAAGACATGAACACGGTCAAAGTGACATCTTTTTGTATCTATAAAAAGGTGCATCATCATGATGGTCTTGCCTCCTTTATGGAATGCTCGATTTGGACTATAATTATTTCGCACTACCACCTTAGACTCGAAAGTCCGAGATTGGCGCGCTTGTCGCCCTGACCCGATCAAGTTACTATTGAGCCGGAAAGTCTCTCGTTACAAGATACCTTGTAGCAGAGGGTAGCGTAACACGAGCCGTTGGCCGACCTACTTGCGAATTTCAAAGGTAAAAAAGGAAAGCGACTTCGAAAGGTGTCCCCCTCTCCGCGTGCATTTTTCCAATCGGCTTTTTCCCCGAGCGGACGTGGCTTCACGTGACGAATTTCCTTCCGGACCGGCGAAATCTGTTCCTGGATCCGACGGTGGAGGAGCGTCCCCGCTTCGTCGGGCGATCGGCGTCGATTGCCATCTGATCCGACGACGGAGAATTCGCACCGATATAGCTTCGCTGCGCACGAACGCAGCTACCAGCTTTCCTCACGTGGCTGGCTCCCCGAAAAGATCTCGCGCGATGTTCCGAATACGGCGTCGTTTTAGAGCTTTCCCGATTTTTTTCTTTCCTTTTTCTTCATCGCCTGCAAAATTGACTTCCCCACGGCGGTGGGATCCACAAATCAGAATAATAAAATCCCATGAAAAATCTATTTAAAAAAAAAAAAAAATTTCCATTGCCTTTTTGATTAGAAAATTTCTTTTTAATTGTCAAAAGGGCAAAAGCTACCAAAAATCTTAAATTATACAAATTATAATGCATTTATCATAATATTTTTTTAGTGATACCAAAAGTTCAAAACTTGTATTTATGAATTGATAAAAATCTGTCTACATGGACACCATAAAACAAAAAGTAAGAAATAAAAATGACGTTATTTTGATCGAAGAATCATCTAATAAAATTTAGTGGAGAGTAATTGAGTTATATAAGACAAGTAAAAATTAAAGATAAATGTGTCGAATTAAATTTTTTTAATGCTATACAAATTTTTTTTTAAGGTAAATGTGTCCTCATAGTCATGATTTAAAATTATTTTTTTGTAGCTTTTCCCCTCGTCAAGACCAAGCTATGCTCGCTTTAATTTGGTGGCTCTCCAATCACCTACCCCCGTGGCGGACCGCCCTTTAAATTAAATTTCTCGAAAAAAATATTAATTTATTCGCCGGAAATCGGATTCGATTCCGGATTAAATACGACCTCTCCCCGCGTGCCTCCGCTCCGGCTCTCGATTTCCTTCCCGTCCCGAGGTTTCCTGCTCCTTATTTTCATCGAAGGCGAGAGAGGGAAGAACCGCTCCGCCGTCTTCGGAGGGAGTTCGCGCAGCCGTAGCGGTGGTGGTGGGGCGGAGGATCTCCATGGCGGCATCAAAGCTCCCGATCGGCGCCGCCCTGGTCTTCTTCCTCGTCTTCGCTCTGATCTGGGTTCCCTCGATTAGGGCTGACGACGACGGCGGCGCCAAGGCCAAGGCGGCGGCGATCCGCGGCGCCGAATCGTCGGCGCTGAAGGTCGAGGTCGAGCAGCTCAGGTCCAAGATCCAGGTCCTCGGTGAGTCGCTCGTCGCCTCCGATGGCGATGCGGTTCTGGTTCTTTTGCTTTTTCCTGTGGCTGGATCGGGATTCTCTAGTTTTGTTACTTAGTGAGTGCGGATGTTCGTTCGGTCGGATTCGTGTAATGCAGCTCGGCACGCTGGAGTTATGTTAGTCAGTGAAGTTCGTGCTTTGGGTCGCCGTACAATGTGGTGTGCGTTTGCGGAGTTTGGGCGGATTCGATTTGTATCGAAGTGCTTCGTAATCATTCTTATGGGGTGGCTACTGACTTCCTTAGGACGTGGAAAAGTTTGGCTTTTCTTGAATCTGCTTTTTGTGCATGAGATTGTCTTACAAGGACTGCTATGTAATTTGCTTAATGTCTAACGCCTCTTACATCTGTTTATCGATGTGAAGATTCCTTTCTTAATGAGAAAACTAGAGAGCTGCAAACCAAGGACAAGATCTTAGCAGAAAAGGAAAAGACCATAAAGGAGAAATTGGATAAAGTTGCATCGTTACAGAGTGAGGTATCATCTCTGCAGGTATTTCTCACGCGATCTTCTGTTGTTTTGATGTTTCTTTTGTTTTAAGTCTTAGAATTTGCTTTGACGATATTGGTTTTCTGCTTTGTAGAAAAAGGGGAAACTAGATGCTGCAGCTGAGATAGAGAAGGCTCATGCTCGGGCCACTGAATTGGAGAAACAGGTTGGAAATGGACCAAAGATATGGAAACTCTAGAAGTTCGGATGTTTTGTGAAATAATGCTGGAATGCTTATTTATGCAGGTGGACAAGCTTAAAACAGATGTACAATCGCAGCTGAAGGAAAAGGAAGTTTTGGAGTCCCGTGAGAGTAAAGCTGAGAAGAGGATGAATGAACTAAATGCAAAACTGGAAAATGTAAGTTTCCGGTGATGGGATTCCCAACAAAGTCTCATGCTGTTGTGGTTCTCTTCTTTAAATCTATGTCTGTTGTTTCTTGTTGCATTGTACATTTCGTTTGTTCTTAATTGATGCTTGTCTCTGGTTTGTTGGAGCAACATGTATGTGAGATAAATCTTGTGATAGTATAGGGGTCTGGAATAAAGCTGACATTCTTTAATTAACTTCACTACTGTAATGAATAGAACCGTCTATGGATGCCTCATGGAAAGCTCCTGACAGATGATGTCACGGGTTTTTCACTATCTGTGTTTGCTGGACATGAAACTTCGCAGTTAACCCACCGTTGTAGCTAGTCTTATTGGAAGGATTCACATTTTTCCCCTGGCAGTGGCCACCTTAATATAGCATCCTGATGAATTTACAACTCGATTATCATGTAAAAACCGTGTTTAGGATAATTTAGTTTTTCTAGTGTAGCTTTCCTGGATGTGATGCTGAAGTGCTGATTCACACACAGCACTTTTGTCAAACTTCTAAAGAAATGAGTGAAACACCCATGGAATGCACGGGTTGAAACATTCCTATTTGGAGATATTCCCACATATGGATTTAATCTTAGTTAATTTGGCTCTATCAATGCGCTTTGTGCGAGTAAAGTCAAAATTATCTTTTTATATAACATGTTGATCTCTTTATTGTGGACTATATCTATTATAATTTATAACATATACGTTTTAGGTACACTGCATGATTGTTGGACTATAAAATTCATCTCTTCTATTGAAGAAAAGACTAGAAATGTGCATTGCAAACATGCATTTGGTGTTTTGTAAGGTTTTTAGTTGGTACTTATACTTCTTCGTTTTCTAAAGTGAAGATGGATTAGGAAAGGATGATACTGTTACTTTATTCTGTTTATTTAGAGTTGTGGAAACAGTTTGTCCATTTGGCTTAGGCATTGTGCATAACCTCCATTCTTCGGACTCTTTTTCAAATTCGATAAATGTTGGTCGATCGTATATTTCATTATCGTTCTATGATTCAAAGTATCATTTCCTATTTGATCCCTTTGAATTCCATATTCGAAGTTGTGATCGGATCTATTCATTAAAAAGAATCGATTCCATACATTTCTTATCTACCCATAGGTTATCTAGGTATTGAAACCACTGTCTCACCAAACTTACTTGCTTTGATGCTTTTCCAATTGCACATATTAGATAATAGACTCATAGAAAAATGGACAGAAAATTGTCCTTCCAAAGGTGATTTACCTTTTGAGCCATTTTGAATTATACGGTTTTCATAATCAGCATGCATTTTTAGAAGGTGGAAAAAAAATGTACACAACAAATATGGTTATAATTCATTGTAGAATATATGAACTTTAGATTTGTTTATATGAGAATAGCTAATGATTCACAAAAAGAAGTGAACAGGTGATACTGCTTGTGGTCATAATGTCAGGCAACCACTTGCTGCATTTCTCACTTAAAAATATGAAAGCATCTCAATGATGTATTGAACATCGTGACATGAGCTGTGTACCATTTCCTTTATTTCGATTTTTATGGGGACTCTCCAAAAGTGATGCATTTATAGATGTGACTCAATTGATTTTCCTTTAAACATTGCCCTGGAAGATGGATTTAGTCGAACTGCAATCCATGTGCATGAGATGAGTCTTTGGTGTCTGAATCAATGCTGCTTGGCTGCTTGAAACTGATCAGCACTAAGATTCATATCATGTTTCTTTGGTTACTTAACTCAAGACAATATCTTTAAGTGATTGTTTGATTTTAGGTGTCATACAAACTATACAGTTGATTTCATCCATGAATTGGAAAGATGTATTCAAGCATACTTTTGTGCATATCTAGATATAGAATGAGTTGTTGCTCTGCAATGCTGGCAAAGTCAAGCTTCATGCTGTTTGGTAGGTGTGTGCTAACATCAGTTTATAAACTTCCTTGCCAGCTCCAAAAGATCAATGATGAGCAGAAGTCAAAGATACGTAAAACTGAACGAGCTCTTAAAGTGGCTGAGGTATGAATATCTGCATGCCCCGTTTTATGTAATTGAAACTCTGGGATGACCCTCCTGTGATATCCTTTTTGGCTAATCAGGAGGAACTATTGAAGGCAAAGATTGAAGCTGCTTCAAAGCATAAGGAGCTAACAGAGGTACAAGACCTGAACTGTTATTAACTCTTAAAACAGTATCTTCTGTATTCAGAAATAGAAGGCAGTGTTTTTGTTATTTGACAGACCCCTTTAGATACTCTTTTCAGAATTGAACTTGACAATGAGATTGTTTTCAAAAATCTCCATTACTAAGTAGCACAATGGTGATTTCCCTTGCTTGTCTGAAAAGTTTTGTCATTGAAAAGTATTTCTATAACAGAGTAGGAAAAGATAATATTGAAATTGATTTACTCTGAAAAAGAGACTAGGAAAAGATAATATGAAATTGATTTACTTTGAAAAAAATTTCCCAATCACAATCTCTCACTGCTGTTCACATTATATGATGTGCCTAAGAGCCTATGTAATAGATGGTACTTGGTTATTCTTGGAAACATGATTTTGAAGATTCAAGAAACATCTTGTGCTAAATTGTGCAAGCAAATGATTGTATGATACGATCAATGTTTTTCCGCATCATGTTAGTCTTTCCATCTTCTCTAGAAGCTGATGCTTTTTATTTTATGTCAGGTTCATGGTGCATGGCTCCCACATTGGTTGGCTATACATCTTACGCAATTTCAGGTAGTTCTTCTTGTGCTATCTTTGTTCGTAAAAGCTGTGATTGTGATGTGATGATCATTCATTGCAGTCCTTCGTTGAGTTGCACTGGAGAGAACATGGAAAACCTGCGATGAATACTATTTCTCAGAAGGTACCGTTTACTATTGCCAAGTTGTGAGTATTGTAAATGGAAAGGGTCATCCACGGTTCATGGTACTCTTTCAAGCTGACATTCCGACTTTGTTGTGTCTTCTGCTGCTTTAACTGTGTTACTTTCTAAACTGTGCTAGACCTTGGAGAAGAAATCTCAAGCACTCTTTCAAGCAGACATTCTGACTTTATTGTCTTCTGCTGCTTTAACTGTGTTACTTTCTAAACCGTGCTAGACCTTGGAGAAGAAATCTCAAGCTGCAAAGTGGGCTGAACCTCACATAGAGACGATGAAGAAGGTAAGCTATGTTTTTCGTAGAAATGTTGATGCTGTGTCAATCTGATCACTGATCTAGCTATGCTTGAAAGTTAAATGAGTATGGTGGATCATCTACTTATCATACATGCTTAATATGATTGCTATGGTCTAAAATTATAGTTATTCCTTTTTTCTCTCAAGGAGTGGATTCCAGCATTGAAGGAGCACTGCTTGACAGTAAAAACATCTCTCGAGCCGCATGTGCATTCTCTGACTACAAAAACCCTTGAGGTTTATGAGTCATCTAAGAGTGCTCTCACTCCACACTTGATCAAGGTTCAGGAAGTTGTCGATCCCTACTACCAGGTGGATAAGATATGAGATCCCTTGTCTCTTCATCTCCTTTGAACATCTATGTTAAGGCTATGGTCCTGTTCTGCAGGAAGTCAAGAAGTTCAGCAAGCCGCATATCGATAACATTGTTACCGTGACAAAACCTCATGTTGATAAACTAAGGTTGACCTTGAAGCCCTACACAAAGGAAGTAGTTCGTGTCTACGGGAAGTTCTTAAAGTCTGCTTCAAGTTATCATCATCAGGTACTGGTGTATGTACTGATGTGCAGAGACGACATTCTAGACTCCTGTATGGTCATGATCTTGATATGGTATTCTATACTTGGTTGAGGTGTTTTCTGTTGAACTCTTTAAATTTTTGGCTATTCTTGATTGATTTGTCCAGTTGTGAGATATTATCTGCTTCTTTAATCCTGAATGTTGCCTCCCATTCCTCTAGATGAAGCCTCTTTGGATGAGTTGGTTTTGTCTTTGTTAGAACGGGAGTTTTCAGCCCACCTCGACTTTGATTGTATTGATCAATTTTATTTTTTAATTTTTTTCTTCTGCTTGAACAATGGCTTCTGGTTTTTCTATGTTGTATAATATGTGCTATCCTCACATATTATGACTAGTTCTAATTTCTGGTTAGGTACAAGCCCGTATTAGAGAGATCTTGAAAAAGGATGAGTTGACAAGACCTCTTGCAACTAAGGAGTTTGTGTGGTTTGCGGTATGTTCTCATAGAGTTGTTGCTCTCTTTATCATCGTCATCAAATTTTTATTGTTATACTGAGTTCCCTTTTTAACAATTTTCTTAAAAAAATTGTGCTTAGGCATCTGCTCTGTTGGCTCTGCCAATCATTATTCTCTCGAAGTTTCTCTCTGCCTTGTTTGGGTGAGCTTCATACCATCTATTTATCCAGTACAAGGTTGCTTAATTGCTTTATTTGGTTGTTGACTATTTGTAGTTGGAAGATGAAGTGTCGTTTAGTTTTTTACACTTCGATTGAGCTTCCATTTGTATAATTGCTGCAGCACAAAAGCCAAGAAACCTGCACGAAATGCTAATAAGAATCATGCGCGCCGTAAAGCTAAACGCGGACATCCTGACAAGTAGAGTATGGAGAGGCATTTGGTTCTTTCTTCATCAGCAGCCAGAGGTATAACTGACAAATTGCACAATTTCCAAATATAGCACGAGTGATTTATTTGGTCAAATGTGGTTGTAAATGCATTGGTTCGTTGTATGTTCACATGGTCATAGATAAGAATTGGAACTTTGTGCAAGCATTGCATCGATAGTTGCACAATATGAATTGTTTTTGCGGCTTTCTTCTGGGGTGAATGCTCACTCAGTTTGTTTTACAGATGTGGATTCCTGCATGTGATGTGGCTCTCTCCAGAATGAGTGCAAGCATTGCATCGATAGTTGCACAATATGAATTGTTTTTGCGGCTTTCTTCTGGGGTGAATGCTCACTCAGTTTGTTTTACAGATGTGGATTCCTGCATGTGATGTGGCTCTCTCCAGTTGTGAAGTCATATTCTCGCGAATGATCTTTCAGTTTTGAAGCATTCTGCTTTTTGTTTACGTGAAAAACGAAAGCTTAGAATAGTTTCCACAGGAAAGGGTGTAGTTTTTAGGGCAATTGAGAACTTCGTGTACTATATATGCACTTTTTGCGCGGTGTGTTTCACATAGGGGGTGTAACTAATACATTTTTTCTTCTAGATGTTACTTGACAATTCTATTTAACATAAGCTAGCCTCTCACTTCTGCTAATGATTTTTTTCTGATGAGTTTCTTGAGAATGAGTGGAACAGGGACTTACTGTCGTGGGTCTAAGATGAAACATAACAAATTCAGCTATTTTTAGCGAAAATCATGTGATCGTAAGAGAGAATTGCCGGAACATTTTCTCTTACTTGGATTAGCAAAGTAGATTGTACCACAATCGGTCTCTGAATTTATGTGCCGGATATCAGAATATAGACCAAGGATTGAGGAGGAAAAGAGTTGCCAACGATGATCCCCCAACTTGGATTGCAGCAGCCAAATTATCACAGATGTTACAAAAGTAGTTTGAATACCACAAGTATATTGTTGGTTTGGCTTTGACAGCAATCGAGATTATGGAAGTGAAATGAAGCCGCAGATTTTTTCACTTGTGTGGCTGTGAGGATGTCGTACCAAACATGCTTGAGGAAAGATGGTATTTGTTTAGCATGCCCTTTCGAAACTGTGATGGTAGAAAAGAAACCTGATGGAGGGAGAAACTGTCTGTTCTGATGTGAATGGTGCTTTGACGACGAAGGATTGGCTACTTTGGTAGGCTTATGACTAAATAACTAAATCGTCGCGCCCTTGAATCGAATCGGACGTGTGGCAACGCGCTATGCGTATATGCATACTTTCAAATGCATGCCAGGTAAGTGAATTGGACATGTCAGTCATATCATTCGGTTGAAACTTGGAACATTATTTGTTGAATATCTCCAAGATGATTTCTGGTCTCCAAAATAAGAAAGTGCATCCAAAGGTTTGACGTGGGACATGAATAACATCGATAAATCTTCGCCTTAAATAATCTTAGAGACAGAAATCTGGATAGTTTTCAAGTACGCTCAAGATATAACCAAACATGAGATAATTTCAGTTCACTATTTACTCCTAGCAGTTTTCATTAAATCTGAAATAAACAAAAAAAAAACAGTATATTGTACATGAATGGGCTCATTAGCTCAGTAGTGGTCCTCTATCTTTACAAGTGATCAGACATACATTTTTATCTATATAGAATCAAAGCATTCAGCAGAATTCCTCTAGCATGTTAGCGAAAATAGTATACACAAGACTTTGCCTAGTTTCTGGATCATGAAGAATATTCAAATTTATTGACTTTTGACGAGAGCTAAAATTCAATCGAACTGGTTCTTCATGAGGAACCTTCGCATTGGGGTTTCCCCAATTGGGACCTCGGCTTGCCAGCCAACTCGTCTTCTTCTCGTTTCTTTCTTTCCGCCTGCCAGGTTATATAGGCTAGTGGCTCTTTTGCTGACTGCTTCTTTGCCACGTCAATAGGAAGGAAGGCTTTCCGCCTCTCTAGACAATTGCGAAGCTTCCTGGATCTTGCTTATTTGAGATGGATGAGATGAGTCAAAAAAGTGGGTAAAGCTCGTGGGAAATTTCCATGACGTGACACGCTCACGTCCGAACTTTATGTGATCTTTGAATTTTCGAATTGAAGATTAGTACGACTGATTTTTTGGAATAATTTAATAATGTTGGGATATTCATCATTACAAAAAATTACTGGAATGAAATAAAAAAATATTAGAGGGCTCGTCACAACATTGCATATATTACAAATTATTATTGAGTTCGCACGACATCGAGTCAATCACTGACCCACGTGAGAGCTTACCCCATTGCAAACTATCGGCCATCATGGTCCCGCAGATAAGACAGACGGTAGAAAAAAAAGAGAGGCTAAAACGCGTCCGCTGAATGTTCTTGCAGAAAGCCAAATCCGTAGAAGGACCCAAAGTATCAATGGAAAACTCCGAGAGAATTTGCTTTTTGCTCAGCCTTTCAAGACACAGGCGAAGTTCTCCGAAACTTGCTTCCTTGATGTTGGCTATCCTGAGAAACTTGGTGTTGAGATCGACGAGATAAATCATAATCGTTCGAATCCGTCTCAGTTTGCAGTAATATTTCTACTTGTCCCATATCGTTTGGCTTCATAGAGCTCAGAAATCTGCTATTGCTGAAGCAGGGGCGACTTTGGTGCTTCATTTTCTCTGCGACTGGTCGAGATGGAAGGGTGCGACTATGAAGTTTTCTTGAGCTTCAGAGGACCGGACACGCGCACAGGCTTCACGGATCATCTCTATACCCGTTTCACAGATGCAGGAGTCCGTACGTACAGAGACGACGAAGATCTCCGTGTAGGTGAAGAGATCGGCCCGGATCTACTTGGAGCCATTGAGCAATCGAAGATCTCCATACCCAGCTTTTCTAGAAGTTATGCTTCTAGTAAGTGGTGTCTGAAGGAGTTGGCCCAGATGGTGGAGTGTCGGAAGAGGAAGGGACAGATAATCATGCCCATTTTCTATCATGTCGAACCATCTGAGGTTAGATACCAAACCGGAGGTTACGGTGAGGCCTTGCTCGTGCATGAAAACAAGAAGCGAGTGGACGATGAGAGCATCCGCAAGTGGAGAGCTGCTCTCAATGAGGTTGGAGGGTTAAAGGGATGGGACATAGAAAACGTGACCAACAGGTACTTATTATCTTCCACCCTTGATTGACGCCATGATACAGGATACCATGAAATTCAAGTACGAAGAATTTTCCGTTGAAAGTTTCCTTTTTTCTTTTGACATGGAAAAGTTGTGGCTACAATGGTTCCCTTTGTTTGGGTAGTGTGTCAACAGTCTAATGTGACAGTTAAATATTTATGACGTAAAGTAAGAAATTTTTTGTGTATTTATGTAATGCGAGTGTATATTAATGTTGGTCGAAATTAACTTATGTTGTATGCTGAAAGTTAAGGGATTTCTTACTTATCATTCATAACACTTAAGACGTGTCCTACATGCTAATGGTAAAGCTATTTTGAGAAGGAGGAGCTTGTTATCACATCAGATATACGGTAAATATATTCAGCCTCTTTTCTTCTAATTAGCAAGATATAGCGATCACCTACTGTACTTTGACGATTGCCTAACTGTTCGAATGCTGCACAACTTGGAGCATCTACCTAGCATGTCCATAAATTTGTTCTTCCAGATCAATGCAATGTGGTCTGTTCCCTTGCAGTTACAGTTGCACATCTTGTTGCATCCTTTGGCTTCCACAGAATACTATCAATTCTTGTTGTCGTAGGTTTCAGCTAACATTTTCTACTTTGCCTTCTCGTCATTTTTTCATTAGGCACGAAGGACAAATAGTTAAAGAGGTGGTTACCAAGGTTTTAAGTGAGCTGAAGAAAGCGTATTTGGTGGTTAGTGATTTCTTGGTTGGTGTTGACGATAGTGTGAAAGAAGTTGTGGGAATGATAGGCAGCAACACTGATGATGTAAAGATTGTGGGAATCCATGGAATGGGTGGTATTGGAAAAACTACTCTTGCCAAAGTAGTTTACAACAAATTTTCTCGGAACTTTGCTGACTGTTGTTTCCTAGCTGATGTTAGAGAAACTTCACATTCAAAAGGAATTGTGTTTTTGCAGACTCAACTAATCTCAAACCTCTCTAAAAAGGCACATCCAGGTATAAATTCCGAGGATGAGGGAATAATGGCTGTAGAAGAGAGATTTTCAAGTAAAAAAGTTCTAATTCTTCTCGATGATGTTGATGAAAAGGATCAATTAACTGCACTTTTGGGGAGGCGAAGATGCTTTGGTCTGGGAAGTATGATACTTATAACAACTAGAAAAGTGAATGTCCTACGTGAATTCGGAGTGAAATTGACTTATTTAGTTGGTGGTTTGGATCCCAAAAGATCCCTTCAACTATTTAGCATGCATGTTTTTAGAAGTGATCACCCTCCAATTGAGAAGATGGAACAATCTAGAGAAATGGTGAAGATAGCTGAAGGTCTTCCTTTGATTCTAGAGGTTATGGGTTCGACTTTATCAATATGTGGACAAAGAAAAGAAATGTGGGATGACTACTTGGTGAAGTGGAAAAAATGTCACATTGAGGGGATTGGAAATAAGTTGATGATAAGTTATGAAGAATTAGATTCCGATCAGAGACAAATATTTCTTGATATAGCTTGTCTTTTCCACGAATATGATAAGAATACGGTAATATACATGTGGAGAGATTGTGGTTTATGCCCAATACAAAGTCTTGAAGTTCTTCAGTTGATGTCATTGATTAAAATTGGAGAAGATAATAAGCTGTGGATGCATGATGAACTCAAAGATCTCGGTAGAAAAATTATTTCTCAAGAAAGTGGGGGCGAATTAGATAAGCAAAGTAGGCTGTGGAATCACCATGACGCATTGAAGATGCTATTGAGAAAGAAGGTAAATCCTGGATCTAATTTCCTTTTTGCACAAGAATTCACATTTTAGTAGTCAGGGGCACTTTTCCTCTCAGCGACAACAATCACAATTAACTCCTCATATGCAATTTAAAAATTTCCACACATTATAGAACATTTCTTAAATTGTTAAATTTCAAATTTCAAAATCTATGTCGATCCTCTCCAAATTGGTCTATAAGAAGGATGAGAGTGAACTCAAGTATCTTTAGATAAATATGTACTTTACCTCAAATTCAAAGATGACCTAGATAGTTCTCTTAATTATCTAACCGCATCCTTCTTTTAATAAATTTTTTTGTTTGCTCATTTAGAGAAATGCAAAGCTCGAAGCCCTTAGTTTGCAGTTTGAGGATTGGTCAGAGTATCGTTTTACTCTTGAAGGATTTGCAGGGCTGCCAAAATTACGGTTCCTACAGGTGGATAGCAAACGCCTCTTTTTTGAGAGAGTTGACAGTTTTTTCTCCCAAGCTATACTCTTTTGTTATAACATGCCCTTCATCACTTCGTGTACGGATTTTTCACTGAGCGAGAATCAACTCCTTCCCAATTTAAGATGGCTCTCTTGGCATCATTTTCCTCGGCGGATACTTAAGTTAAGCAAGTTTTCATTGAGTAATTTGGTCATTCTCGATTTTTCAAACAGTACATTAACTCATGATTGGGACGGATGGAGACATATTAAGGTACCCTTACCTCTAGAGAAGTCTTCTTTATCAGTGTATACATTCTCTTGATTTAACAGATTTACTGACATTTGTTTTGTTGGCATTATAGAGAGCCAAGAAATTAAAAGTTCTTAACCTTTCGAGATGTCAGTGTTTGTCCAAGACTCCCGATTTCTCCGAACTCTTGACATTGGAGAGATTGATTCTTGAAAATTGTTCTATATTGGTTGAAATTGACTTGTCAATTGGCCAATTGAAGCACTTGGAGTTCTTGAACTTGGATTTTTGTTGGAGTCTCTACCATTTGCCAAAAGAGCTGGGTACATTGCCTGCTCTAACAGAACTTATCCTTGATCGTACTCCTATAGAAAGACTTCCTATTTGGTGGGGTATCGAGAACATGGAGAGTCCCCATGTTCATATTTCACCACTAGAAAAGGCAGGGGACTCACTCAATTGTCTAACTTCACTGTTGAAGCTTTCATTGAACCGCATGGAAATTACTCACCTACCCGACTCCATTGGAGCGCTGACAAATCTTGAAAGCTTATTGTTGAGAGAGTGCTTCCATATGCATAGACTTCCATCCTCCATTAAGGAATTACGATCATTGACTGAGTTAGATCTATCCTATTCAAAACTCATCGAGTTACCTGACTCTATGGAAAGTCTGGAGAATCTAAAAGCATTGAAGTTATACTTGTCACCAACATCGGTTGTACTAGCCTTGCCAAAGCTTCCAGAAAGCTTAACTTCTCTGGCAATCGTATCTTATGTACCAATAGCCGATACTGATCTTTCCAACTTGATCAATCTGAAGCTACTATTGTTCATCATCACGGTGCCTGCGATCTCTAGCCAATCTGAGTTGGTGCAGGTTCCCATGCCTTGGTGGATTGGGAAATTATCCAAACTGAAAGTCTTGACGTTGGGTCACCCAAACATTACTAACCTATCTCTTGAGTTAGGTGCACTTCCTTACTTGAAGACTCTTCAGCTTTTCAATTGCTGTGCTTTGGAACGCATTTCGCAAATTCCCTCGACTGTTACAAAACTTCATATTGGAAGATGCCGTTGCTGACCACACTTGATATCTCATATTTGAAGAACCTATCGGAACTCTATGTGTTTGGTTCATCGATAGAGAATCTTTCTGAGCGTGCACTTTCAGAAGATCTGCTACAATCGAAGATAAGTAAGGATTATGGGTACAATTTGGCTGAGACTTTTGAGAAAATGATGTGGGAGCAGCACAGACTCGAAGAACTTCAGACTGTTTACAATTGTGACCTAAAGCATATGAGGTACAATATGTTGGAGTTTATAGGTTTTAAAGAGAAGAAGCAGTTACTTGAAATATTCCCCCAACAGACATCAAGTTTGGAACGCTCAACGGTATTATCTCTAGCGTAGGGGAACCCTAGAGTTTATATGCAAGTTATTGGGCTTTGACCCATGTGGATTCAAATAACTGTACTTTCACCTATTGGGCTTGTATGTGAACATATTATTTAGGACTATATTAACAATATATCCAACACGATCGTGTTCCCAATCTTTACGAGTTCTTCCCAAATTCCTACGCTACAATTTTTCCCCCTTAAGGAGGGTATTTGCCATCATATTTTACTTACTGAGAGCACTCCATACCCTATAAGCATTTAGGTGGCTTTTATAACTCAAAGAGGAAACCTTACTTGCATGTTTTGATGGCACAAATAAGTTGAATGTCGCAGCATAGACCAAATATTTTTTAGGGAACAAGCCACAAAAATCCCAAAATATACCTTTATTCTTCTTTTTTTCACCAAAAATACCATATCTATATTTGTATGACACATTTACCATCTGTCACAGTTTGGTCAATGAATCCATTAAAAATCCTACACAAAGGCTTAAATGGATAATGAAGGTCAAAAGGTGGTGACATGAATTCCACATGGCTCAAATTAAAAGTGGAAGGACACTGTTTTGGTTGCGAAATTATCTGAGTATGGCTGAAGTTGCGGAAACGACACCATCTGCCTGTGTCTCTCTCTGTTCCTCCACTGGAACTGATTAGGGACTTTAAGGTTTATGCTGATTGACTCTCTTTGCCTAGTATGGGCACAAGCAGGATTCTCACACTCTGCTCTTCAACTTCATCTTATTGATAAGAGTTCCTTGTGCTTCCTAATGCCTGAGCTTGTGTATTTTTATCTTGTGACAGGATTACTCCCTTTCTGTTATGTTTTTTTCTGAACAAAATCTTACTCATCGAAAAAAAGACAGATAACATCTTATTACGAGTTGCAACGATGAGGGACCCACTTATCTGAATCTGATGCTGTCTAGCTCGATTCTTTCTTTGATTGTGTCTCGCTTCTCCCCAAACCCCAATCTTGCTTCATCTTTTGGTCCCTGTGTGTTTATGCGCTCTGTATTTCCATCTAATGCTGTCTAGCTCAATATTGTGTTGTCAAATCTCTTTCGCTTTGTGGTGATCTTTCAAAATTGCTTGCAGTTATCTCAAGGATCTCCCAAGGTTGCTTTAGACTGAGAGCCAAAGGCAGATGCGCATGCCGATCCAGAATGACTTAACAAGAATAATTTGAATTTCTCTGTGGTTGAAGAATTCCTTCATAATTTTGAAAATAGGATTCCTAGTCGCCATATCTTTGGATTCCAAAAATGTAGAATCTCGGCTGCTTGCCCCTCCTTTCTTTTGGGTTATCATTCTGGTCTTGTGTCGTCGCGAAATTCAAGCGATCGGTGTCCTTGGAGTGGTCGTTTTCCTAGTCTTTGTCTAGGTGCAGGTCTTTCCGGTGGTCTGGTTACTGAATTTTTTTTTGGTGGGCCGCCGCCGAATTGCTGTGGCTCGAGGGTTAGAATGTGGACGGTTGGATTTCCATTTTGGTAAACTGCTAAAGAAGCATATGGCCCAAATACAATTGCTTCTGGCTTTTTTTTTCCTCTAGTTATAGGCATTTGTAAGTTGATTTTTAAGCGTAATAATGGTGTAATATGGACTTCTGAGCACAATTATAGTTGCTTAGGGTACTCTTTTGACTGTTCGCTTTTGCTTGGTTCAAATGTCTTAATTTATTGGATGGAACATGTGCGGATTGAATTGCTGCCTTGTTTCTGTAGGTAGAGGCAAGACGATAAGTGGGAACATGATCTTTACGAGAATGATGAACCTCAAATTTCAAGTATGGTAGAAGATCATATAGACGATAAGGGGCAAAAAGACCAAAAAAGCTGTTAACCCAGCTCTGAACAAGAAACAAAAGGTATCTTTTATAGTTTCTTGTAGAATCTCATGCTTAGTATTAAATGGGCTGTGAGGGGCAGTTACCTTGCCTTATGTGTCAGGACAAGTTAGTCTGATTGTCACACTGCATCACAATAAAATTGGGGGGATTGTGCACATTTTTATGTTCATAGAACGTTGACATGAAATTGCAGAGATGATGCTGCATACAGCATCTGATTTTGATTTGGGCTGAGTTAGACATGATTATCATTTGTATTTGTATTAGATGGATCATTTCTCTCTCATTGCTATCATTATCAGGAAAATGGAGATTCAGTTTTCTTGACATCTAATTGATTGTGATGGTTATTTAGAAATTAGGGAAGCATTGTTGTAGTTTTATATGCTTTCTCATTTAAGTTGCAGTTACATCGAGATTTAACCAGAAATAATTCAACTTGAATGGATGCTTTACCTTGATGGATAGTCCCTATCTCGCCATTCCAAGAAATCGTGCTCGTTTGATAAATAGTGATTGCTGCTGGACAATATCCTGACTGAAGATTGGGCTCAAACGACTGGTCTAGGTTACAATCATCACTCACAAAGTCTCACCATTTTTGCTCTAGAGTGGACTATGAGGAATAGGCGCCTTTAGTCTAAGTTAAACAGTATCTCCCTCTCGTTCCACTACTTATGCTTCAACTCGATGGCAACTTTACAGCGAGACCTAGACTTACCCGAAAGATGATGCCGGGTTTTATTCGCTGTCTGTGTAGACAGGGCCTACTAGGACAGTTGCCTGTCTCACGTTATTCATGGAAGTTGTATATCTGAGGTTTTTGTGCCGTTTGGCGGATGTACCCTTTTAATTTTTTCAACGGCCTTGATATAATTGGCGGCATTTCGTATCTTCTTGAGCTATGGTTCTCTGCATGATCATTTAGACAACTCTGTTCGTGTTCTTCATTATTAATGATGTTGCTTTGAATTAGAGACTGTGAACAAGTTAAATAAACTGGCAGTTCTGTTTGGGGTAGAAAGATCTGGCTCTTATGTTGTATAGAACTTGGTTGAGTGAGCACTTCCTGGAGCTGGATAGCTTACTTGTGAACGGTATTGATTGGAAGCTTACTTCTAATGAGCTTCGGATATAGTGAGGTTTCTGCTGCAGTTTAGAGTAGAGAGGGTTAAGACTCACATGTCTCTTCTCCTTAATATTTTGATTGCCGAAGGCAATTAAATAGGTTAACCCATAATGGGAGGGAATTCTTTGTAGATGGTCTTTGTGTAAGCCCTAACATAGGTCAAGGTATTTTTAATGCACAAAGCTATTGGTGTTTCTATGTTTTCTAATTCACTTTTCCTCACTTTGATTTATTGGTCTGGTATGTGAAGTGTTCTCTTTGCTTGCTCTGTGACATCCTGAAATTCGAGCCCTCTGTGGGATAAATGAATGTGAATTTCGTCAATGCATTGTTGGTTGATCTCACTCGGAATTGATCACTTCTGAAATACTGACCTTGAGGGGAAAGGCTAATGAGAACAGAACTCGTACAACTAAGGAATTTGACTTGGGAAAACGATTTGACCGTGAGACTTGCGTGAGGACGATTCTGTAGATAAGCATGCCAATTTTAAGGACGACTAGAAGTTGATTCCCGGACAGAATATAATGAAACGACGAGTGATTCCGTTTACTATTATCGAGCCCGCGAATGACTCTATGGCGATCCTCAGTAATCATGTACTTTGAAATAAAAATCTATCCTCCACAATTTCGTGTAGTCAATGACGTCCATGTGTCGAGGTGTCTTGAACATGGTTAGACACGAGTCGGTTACGCATGAATCCTCAAAGCCGCTTGTCGGTTTGAGTTATACCCAAAATGGCATTAGGGTGAAATTGACATGGCATGAGAACCCAAGATTGGACTTTGAATTATCGAAAATGTCCGGGACGGACTTTGGATGATGCGACTTTGATAGTCAGCAGTGCTGAGCAAGCCGAGTGTAAGGAAAAAGGACTTACGATTTGAGAAAGTGAACCCATGAGGAAGTGGGCCAAGCAGAGCCAGTGTGGGCCCTAGGCCCAAGGTGGGATAGCCACCATATTGGGCCCAAAGCAAGCAAGTGAGCCCATTGGGCCAAAACCAACAATTTCTTCTTCCAAGCCCATTACCTAATCTGAAGCCCATTTGAACCTAACCAATTCCCGAGCCCATTACTATTCATTTCCAAGCCCATTTCTTAGGCCCACCCATCAATTTGAGCCCAATGTCAGATTGGTAATTTGTGCAAGGTGGAAATTACCATTTTGCCCCTAAAAGCATTTAGATAAGGGCAAGGGAAAGAGAGAGAAGATGAGGGGGCTTGCATGGGGAGTTGGGCAAGCATTGAAGAGCCTTGATGGAGAAGACTTTAGCTCTATCTTCACTCTCTCTCTCCTCTCTTTAGCTCCATTTTCGATCGGACCCTCTCTCTCCCTTATTTCCTCTTCTTCCAGTTTCTGCTCCAGTAGACCTCCTTGTGAAAAGCTAAGTTGATTGTTGGCTTCCCAGACAAATCAACTCTCATGTCACCCACCATTGTCTTCAGGACACCCATATCGTTTGCCTGGACCCCGCCATTTGCTGGTTGGAGTAGCTGGCTAACCCGCCAACCGGCCAGAAGTCACCGATCACTAGTCTGCCTAACCCTATTCTGCTCCAGCTGACCTTTCTCCAAAAACCCGAGTTAAAAGTGGTATTCCTATGAGAATCAATTTACGCTCCACCCACCACCGTGACCAAAGAGAGAGAGACCGTATGGAAGGTGGCCGCCGCTCACCGAATGGAGCCTCCGATCGTCCCGTCCGCCGGCGAGAAGCCGCTGGTCGCTAGTTCACCGATCTGCTGCCCACCGCACTATTTTGCATTTTTCTCCATTTTTCTCCCATTTTGATCCTTCCTCCACCTAGCCCAGCCACTAGCCACTCCCCCTTGACCCCCTAGTGCCGCCGGATGCTGGCCAACCCCTTGCCGTAGCTCCGACGAAGCCGTTTCACTCCTTTTCCTCCTCTGCTATTCGGTTTCTTGAAGTTGCAAAGGAAGTTCAAACTTGTGGCTACTATTTCAGCCTTGGGACCACCTTGGATCGTCGTGGTTGAGGTCCTGGTGCATAGCCTCTGTCGTTGCCGCTGCATGCGCATCTCCGGCCCATTTAACAGGTGAGTTTAGCTCTTAATCTCTTGATTAGTGCCTAAACTTGCTTATGGTTGCTTTAATTGGTGTTGATTCTAGCTTAAAGCTATGTTAGTCCTAAGATAGGTGGTTAGATTAGTGGCTAAGATTAGTTTAGTTTAATCTTGCTTTACTTGCTTAATGTGGCTTATGTGGTTAATTAAATATGTTTAGCTTTAATTGATTGGTTGTTTAATTTAATTATTGTTTTAATGATTGTTGGATTTAATTTATTAATTATTAAACTCTGGAATTTTACTATTCATGACACTATTCACGAAACACTGTTCACGCGGTACTATTTACGAGCATTGTTCACCCAAGAATGAAAAGTATTCTAAATTCATGTATTTTAATCCTATGAAGTGAATGAGTGTGTAAATGCATGGGCATCGGCATGAATTGAGTGATTTTCACAAGAAGGGAAATAGGGATTGTCCGAGGGACATTAGAAATGGACCGTTTTTATGAGAGAAGGAATTGAGGAGGTATGTTTACGTGATCGAATGTTGGACTGTCACCCAACGGGGGTTTGGGGATGATACCCAGCGGGAGTCGGAAGCCGGTCGTAGTAGATTCTGGACCAATGTCTCTTTTTGGGAAACTATTTGAACGGGAGTTCGAGACGTAGCTGTGCCCAACAGGGCAGGACGAAGCCCGATCTTTTTATCGGTAGCTTGGTGGGAGTTGGATGATCGTTGACTGGAAAGTTAGCCATGGCCGGGAGGTCATTAATAATTGGAACACACAAGAGTGTTGAGGTCATTAATAATTGGAACACGCAAGAGTGTTGAGGTCGATGAGCATTAATCGGAAAGTTAGCTATGGCCGGTAGGTAATTAGTAACTAGAGCACTCGTGAGAGTTGTGTTGGTTGGGCCTTATTATGGGGTAAAATTGTATGGCGCGGTATGGGACGTGTCATAATAATTTTACCTTATAATCGAGACCATGTGATCGATGGACGCATGATAGGTGGCGCACTAAAGTGCAAGAGCATATGAGAATCATGGCATCATTAGTTTCGGTTATACATGTTGATCATATTGTTTATGGCACACACACATGAATCGATAATATGCAGGGTATGACAATGGTCAGGTGAGATCGATTGTGATACGACTCATATGTGATTGATGAACTGCATCATCTAATGGTCATGTGCATTGCGTGTATCGTGCTGAGTTATAACGTGCAGGGTATGGCATACCAGGTAAGGTTGTATGCAAATCGACTGTTGTTTGTTTTGTTGGTTGTTGGTTGTGGGTTGTTTGTGGGGTAGTTTTGAAGAGATACCCCAAGTTGAGTTGGTATACTAACGGGGGCTTAGGGGAAGAACTCACTGAGATTTATATCTCACTGATTATTGTATAATCATTTTTAGGTCCCTAGTATGAAGAACCTAGAGCTTGAGGCGGAAGGATTAAGAGCATGGATGGCTCAGTAGTTCCTTTTGGAGATAGATCTCTTGTACATAGACCTTAGAGATGACCTCGGTTTATAAACTGGCTTGTTTATGAAAGTGTGACTTGTAATGAATTGTTGTCTTGCTTTTCTATCACATATTTGTTGTGGTCAGAGGATTAGTAATTCGCTTCCGTATGTGCAATAAAAATGAATGGGTCAGCAACGCGTCCTAAGAATGTCACTTTCTATCGACCACCGATGGATGTGCGCGTGCTCGAGGTTTGGGGCGTGACATGCTCTCTTTTTCCCTATAAGCTGTATAGTTTTCTCTTATTGCAGGCACATGGGACCCTTGAAATCCATGAAAAATGGTTCATTAATGAAAGCTATTTATAAATTCACATTGGTTTGCCAAAATTATGGTCTAGGATGAACATGTTTTCTGACATTTCTTTGAAAATGAAAACTGCCATTGAAGACAGTGTAATCTGCAGAGGAAATTCTAACAGAGGAAATTCTAGTGTCCTGTTACCTCTGTTCCGACTGTTTAATGAAATTCGTTTCAATTATTCTTTACCACTCAAGATTGCTATCTTGAGACAAGTTTTTGGTTGGAATTTCAAGCTACTGTCAATGACCGTTGGCTAACAAATTTTCGGTTGCTTCTTCCAATAGGTAAATGAGACGTATGCAAGAAGATCAAGATATGGACAACGAGCGATGTATATTTGGGAACAACATTGTTTCACCATATTCATAGATTGAATGGGTATTTTTTGTACAAACACTGAATGTATACTGGAATGTTGGGCAAGAAAATCTAGTCCGATAGTCCTACATCGTTGTCAGCTCGAGCAATTTTCTTTGACTGGGAGTGAAAATGGGGAAGTGAGCAAACTCTATAAGCAGGGACATTCTAATTGGGAGTGAAAATGGGAAAGTGAGCAATTTTCGTTGTCAGCTCGAGCAATTTTTAAATGGGTCATAAATGGGTTGCTTAGCATTTTATTTTTTTGGTTGGTGGATGCTTAGTGATTTAATGGGTTTTAAATAGGTTGGCCGGCAAACCTCTTTGGATGCAGAAGAAAAAAATGAAAAGAAAGAAAAAGGAAAAAGAAAAAATATATTTTTAAAAAATTATAAAAAATTGAAAAATTATTGATTAGATTTGTATTGCTTGGAAGTATTTTAGTAGTATAATTTTCTTTTTTTTTTTTTTTAAAAACATAAGAATAAGTTGTCCTAAATTTGGTTAAATATGAATATATTTTATTAATATGGGTTGGGTCGGGTCGGGTATGAGTCGGGTATGGGTCGAAAAATTTACATTAGGCATAAACGGGTCATAAATGGGTTAATGGGTCAATTTGGGTCGGACCATTAATGACTCGACCCACCCGTTTAACAGCTCTAGTTTTCATTTAGCGTACAGATTCAACCCTTCATGGCAATTGAGATGCCTTTTTATTCAATGATGAATAATTATTCGATTGTGGCTATGATTATTGGTCACGCACACTAGTTTTTATAGCAATGAATTGTTTGATGCTAGCTGCAAATATTGAAAACTGAGGAAAAAAAAAATTAGTTCAGTTTAATTTGTTGTTGCTAATCTTGCGAAACTTACCATTATAGTTAATGTGAAATGCTATAGATCATTGACATGTAAAACCGTACAAATTTAAGATACATTTGTCGTTTTCAAGTTTTCGGACAGTTTTTCGCATTTCCAGTAATCACTGGTACAAGTGAACGCTTTCTTCATTGTGATTCATACTAGTATGGGACAAAAAATACAATAGTCCAGTCACAGGAAAAAGATCTCCTTTGAAGTTCTGTTACATAGCCATTCCTCACTTGATTTGGCACCCTATGGAACGCCAAGAAACTTGAAGTCTAGGTGCTTTGTGTCCACGTTCAAGATGTGCAAGCTTTGAAGTTTGCGGATCAAATCAGTCTGAAACTTTTTTCGCCAAATGGCTATGAAGAAATTTTCATGGAGGTCTACAATCACAAGTTGCTGCAAAACCACAGAAGAAGCCAAGTAAGTGCTAGCCCAAGAAGAAGGTGATAACTCATTCCAAAGGTTCTAACTAATCGATTTGAACAACCCCTGCTGGCGACACTCTCAGATGACCTCTCATTATCGCTCGCTTGATCAAATTTCTACAAGTTCACCCATCAGAAGGTGAAGCTGGTCACGTAGAGTTTCTCCTCGAGCAACTTCATTGAGGAATGAAGGTAGTCTGACGGCGCAGCCAATGGCCATCACAGAGAGAGAGAGAGAGAGAGAGAGAGAGAGAGAGAGTTTGGTTTCTCTAAATCCTTGCCATGAATAGTAGTCGTTTTAGTCTCAATTGCCAAGTTCTCTTGTCGAGTTTCCACTTTGGATCTGATTTTTTATTTTTAAAAAACAAGTCAGGTCACATTATAAACTTTATTAAAAAAGCCACCTAAGATAAGATTAGGCAACAAAGTGAACGATTTTTCACCGGTATGGCACTTTAGTGCTTTGAAAAAAAAAAGTTACGGCACTTGTGATATTCTTACTCTTTAAAATTTTCATTTGCCTCAGTAAGATCTACGGTCTGCATTCTCTTGGACCATTTCCAGCTTGGATGCACTCCGGTGACTGGGCTCGTGAGGTGGCTCCTTTTTTGACAGCGTGCTTTTTTCATGATAGCTGTCAGACTGATTTTAGGATATGAGATGGAATAGGTCACCAAGCTTATATGTTTAAGTGAATTAATTAATCCTGTATTAGATAACTATCCATGGCAAAAAGTTTTAAAAAATAATAAAGAAATTAGGTGACTATCCTTTTTTTCCCTACGGATGAGCGATTCATTACACATGGCATTGCGTCGAAGGATAATGTTTTGCTTGGTCGAATCTTGACACCGGTATTTTCACCTTCTGCACGGTTGAGATGAAGAGGGGAAACAAAACGTGGATCCCCTGGCACTAGTTAAACGGAATCACAACAGTTGCTGCCGATCGAGTCTAGTTGCCTTCTCGGGCGGGTCGATTCATTCAATGACACGAGGCGAAGTAAGCTAGCTACTTGAACTATAAAAAGATAAAAAGGACAGGTCGATGGCCGCAATGCTTAGCTGTTGCCGATCCCCAATACGCCTTTGGTTGAATGTTCACCCTTAGTTCACCTTCTGCACTTCCTACATTCACTCCCCAGGAGTAACAACCTTATTTAGTGACAATAAAGAGACGAATTTTTTCGAGATAACTTTCTCTGGTCAATTTGCTAGTGACGTCGGCCCAATGCCGGATGTGATAACATTTCTGGTGTATTACATTGAATTTAGTTGATTCAACCTCAAATTTGTATTTGGCCAAAAAAAAAAAAAAAATCAATTCCTATAAGTTCAACCTACCTTAATTCCGAATTTAATTTTTAATCTATAAGAACTTTTTCTTTTGAGATGGTAACTTTGTCAATATACAATGTTTTCATAAATCCTATATTTGTCCCGACAAATTTATTGTCCAAATCTATGTAAGTCCTTCATGATTTTTTTATTCCTTGGATAAAGATTGATTATATTGATGGACATAACTTGCACTGTTTTTAGTATCTCCATTGTAATATCGATAGTATGATTTGAATATAAGGTAGATTTGTGTCAGGGAACAATCTCTAGGTGTGAAGGGCTGATGCAGGTCATAAAATCACAAGCGCCATGCCTAGTGTGTCATTGAGTTGTTGCATTCACTTGGACTCTTAAGTCACAACTGGTAAATGGCATTCGTTTTCAGTGATAACGATAAAAAAAGAAAAAAGAAAAACTAAAATTTCCCACGGATGCCAATACCCCCAACTCTATTTTGTCTCGTTAATGTTCTCAAATTTATAACGATAACCAAAAATACCTTCTATCCATATGACCATTTGAAATCAGACGCAACATCGTGCATGGACATTTAAACTCTGATGTGGCTATGCTCTTGGTCAACATGGCAGCGTGCGTCCATTGCCAAGTTAGATCCATTTGCTTGAGATGGTCCACCAATGCTGTCATGTCAAATTTTCAGCAAGCATTATAAATCGATAGTCTAACATAAGATATTTTTGGATTACTAGTACAAGTATATGGTATTGGCGAGACAAAAAAGAATTTAGAGTATTGATGTCCCACAAGAAAAAAAATTATAATTTGGAGTATTGGTGCGCAAGTATAAGGTTAATTTGAAGCCCTACACAAAAGACATGGTCCATCGGGTACTGTGTTATATGTCTTGACCTGCAGGAACGACATTCTATACTCTTGTATGTTCGTGACTTCCGGATGGTACTTTATACTCGGTTGAGATGTTTACTGTCAAACTCTTTTCACGTTTTTGGCTATTCTCGATTGATTTGTCCAGTCGTGAGATATTATCTGCTTCTTGAATCCTAAATGTTGCCTCTTATTGTCGTCTAGAAGAAACCTCCTTGGATAAGTTGGTTTTTCCTTCGTTAGAACGGAAAGTTTTCCACCAACCTCGACTTTGGTTGCATTATATATATGTCTTTAACTTGAACAACGGCTCCTGATTTTTCTGAATTAGAAAACATATAGCTATCAAGATAACATATAGCTATCTGCACATATTGTGCCTAGTTCTAATTTCTGATGAGGTGAAAGCCAATATTCGAGAGACGTTGAAAAAGCCAGAGTTGCCAAGATCTCTTGCAAAAAAGGAATTTGAGTGGTATGATGTATGTTCTAATAGAGTTGTTGTTCTCTCATCGCCGTTGTCAATTTTTCATTTGTGATTTGACGGACTTCCTTTATAACAATTTGCTAAATCAATTGAATTAGCTATCTACCATGGTGGCGCTACCAATCATGAAGAGCTTTCTAATAAGCCCTATCATCTAGGTTCTCATCTGTTTTGTAGTTGCAAAGTCAATTATTGTTTAGCTTTATATACTTTAGATTTGAGCTTCCATATTGTATATTTGCTGCCGCACAAAAGCCGAGAAACCGGCACGAAATGCTCAAGGAATCATGCACGCTGCAAGGCTAAACAGTCATGGTTAAATTGGAACCTAACGCATGGAGAAGGTTCTTTTTTGAATGTGTCGAGGACGGAAAAAGTTAGCCACCTATTGGCGTCGTTGTGCTTGAGCACTCTTGGAGGCTGATAATGAAATCACTAAATTGTCATGCCCTCTAATCGAATCGGATGTGGGCAATGCTCATGTGTATATTTATATTATCAAACACATGCGAGGTAATTAAACTATATATCTCGGTTATATCTTTAAATTGAAATAATCAAACATTAGTAATCAAGATCTCTAATATGATATCTTGTCTCCAAAATAAAAGAAACCAACACCACATCCAGCATAAATAAAATCAACAAATTTTCTTCTTAAGTAATCAAAGTATCATCAACAATGAGATAAATCAAAGTTACTATCCATCCTCAGCACTTTCCACTAAATCTGGTAAACGTCATATCGTCCATGAATGGGCTCACTAGCATATACAAATGGCATAAATGCAAAATATTTATAACTAAATTAGTCTCATTGAAAGACTTAAGATTGAATTGATACTAAAACAACAAGTTTAGGAATTTTTTTATACTTTTCCTCCAAAATTTGTAATAGCTAATCTGCCATCTTCTTCATTTTCTTTTTCTTTTCTGGTGAAACATTTATTCTTTGTTTTTATAAATGGCGTTTCACCAGAATTTACTATTATATTTTCTGGTTAGAAGAACAACAGTTGTGGTCAGGATATGTTTATATTGGTATTGAAGAAGTGCGCCCACCGTTATATATGATGTCTATTGGACCAAAATTTTACTCTTTACCCTTCTCTCTCAATGATTTGTGAGGCGCCCCACATGATGCTTTTATTAGTTAAAAATTGCGAAACACGATGCTTTTATTAATTAATGATTACGGATTCAAAAAGACATTTTTAATTTTTTTAACAAATCTAGTACATTAACTCCTTAAAAAATATAATCCATTTTCTTGCTAATTAGAATTTATCATTTGATGTGATATAATTATTTAACTTGTGGAACACAGTACAATGTCTGGATAGATTAATCTCGCGACTCTTCTTGTGCAACGCATGTGCAATGCGCATACAACTCACATGTAATGCACGGGTTGATTAATCTCCTATGGCGGAAGACGTTCCGGGCTGTGAGCCAAAAGCCCCCAAGGAGATGGACGGCAAGGATCCGAGACTCGAAACAATATCTATGGAGATAGCTGGGCATATAAAAACGGCCGAGGAGGCCATGATGGCGGACAACAAAGTGGCAAGATAGTTGTGTGGAACGGACAGGATGAACAACTTCCCCTTCGAGCACTCCGCATTGGATTTGCTGCTGCCAGTGAGTTCTTCGATTTTCGGAGCTTCATATCAGATATTATAACTGCAGCGATATGTTAGCTAATCTGGGCAACGAATTCAGGCTTGATTTCTCGAATAGGACCGTCAAAAATCATTTCGCCGATATTGAAGAAGTATTGGAGTCATTTCTGTGAAGTCGGCCGTGTCTTCAGCAGTTTCATTCTATCAATAATTTTTCATTATCAATTCAGTAAATGTAGAACAACAATTTACTCTTATTTCCTAGTTAATGAACTTGTAGCATGAGATCTTTTAAAATATGCAGTCTTTGGGAAGATGACTTTCCACTTTTCTTGACATATACAATTATGCATTGCAATTTCATCCAAAACTCCAGAGATTAACAATTGTATTCATGATAGTAATATCTTTATATTAGTCTATCCATCAACTAATATCTCATATAAGTTTAGTGAGATGGCCTATCAAATAATACATCACTGGTCACTGACTTATATGTGAGTTTCTAATTACTCTATCCACATGTTAACACCCCCTCCTGCAGTCATGTATGCCAAAGATTTAGACATACATTATACATGTTGATATATCAACGATCAAATAATTATTTGCATAGGATGTAATATCATGGTTCTTCATTTTTGACAAAAATATGATAAACCTAAATTGAAAAGGTTTTCCTTTTCTTAAAGTATCATAAATAAGCTTGCCTAGCCATTCGTAGGTGAAAATTTTTCTATCACTTGGTATATTTCTTTATTTCCTTTTTTTCAAACTATTTTATTTCTTGATTTGTCCAAATCGAAGTATAAAGAATTAAAACTATCATTCATGAGAACCCACCAAAAAATTTAAGAAAAGAACACCCATTTTTCTTTCTAGGATCTTTTATAATGAGTAATGAATCGTAATGAAAATCATATCTTCCTACTATTAGTATTTATGAGGTGGACGAGAATAAGTTTGAAATATTCCCCTTTGATTCTTGATATACTCAAAAGAATACTCAGGAAATGCTCAAGTATTTTTTATTTAAAACTTGGCAAGTTGGTGAAACAAACAAGAAATAAGAAATATTTAACTCCTTAACAAATATAAGCCTTTTTTTTTGCTAATGAAGGACAAATTAAATATTTAACTCGTGCAACACACGCACGATACACTAATAGATTAATCTCGTGGCTTTCTCGTGCGTTACACGTGCAATACATGTGTAATGCACAGGTAGATTAATCTTGCAGCCGTGGGAAGAAGTTCCGGAAGGTAAGCCAAAAGCCATCACAGAGATGGGCAGCAAGGATGAGAGACTCAAAGCGACATGTACGGCGGTGGTTGGGCACATACGATATGGCCGAGAGGCCACGATGGCGTACAACATAGTAGAGAGAGAGAATGAGTTGCATATAGACCCGTCAAATTGGTGAGTCGGGTCGGGTCGAAAATGGGTTAACCCATATTTGACCCATTTAACCCGTTTTGACTCATATTCATATAGTGTAAATCAAGTGACTCATACCCGACCCGACCTATACCCGACCCGATCCGTATTGCTAAAACCTATTAATATTCTAGGAAAACCCACCTCTACTATATGCTAATTGGATTAAAACTTCAAATTAAATTAAAAATTGTAAATAAAATTAAAAAAAAAAGTTAAAAAAAAACCTATAAAATGAAATATTTATAAAGAATTAGACTATGCACATACTTCTCTTATTTGAAGTGAACATACCATTGAATAACTCAAAAGCGTAACATGAAATTTTTTTAACTAAACTTAAAAAACTCATTTTTATGATTTTTTTTTTATAAAAAAGTATTGTCAAAACATTTTTATGCAATACAAATTTTTTAACAATTTTTATACGATACAAATTTAATGGAAAAATTTTATAATTCTTTTTAAAATATTTTTAAAAAAATCGAATTTTTAATTTTTTAAATATAATTTTTAATTATTTTTAATTTTTATAAATATAATTTTTAATTTTCAATAATTCTTTTTCTTCTTCTTCGGCCGACCGCCGGCCATGACAACAAGCCGACGACTGACCATAGGCAAGCTTCGGTCTCGCCGGTCGTCGGCGAGGCTTGAGCCTCGCCGGATCTAGCGAGGCCGAGGCTTCGCCGGCGTCGGGCGAGGCTCGATCTCGCCGATCTAGCGAGGCCGAGGCCCCGCCCAATGCCGGCGAGCTTGAGTCTCGCCAGATCCGGCGAGGCCAAGGCTCCGCCGGCGAGCTTGAGTCTCGCTAGCATTGGGCGAGGCTCAATCTTGCCGATCTGGCGAGGCCGAGGCCCTGCCCGACGCCGACGAGCTTGAGCCTCACTAGATCCAACGAGGCTCAAGCCTCGCTAGTCATCGACGACCTTGAGCTTGCGTGTTGGCGAGGCTCAAGCCTCGCTAGTCGTCGGCGAGCTCAAGCCTCGCCTGGCTTGTCACCCTGCCAGCTGTCGGCTAAGGAATGAAGAAAAACAAAGAAAACAAAAAAAGGAAAGAAAATTGAAATATGAAAAATAATTATAATTTCGATTTAAAAAAACATTTTTATAAAGTTAAAGAGTGAAGGCCACGGGTTCAAAGTGGGTTTCCTAATAACCCATTCAGACTTATTTCTTTTTGTACTTTACTTTCTCAAACCCATTTCTGACCCATATTAAACTTTCACTTGACTCATATATGACCAATTTAACTAAAAATGGGTCATAATATGGATTTATGACCCATTTTTCCAGCTCTAGTTGCATAGAACCGATGCGATCACCAACTTCTCGTCCGAGCGCCCGCCAATTGAGTTCTTAGATTTCCGCGGTGATTTGTTCGCCAATCCGGGCTTAGGTTCTTTAGTGGGACTGTTAAAGATCATTTTGCCGATATTAAGGAAATATCGAAGTTGCTCTGAAAAAGTCCGCCGTGTCTTCAGCAGTTTCATTCTATCACTAATTTTTAATTATCAATTCAATAAATGTAGAGCAACAATTTACTCTTATTTTTAGGTAAATAAGCATGTAGCATGAGACCTTTTGAAATCTCTAGTCCTTGGTAAGATGAGTTTTCACTGATCTTGATAATATTCAATTATATATTGCCATTTCATTGAAAAAATCATAGGTTAACAATTACGTTCACAACATAATATCTTAATATTAATCTCTCCATCAACTAATATTTCACATAAGTTATGTTTGATGGACTACGAAATAATAATTTAACGGTCACTAAGTTATATGTGCATTTCGATCCACATGTTACTCCTCTCTTTCTCAACCTGCCCTCATGTATGCCAAAGATTTAGACATAATTCAAAAGAACTAAAAGCATCATGCTTTTACTAGTTAATGATTGCGAATTCGGCAGATTCCTTCAACTTCATGATAAATCTTGTAGATTAACTTTTTAGCAACTATCGAGCACCATCATCTGGATAAGGTCCGGCCCATTGAATTTCAAGGTCTCCGAATAGCTCTTCCGGGTCTCCTCCTCCATTGGAGCTACTGCCTCGAAGAAGTCCTTGAGCACAACTCTGCTCCTCACGACCCGCAATAGGAGATCGCTTAGGAGCCGCCATTTGTGCTCCTGGATCATGTCGAAGTCCGGCTCCCCGTGGTGGAAGGGACCACTGGAGACGATACGAGGCCGGTAGGCCTTTTCATTTATCTCTGAGAGGCCCCGAGGGACTCTGAAGATGCAACAAGATTCTCCTCCTGCTGACCTGCTCAAGAGCGTCGGCAATTTCTGCATATTATCTGCCACTTTTGATAAGAAACTCTCATCGAGAGGGATGACATGGTGAGCAGAACTTCCGTTCTCTGTGCTGTGGTTTCTGCAGGAGTCTGATTCTCCGGACATTTGCGCTTAGTTTCCAAAAACTATATGCTATTCTGGCGTAGATTCAAAGCTAAAATTTCGATCTTGCAGATGAGGAAGGTCTGGCTTCTCTTTTGTTCCTGACCATTAGAGAGTAGGCCATATCACTCAGAAGAGACAATATTAGTATAAAAAGACTTGGATCTTTTGTTCTTTTCTTGGGCATTCAATTAGGGAGACGAAGACTTAAGGTTTTAGACACGTTGAAGAAAGCGATAAAATTGGTTTTCTTCGTTGGCTAGGTAGCGAGCGATCTTACATACGGTGAGGAAATAGGGCCAGCATGTATGTTGATCATGGCATTATTGGATTCCACGCAGCTTCTTTTTCACAGGTCACAGCTTGCGCATTCAGCTCCGCTAGCTCGTAGATTTTGTTGCACCAAGTCAGCCTGCTGAATTTTCCTTTCCTTTCCTTCCAAATTCGCATTAAGTCGCCTGGTGCTCATTATGGGTCATCCTCATTTCCAACCCATTTCAACGAACTTTCTACCGAAAATCGTTCAAACCCTGACTTTCTTATATGCGAAGATTGGAAGTCGCAATGGTGAATCTTGACATGAAATTTATACACTTATAACAAATTTATCAAATTAATTTTTTGACCATCAAAAACCCACAAAATTATACATTTATAATAAATTTACTCTCCGTTAATTTCCGTTAAATTTTGTTGTCAAATTGTTAAGTTGGATGACATATAACAGTTTACTAGTATACCAGTTTGATGTTTTACCCTCGGTTTACTAATTTGTAGTTTTTGGTGATATTAATCCAATTTAACAGAAACAAAGATAAATTTGTCTGGGTTTTTTTGTGGTCGAAAAATTAATTTGAGGTAAATATGTTATAAGTGTATTAATTTAGGGATTTTTGTGGCATCAACCTAAAACTAATCCAACCAGAACTTTGAACAACTCCGGTATCAGCTCATACAAGTTTCCACATGTTCAAACACACAATTATAACCTAGAGAATGTAATCATGATCAAAGCTAACTCCTTTACTAAACTAGCAACGAAAAAAATCAGGTATTCACTTCTTCACATTGACAATGCTCCCAAAAAATCATAAAGCCTAAACAATTTGCAAAGGAGCAAGCAAAGGTACTGGATTTCTTCGTTGCCACACTCGTGGACCATGCCTACCGCTCCACGATTGATGCAACCAAAGCGTCAGATTTCACCGAGAGACCACAACCGTCCTGCTCCTTACAAAGCGACGATACTGACAAAATCAAAAATAAAAAGGATTGACTGTGAAATCAAGACAAATCGTTGGAGAATTAGGGACGATGCATAACTAATGTAGAATTAGATAGAGGGGTTTCGAAATGGGTTCAGCTGAAGATGAAGAGCAAACTGGTGAGTTTGAAAACACAGCGAAAGGAAGTGATCAGGAGCAGACAGCCATGGCCAATCCTCCCCTACGATCAGACTTCCTGCATTCCCTTTCTAGATTTCATCAGTGGTGGCACCCCGACGGCCCACAGGTGCAGGCTAATTTGGGCCCGAACATTAGATCGGCCCTGACCCAGCCCACCGACCATCTCTGATGACAAAACCGTTTTTCTTTTTTTTGAGTAAAGAAACTTTCAAAATAAAGTACAGTTTGGCCAATCGGATAATTAACTTTTAGATTCTCCATAATTTTTTCTCTTTTTTGTGTGTAAAATATAGAAAAGAAATTCATATATGACTCGTGTGGGTGAGCATGGACATTTGACCAAACCCGTGAGACCAAGTTCATGCACACGTGAGCTCGGCATGGATTCGCCCAATGAGTGTATCCAATTTTCGCTCAAACTTTATATTCTTTTGGGATAAATGTACTAAAATTTGTAAAACTTATCATAATGATGCATTAGAGTTCTAAAACCTTCCAAGAGTGTAATTAAATCTTAAAACTTATCAAATTGGGGCAATCAAGTCATTCTGTTAACTCATTCCAACTTAACTAATGGAAAATATTGACATTTTTTTTTCTCTATCCTATGTGGCGATGACAGAGCTTTTGGAAAGTTCTAGGATTTAATTACACTTTTATGACATGTTTCAAGACTTTCAATACAATTATTCATATTCCTTTAAATATCGTCGAGAATATAAAACCAGGTAAATTTTCATGCATTTTATGGTTTTCTTTTCTCTTTTCATTAAATACGCATGAATCTTTCCCGCATTTGATTTTTTATCCAATTTATGTTTATTCGATCAAGTTCTTTGATTCATTCATTTGGCACAATGAATTTGACTACTATCAATTTTGTCCACTTGTCGACATTTTAACATGGGTGAGACATTAACCACTGGGGTTTGCTTTAGTGGCTACCCTTCCAACTTGGAAGGGGGAGGTGGGGGGTTCGAATCCCCACCTTCTCAGGGGGGGTTGGGGTGGGGACACTATAGTTTCAAGAGTGGGTTTCAACTCCCACGCCTGCAAGGGGGGGGCAAAGTCCGAGAGTGAGCGTTAGAATAGGAATAGAGTAGGATCGACAAAAAAAAAAAAACACGAGTGAGAAATTCGAATTTAACTAGTATCTGTTACACATGTTCCACAAAAGAAAAAAGGTTTGTGATAAAAAAAATTATTAAATATACCTGCCAAAACAAAACCAAAAAGCAAATAAGAAGACGCTTTTCTTAACTTTTTTTGTGAACGTTAATAGTACGGACTCACGGACATTTTGCGCTGGCCCCTCCGCTCAGGTTCAGTACCAATATCCGAGCCCATAGTGAAAATAAGATGTTCCATTGGTAAAAGGGATGACCGGTTGAGATTTAAGAATCATTAATACAAGGTACAATCGTGTTCCCAATAGCTACGAGCTTTTCCCAAATTCTTATGCCACACGATTTTTTTTTCCCCTTAAAGAGGGCATTTGCAATACCATCATATTTACTTATTGGGAGCACACTTCATACCATAGAAGTTAGGAGTGAGCAAAAGAACCGAATCAAATCGAGAATCGCCTGAACTAGACCAAACTGGCCGATTTTGGATAGTTCCAAATTCCAAGTATAAAACCACTCACCATATAAATATATATACACACATACATACTCGGGAATCGAACTAGACCGGTGGTTTGATTCACAGGTGAGTCCAAGATCTAATGGACAGTTTCCACATCTTATTTCATGGAATCAACCCTTCATGGGCTGCTCTCAATTCCATGATGGGTTCTAGTCTACCTTGAAACCAATCACCCTTAATAGAAGCATTTATGTGGCTTTTATAGATCAAGAGGAAATCTTATTTGCCTTTTTTGATGGCACATATAAGTTGAATGTCCCAATCACAGCACAAGCAAAATGGAGGAGAATTACCAAAAAAAGTCATAAATTTATTACAATTGTGCAAATTTAGTCATGCACTTTTTTTTTAATAATTTAGTTATAAACCTTTGGAATTATGCCAATTCATTCCATCACATCAATTTTAGCCAGCCGACGCCGTCGTCGACTATTGCTAATGTGGCAATTTTTTAATAATATTTTAATTAATTCAAGTTTTTTTATTAATTTTTTACTTTTTTCTCTTTTTTTTTTTTTGGTTCTCTCTCTCTCTCTTCCTCATTCTTCCTTGGCGGCCACTGGCCGAGACGAGGGCTAGTGGCGACTAGCCAAAGGAAGAAGGAAGAAGGAGGAAAAAAACGGAAAATAAATTATAAATACTTTCTAAAAAATTCGAAATAAAATAAAAATTATTTAAAAATTATCTATGTCATGCTTTGTCGAGCCAAAAATTGACCGAATGGATTGAATAGGCTCAAGTACAAAAGGTTTTAGGACTAAATTGGCCAAAAAAAATTATGACTAGATTAGCATAATTACAATAGACTCAAGACTTTTTAAGTAATTTCCCCTTTTTCATGAAAATTTTGTTAAGATTATATTTAAGAATTTGAGCTCACTGAAAACCTAAATCAAATTATGTGAGGACGCATTGGTTGCGATGTGGGCATGATGTTTGGTTATCGGACCATTAACGAAACATCTGACCATGCACCATCCGAATGCCCAACTAGGGGGTGCATGACAAACCAGAATTTCTATTCCAGAAATAATTTTTCTATTCCGCACCTATTTTACAGAATAGAAACCGTTTAATAAACTTATTTCGTTTTTTCTATGCTAAAATGGATTTCATTCCGAAATAGGTTTGGAATAAAAATTAAAATTTCTTTTCTATTTTTGGAACAAAAATGAGAAATAAAAATTTTTCTCATCGTTCATCAACCGGTCCTTCATCCCGCCGCCGACCATCGTCCGTCGATCGCCAACCCCCGCCGCCGCCACCGCCCCGGTCGCCAAATAAATTATTTTTATAAATATCATTTTAAAATGAAATTTATTCGAATAAATAAAATTATATTTATTTTTATTTTTACGAATAAATTTTTAATTTATGAATAAATTAAAAAAATCCTTAAAAATAAAATATTTTTAAAAATAAAATGATATTTATTTTTTAAATTTTAAAAATAAAATTAAATATCATTTATTCATTTTTTAATTTTTAATTTTTATTATAAAAATTATTTTTATTTTTAATAAATAAATTAATTAATTTAATTTAATCGAAATAAAATTATTTATTAAAAATAAATTTAATTAAATATCATTTTATTAAAAATAAAAATAAATAAAAATAAATATATTCATTTTATTCATTTAAAATAAAATAATAATAAATTTACTAAAAATAAATAAATTATTTTTATTTATCATTTTATTTTTAATTTATTAAAAAAATTAAAAATAAAATTTATTAAAATTATTAAAAATATTTATTTATGATAAATAAAAATAAATTATTTTTATTAAAAATAAATTTAATAAATTTATTTTTATTTGTCTCGAGGTTTTGCCAAATAAATTTATTTTTGTTTTTATTTTTTATTCATTTTAAAATAAATTTATTTGTAAAATAAAATAAAATAAATAAATTTATTTTTAAGGATATTTTTATTTTAAAATAAAATGATATTTTTATTTTATTTTTTTTATGATTTATTTTATTTTATTTTTTTTTTTGTTTATAAATCATTTTTATTTTTATTTTTTATATTAAAGGTCACCGGTCGCCGCCACCGCCATCCGAAATGAAGAAATTTTGTTTTGTTATCAAACGGTTATTTTGCTTAGAAACTCTTCTAGAAATAGAAATAGAAAAATCTATTTCTATTTTTAAACTACTACAGGCAGAATGGTTGTCATGCGCGCCTTTAGTTGTCGACTATTTGTAGTTGGAAGATGAAGTGTTGTTTAGTTTTTTACTCTTCGATTGAGCTTCCATTTGTATAATTGCTACAGCACAAAAGCCAAGAAACCTACACGAAATGCTCATAAGAATCATGCTCGACGTACAGCTAAACGCGGACGTCCTAACAAGTAGAGTATGGAGAGGCATTTGGTTCTTTCTTTATCAGCAGCATGAGGTATAACTGACAAATTGCACAATTTTCAAATATAGCACGAGTGGTTTATTTGGTCAAATGTGGTTGTAAATGCATTGGTTCGTTGTATGTTCACATGGTCATAGATGAGAATTGGAACTTTGTGCAAGCATTGCATTGATAGTTGCACAATATGAATTGTTTTTGCGGCTTTCTTCCGGGGTGAATGCTCACTCAGTTTGTTTTACAGATGTGGATTCCTGTGATGTGGCTCTCTCCAGTTGTGAAGTCATATTCTCGTGAATGATATTTCAATTTTGAAGCATTCTGCTTTTTGTTTACGTGAAAAACGAAAGCTTAGAATAGTTTCCACAGGAAAGGGTGTAGTTTTTAGGGCAATTGAGAACTTCGTGTACTATATATGCACTTTTTGCGCGGTGTGTTCCACATAGGGGTTGTAACTTATACATTTTTTCTTCTAGATGTTACTTGACAATTCTATTTAACATAAGCTAGGTAGCTTCTCACTTCCGTTTACCCATTTCTAATGATTTTTTCTTTTTCTGATGAGTTTCTTGAGAATGAGTGGGACAAGGGACTTACTCTCGTGGGTCTAAGATGAACCATAACAAATTCAGCTATTTTTAGCGAAAATCATGCGATCATAAGAGAGAATTGCTGGAACATTTGCTCTTACTTGGATTAGCAAAGTAGATTGTACCACAATCGGTCTCTGAATTTATGTGCCGGATATCAAAATATAGACCAAGGATTGAGGAAGAAAAGAGTTGCCAACGATGATTTCCCAACTTGGATTGCGGCAGCCAAATTATCACAGTTGTTACAAAAGTAGTTTATTGTTGGTTTGGCTTTGACAGCAATCGAGATTATGGAAGTGAAATGAAGCCGCAGATTTTTTCACTTGTGCGGCTGTGAGGAAGTCGTACCAAACATGCTTTAGGAAAGATGATATTTGTTTCGCATGCCCTTTAGAAACTGTGATGGTAGAAAAGAAACCTGATGGAGGGAGAACTTGTCTGTTCTGATGTGAATGGTGCTTTGACGACGAAGGATTGACTACTTTGGTAGGCTTATGACTAAATAACTAAATCGTGACGCCCTTGAATCGAATTGGACGCGTGGCAATGCGCTATGTGTATATGCATACTTTCAAATGCATGCCAAGTAAGTGAATTGGACATGTTAGTCATATCATTCAGTTGAAACTTGGAACATTATTTGTCGAATATCTCCAAGATGCTTTTTGGTCTCCAAAATAAGAAAGTGCATCCAAAGTTTTGACGTGGGACATGAATGACATAGATAAATCTTCGCCTTGAATAATCTTAGAGACATAGAAATCTGGAGAGTTTTCAAGTATAACCGAACATGAGATAATTTCAGTTCACTATTTATTCCTAGCAGTTTTCATTAAATCTGAAAAAAAAAAAAAAAAAAAAAAAACAACAACAACAGTATATTGTACATGAATGGGCTCATTAGCTCATTAAGTGGTCGTCTATCTTTACAAGCGATCAGACATACATTTTTATCTATATAGAATCAAAGCATTCAGCAGAATTCCTTTAGCATGTTAACGAAAATAGTATGCACAAGACTTTGCCTAGTTTCTGGATCATGAAGAACATTCAAATTTATTGACTTCTGACCAGAGCTAAAATTCAATTGAACTGGTTCTTCATGAGGAACCTTCGCATTGGGGTCCCCCACTTGAGACCTCGTTGTCAGCCAACTCGTCTTCTTCGCGTTTCTTTCTTTCCGCCCGCCAGTTTATATAGGCTAGTGGCTCTTTTGCTGACTGCTTCTTTGCTACGTCAACAGGAAGGCCTTCCGCCTCTCTAGACAATTGCGAAGCTTCCTGGATGAGATGAGTCAAAAAAGTGGGTAAAGCTCGTGGGAAATTTGCATGACGTGCCACGCTCACGTCCGAACTTTATGTGATCTTTGAATTTTCGAATTGAAGATTAGTACGACTGATTTATTGGAATTATTTAATAATGTTGGGATATTCATCATTACAAAAAATTACTAGAATGAAATAAAAAAAATTTAGAGGGCTCGTCACTACATTGCATGTATTAGAAATTATTATTGAGTTCGCACGACATCGAGTCAATCACTGACCGACGTCAGAGCTACCCCATTGCAAACTATCGACGTCAGAACTATCCGCAGCCAAGATAGACCGTTGAAAAAAAAGAGAGGAATGTCAGAAGACCAAGAAAAGCATCGAGATAGAAGGATTGTAGGGGAAGAAGTTTTTCTGTATTCACCGTATTCTTCATTGTGTGTACAAAGTGTATTTAATTACAAAGAAAGAGATTAATAAAGGAAAAGCAATATTCCCTTATCTTTCTAATCCTAAAATAAACAAATAAATAAGATTCTCCAACTATTAGCATATAGACAAGATTCAATGAAATCATATCTTCCAACACTCCCCCTCAAGCTGGTGGCTTATAAATGTCTAAGACACCAAGCTTGTTTAGAAGATATGCATGTTGTCTTTGACAGAGAGGTTTAGTAAAGATGTCCGCTGGTTGCTCTGCAGTCCTGATTCCTCTTGTCTCGATGATTCCTTCTTGAATTTTCTCTCGAGTAAAGTGGCAATCGACTTCTATATGTTTTGTCCTCTCATGTAGTACAGGATTTGCTGCAAGCTTTAATGCTGAATCATTGTCACAAAAAAGTGTGGTTGGTCCTTCAACTGTTGCCCCGAGGTCCTGAAGTAAACCCCTTAGCCAGACTATCTCACAAACGGTCTTGGCCATGGACCGATATTCTGCTTCGGCCGAAGATAGGGATACAGTAGTCTGTTTCTTTGTCTTCCATGAGAGTAATGATTCCCCAAACTTGATGCAATAACCGGTGATAGATCTCCTGCTCATAGGACAAGTGGCATAATCTGCATCACAATAAGCCATCATTTTCATGTTGCATTTTCGAGAAAGAAGTATCCCTAACCCCGGACATGTCTTCAAGTACTTCACAATCTTTAAGGCTGCATTCATGTGGGACTGCTTCGGATTGTGCATAAACTGACTAAGAGTCTGCACTGCATAGCATATGTCTGGCCTGGTCATAGTCAGATATATAAGTTTTCCTACCAGTCTCTGGTATCTCGACGGATCTCTTAATAATGGATCATCAGAAGAAGAAGATATACCAGAATCATAATCAATAGATGTCAGCTTAGCATTTTGATCAATAGGAATAATGGCTGGTTTACAACCTGATAATCCTGTTTCTGATATGATTTCCAATATAAATTTCCTCTGACTGAGAGAAATTCCTTGATCTGAACGAGCTATCTCAATTCCAAGGAAATACTTAGGTGGCCCTAGATCTTTGATATGGAAAGTGGAGTGCAGATATTCTTTAAGTTTCTTCACAGCAGAATCATCACTTCCCATGATAAGTATGTCATCAACATAAATCATCAAATAGATAGATGACATACCTTTTGTCCAGATGAATAGAGCATAGTCATATTTGGACTGTTTGAATCCAGTAGCCATGAGTGCATTGGTGAACTTGGCATACCATTGTCGAGAGGCTTGTTTCAGTCCATAAAGAGATTTACGAAGACGACACACCTTAGACTCCCCCTGTCTCCGTAATCCGGGTGGAAGATCCATATAAATTTCTTCATCCAGATCACCATGCAAAAAAGCATTATGTACATCCATTTGATGTAATGGCCAACCACGAAAAGCAGCAACTGATAGAAATGATCGAACTGTGACAGCCTTTGCAACAGGTGAAAAGGTTTCGTGGTAATCAAAGCCTTCTCGCTGTGTGAAACCTTTGGCTACCAACCGAGCCTTATATCTCTCTACAGAACCATCTGCCCTGTACTTGATCTTGTAAACCCACTTGCATCCAATGGGTTTTCGATGAGTCGGCATAGGTACAATGTCCCAAGTATGATTCTCCGTTAAAGCATGTAACTCGGCCTCCATGGCCTTTTGCCAACGAGGATCGTCTTTAGCCTTAGTATAACTAGAGGGTTCTTGATCTTCAGAAATACGGCTTATGCAACATAAATGTTCTGCTGATAGCTTATCAAAGGAGACAAAGGACGAGATGGGATAACGAGTACCTGGCGATCTTGAGGAACCACATATGTAATCCTTTGTCCAAGCTGGTGGACGAGCTGCGCGACTAGAACGCCGTGGAAGTTCTTGTGGTGATGAAGAGGATTCTTCTTCAGTTGGATTGGGTTCTGGATTATGTGAGAGTTCTTGTGGCGATGAAGAAGATTCTGGATATTCAGGGAAATGGGTTGATTCTTCTATATGAGGCTCTTCATTTGAGTGACTCCCGAAATTCTCAATAGGTAGAGTATGTGATCCACCTGTTGATTCTAGGAGAGGAGTAGCAAGAATTGTATCTCCCAAAGAATCTTCTTCCAATAAGAATCTCGAATTCCCTGTCTTCTCATCTTCAGTTGAAGAAACAAGAGTTTGAAAAGGAAATACATTCTCACGAAAGATAACATCTCTACTAACAAAAAAATCTCCTGTGGATGGTGCATAAACCCGATAACCTTTTTGCAAGGTGGAATATCCCATGAAGATACATTCATTAGCTCGTGGCGCCATCTTATCCTTGTGTCCCACTGTAGTAGCATAACAGAGACATCCAAAAATTCTGAGATGACTCAGATTTGGTTTCTTCCCATACAGCATCTCAAATGGTGTGTTTCCTTTCAGAATGCGTGATGGCATGCGGTTAACCAAATATGCCGCTGTGACTATACAGTCCCCCCAAAAATTCTCAGGAATAGATGCTTGGAACTTGAGGGCACGTGCTACTTCTAAGAGATGACGATGTTTTCTCTCAACGACACCATTTTGCTGTGGTGTATAAGTACAAGAACTCTCGTGCAAGATTCCATTCAGTGAAAATAAAGAAGCACACTCATTATTGAAGAATTCTCTTCCATTATCAGTTCTAACCCGACGGATCATTTTTCCAAATTGAGTTTTGGATAATGTAAGGAATGTTTTTAGGTGAGTAAAGACTTGACTTTTGGATTGCATGAGGAATATCCAGGTTGCACGAGAGAAATCATCAACAATTGTGAGAAAATATCGTGACCCATCATGATTCATAGTATGATAAGGTCCCCAAACATCAGCATGAATCAAGGAAAAAATACTATCTGCTCTGGAATTACTGTTTGGAAAAACAGCACGTGTTTGCTTTGCCAAAGGACATATAGGACATTGAGGACAAGGGAAAGAAGCACTATGTCCCAATCTTTTATGATGAAGGGAATTTGTGTCATTGATAACATGGTTACACAATGATTTATTGAATGCAAGAGTCGACAAATTAAAACTGCTGGGAAAATCCATCCAAAAATAGAGCCCTTGATAAGCTCTACCCAAGCCCATCAGTTTGCCAGTCGAAAGGGCCTGAAAGAAACAATTATCTGGAGTGAATAGGACACGACATGAATTTTCTTCAGAAACTCGATGAACTGATACGAGGTTGAATTGGAAGTCGGGCACATAAAGTACATTTCGAAGAGTAATGAGAGGACTAAGGTTCACAGTGCCAGTCATGACAACTTGTGTGGAATCTCCATTTGGAAGCTGTACTGATATAGGAAATGATAATTTTTGAATTTCGGAAAAGAAACCCTTATCACATACTATGTGATCACTAGCACCTGAATCTATAATCCATGCTTTCTTCGAAAATAAGTTCATCAAGCAATAAGATGTACCTGTGAAGCTTCCAGCCTTATCAGATGCATCCAGCCCTTTTAAAGCCCGCATCAATTCCCCGATCTCGCTCATGGGAAATTGATTTATCTCGTTGGTGACTTAGTACCTGAAAAACTTGTGAAGATTTTCCTCGCTCTTTTCTCCAGGTTTCCCATGTAATTTCCAACAGTTTTCAACGGAATGATGTGGACGTTTACAAAACTCGCAATATAATTTACCTTTTCCTTTTTGACCATTTGATTTTGCAGTTGGAAAAGTTCTGTTGTTGGGCTGGAATATTTGGGCTGAAGTGGGCCCGTATGCTCCTTCTTCCGCAGTGGGCTGGAATCCTCGCGGACCATTTCCGCGTGTCTGAAGTTTCCCTCGCAGCCCATCGAATTCGTGTGGCCCATCAGCTCCAGCGAAGGCTGCACTTCGTGGGCCGTCCGAGAAAGGCCCAGGCGATGAATAAACAGAGCCGTCCGATTGGCCCGTGAAATCGGAGCCCTCCATTTGTTCAGATAAAACGAAATTAGGGTTTCGCCCCCCCGCATTCGCCCCCTTTCCTCCTCCGATTTTAGGGTTTCTCTGTGGGGGGCGATAATGGCCTCTGGCAGCCAGAGCCATCGCCTCGCTTCCTCTTCCAGAAGTCGCCGTCCTCTGTTGGCTTTCTTCCTGGACGGCGAGCTGGTAGATCCGGCCAAGGTTTGGCATGGGATCCATCGTGAGAATCTGGGACCGAAACGAAAGGTACGCTTCGTTTAGAATCAGGAGAAACCTGATTGATTTGTCTCTGTCGCGTATGTTCTTGTACTGTTGGAGAATTGGTTCGGGCCAATTAAATTTTTCTTCAGCCGATTCCATTTCATTCCACAGTGCGGATAATTTGTTGTAAACTGTCGCGACACTCATATTCCCTTGCTTCAGATCTGAGATTTGCTGTGTTATAGTGAAAATTTTGATCTGATCCATCTTTCCATACATCTCCTTAATATTATCCCAAATTTCTTTCGCATCTTCTGTCGGAGGTAGTCCCGCTGATACCTCGGTTGAGATACAATTCCCAATCCAGGTTCTAACGAGCTGATTACACTTTCTCCAAAAACGGGCCATTCGCTCGTCGGTTGGGACGGGAACCGTTCCATCTAGAAAACCCTCCTTATCCTTCGTTACCAGGGCACGTCGGAGTTCTCGCGACCAAGTCGAGTAATTCTCTGGACCTGTCAATTGCTGAGTGATCAGTTTTAATTCTGGTCCGTCGGCATTTGTGGTGTACAGAGGGTCGCCGGGCTCCAGCCGTCCTCCGGCAGCAAGGATCTGGTAAGGAAAAAAACCAGGTGAGAGAGTTGGATAGGTATTCGCCCCTGCATTTGCTCCGTTCTCTCGACCCGCATTAAAGAAATTTGGAAAGGGACTTGTTCCCCGATTCGCCAAATCCGCCCGTCCGCTCCGGCCGAGGGTAGAGCCTGCCCCACTATTGGTTGGTGCGCCTCCTTCGGTCCGCATGTTGCCTTGATGCCCCGGCTGTGATGTATATGGGTTTACCCCATGGATCCATGGATATGGCATCCACTGGTAAGGATGGCCCGAATAGGGCTGCCCCAGGTTGAACTGAGCCGGCGGATTCTGCCATTGTACATGAGGGGAAGGAATCTGGCTTTGGTTGAATTGTTGTTCTGCCACAGTCGTCACAACAGTTGAATCTGGGTTGTGAATACTTTGTGGAGTCTCATCTCCAGCCGGCTGATCTTCTGGAATTATGGTAAGAGCCTCCGATTTGCTCATTGTAAACAAATTTCGATATGAAAAAATTTGATTCCTTTCGGCAACTTGTTCTGCAGGTTATAGTTCCTCAAGGCAATCAAGAGTGAAGGATGCGGAAGCTATGCCAGAATCGATGGCTGCTCTGATACCATGTCAGAAGACCAAGAAAAGCATCGAGATAGAAGGATTGTAGGGGAAGAAGTTTTTCTGTATTCACCGTATTCTTCATTGTGTGTACAAAGTGTATTTAATTACAAAGAAAGAGATTAATAAAGGAAAAGCAATATTCCCTTATCTTTCTAATCCTAAAATAAACAAATAAATAAGATTCTCCAACTATTAGCATATAGACAAGATTCAATGAAATCATATCTTCCAACAAGGAAAAAGTCGTCCGCTGAATGTTCTTGCAAAAAGCCAAATCCGTAGGACCCAAACTATCAATGGAAAAGTCAGAGAGAATTTGCTTTTTGCTCAGCCTTTCAAGACACAGGCGAAGTTCTCCGAAACTTGCTTCCTTGATGTTGGCTATCCTGAGAAACTTGGTGTTGAGATCGACGAGATAAATCATAATCGTTCGAACCCGTTTCAGTTTGCGGTAACATTTCTACTTGTCCCATATCGTTTGGCTTCATAGAGCTCAGAAATCTGGTATTGCTGAAGCAGGCGACTTTGGTGCTTCATTTTCTCTGCGACTGGTCGAGATGGAAGGGTGCGACTATGAAGTTTTCTTGAGCTTCAGAGGACCGGACACGCGCACAGGCTTCACGGATCATCTCTATACCCGTCTCACAGATGCAGGAGTCCGTACGTACAGAGACGACGAAGATCTCCGTGTAGGTGAAGAGATCGGCCCAGATCTACTTGGAGCTATTGAGCAGTCAAAGATCTCCATACCCATCCTTTCTAAAAGTTATGCTTCCAGTAAGTGGTGTCTGAAGGAGTTGGCCCAGATGGTGGAGTGTCAGAAAAGGAAGGGACAGGTAATCATGCCCATTTTCTACTATGTCGAACCATCTGAGGTTAGAAATCAAACCGGAGGTTACGGTGCGGCCTTACTCGAGCATGAAAACATGAAACGAGTGGACGATGAGAGCATCCGCAAGTGGAGAGCTGCTCTCAATGAGGTTGGAGGGTTAAAAGGATGGGACATAGAAAACGTGGCCAACAGGTACTTATTATCTTCCACCCTTGATCGACGCCATGATACAGGATACCATGAATTTCAAGTACGAAGAATTTTCCGTTGAAAGTTTCCTTTTTTTCTTTTGACATGGAAAAGTTGTGGCTACGATGGTTCCCTTTGTTTAAGTAGTGTGTCAACAGTCTAATGTGACAGTTAAATATTTATGACGTAAAGTATGAAATTTTTCGTGTATTTATGTAATGCGAGTGCATATTAATGTTGGTCGAAATTAACTTATGTTGTATTCTGAAAGTTAAGGGTTCTCTTATTTTTTAATCATAACACTTAAGACATGTTCTATATGCTAATGGTAAAGCTATTTTGAGAAGGAGGAGCTTGTTATTGCATCAGATATACAGTAAATATATTCAGCCTCTTTTCTTCTAATTAGCAAGATATAGCGATCACCTACTGTACTTTGACGGTTGTGTAACTGTTCGAATGCTGCACAACTTGGAGCATCTGCCTAGCATGTCCATAAATTTATTCTTCCAGATCAATGCAATGTGGTCTGTTCCAATTGCAGTTGCAGTTGCACCTCTTGTTGCGTCCTTTGGCTTCCACAGAATACTATCAATTCTTGTTGTCGTAGGTTTCAGCTAAAATTTTCTACTTTGCTTTCTCGTCATTTTTTTCATTAGGCACGAAGGACAACTAGTTAAAGAGGTGGTTACCAAGGTTTTAATTGAGCTGAAGAAAGCGTATTTGGTGGTTAGTGATTTCTTGGTTGGTGTTGACGATTATGTGAAAGAAGTTGAGGAAATGCTAGGCACCAACACCGAAGATGTAAAGATCGTGGGAATCCATGGAATGGGTGGTATTGGAAAAACTACTCTTGCCAAAGTAGTTTACAACAAACTTTCTCGAGACTTTGCTGACTGTTGTTTCCTAGCTGATGTTAGAGAAACTTCACATTCAAAAGGAATTGTGTTTGTGCAGAATCAACTAATCTCAAACCTCTCTAAAAAGGCACATCCAGGTATAAATTCCAAGGATGAGGGAATAATGGCTATAGAAGAGAGATTTTCCAGTAAAAAGGTTCTAATTCTTCTTGATGATGTTGATGACAAGGATCAATTAACTGCACTTTTGGGGAGGCAAAATTGCTTTGGTCTGGGAAGTCGGATACTTATAACAACTAGAAAAGTGAATGTTCTACGTAAATTCAAAGTGAAATTGACTTACTTAGTTGGTGGTTTGGATCCTGAAAGATCCCTTCAGCTATTTAGCATGCATGTTTTCAGAAGTGATCACCCTCCAATTGAGAAGATGGAACAATCTAGAGAAATTGTGAAGATAGCCGAAGGTCTTCCTTTGACTCTAGAGGTTATGGGTTCAACTTTATCAATATGTGGACAAAGAAAAGAAATGTGGGATGATTACTTGGTGAAGTGGAAAAAAGGTCACATTGAGGGGATCGGAAGTAAGTTGATGATAAGTTATGAAGAATTAGATTCCGATCAGAGACAAATATTTCTTGATATAGCTTGTCTCTTCCATGAATATGATAAGAATACAGTAATATACATGTGGAGAGATTGTGGTTTATGCCCAATACAAAGTCTTGAAGTTCTTCAGTTGATGTCATTGATTAAAATTGGAGAAGATAATAAGCTGTGGATGCACGATCAACTCAAAGATCTTGGTAGAAAAATTGTTTCTCAAGAAAGTGGGGGCGAATTAGATAAGCAAAGTAGGTTGTGGAATCACCATGACGCATTGAAGATGCTACTGAGAAAGAAGGTAAATCCTGGTTCTAATTTCCTTTTTGCACGAGAATTCACATTTTAGTAGTCAGGGGCACTTTCCCTCTCAGTGACAACAATCACAAATAACTTCATATATACAATTTAAAATTTTCCACACATTATAGAACATTTCTTAAATTGTTAAATTACAAATTTCAAAACCTATGTCGATCCTCTCCAAATTGGTCTATAAGAATGATGAGAGTGAACTCAAGTATCTTTAGATAAATATGAACTTTACCTCAAATTCAAAGATGACCTAGATTGTTCTCTTAATTAGCTAACCGCATCCTTCTTTTAATAAATTTTTTTGTTTGCTCATTTAGAGAAATGCAAAGCTCGAAGCCCTCTGTTTGCAGTTTGAGGATTGGTCAGAGTATCGTTTCACTCTTGAAGGATTTGCAGCGCTGCCAAAATTAAGGTTCCTACAAGTGGATAGCGAATGCCTATCTTATGAGAGAGTTGACAGGTTTTTCTCCCAAGCTACACTCCTTTGGCATAACATGCCCTTCATCACTTCGCGTACGGATTTTTCACTGAGCGAGAACCAACTCCTTCCCAATTTAAGATGGCTCTCTTGGCATAATTTTCCTCGGCGGATACTTAAGTTGAGTAAGTTTTCATTGAGTAATTTGGTCATTCTTGATTTTTCAGGAAGTAAATTAACTCATGATTGGAGCGGATGGAGACATATTAAGGTACCCTTGGCTCTAGAGAAGTCTTATTTATCAGTGTGTACATTCTCTTGATTTGACATATTTACTGACAATGGTGTCGTTGGTATTACAGAGAGCCAAGAAATTAAAAGTTCTTAACCTTTCGGATTGTGAGCATTTGTCCAAGACTCCCAATTTCTCCGGACTCCTGACATTGGAGAGATTGAATCTTGAATGTTGTTATGGATTGGCTGAAATCGACTCGTCAATTAGCCAATTGAAGCACTTGGAGTACTTGAACTTGAATTTTTGTTGGAGTCTTGACCATTTGCCAAAAGAGCTGGGTACATTGCCTGCTCTGACAGAACTTCTCCTTGATAGTACTTCTATACGAAGACTTCCTGATTGGTGGGGTATCGAGAGCATGGAGAGTCCCCATGTTCATATTTCACCGTCATCAAAAGCAGGGGACTCACTCAATTGTCTAACTTCGCTGTTGAAGCTTTCATTGAACGACACGAACATTACTCACCTACCCGACTCCATTGGAGCGCTGACAAATCTTGAAAGCTTATTGTTGAGAAGTTGCTTCCAGATGCACAGACTTCCATCATCCATTAAGGAATTACGATCATTGACTGAGTTAGATCTATCCGATTCAAGACTCTTCGAGTTACCTGACTCTATGGAAAGTCTGGAGAATCTAAAAGCATTGACGTTATTCTTGTCAGGAGAATCAGTTGTACCAGCCCTACCAAAGCTTCCAGAAAGCTTAACTTCTCTGGCAATCATATTTAACGCACTACGAGTCGATCCTGATCTTTCCAACTTGATCAATCTGAAGCTACTGTTGTTCATCATCATGGTGCCTGAGGTTTCTAGCCAATCTGAGTTGGTGCAGGTTCCCATGCCTCGGTGGATTGGGAAATTATCCAAATTGGAAGTCTTGACGTTGGGTCACCCAAACATTACTAACCTATCTCCTGAGTTAGGTGCACTTCCTTACTTGAAGACTCTTCAGCTTTTCAATTGCTGTGCTTTGGAACGCATTTCGCAAATTCCCTCGACTGTCACAAAACTTCATATTGGAAGATGCTCGTTGCTGACCACACTTGATATCTCATATTTGAAGAACCTATCGGAACTATACGTGTTTGGTTCATCGATAGAGGATCTTTCTGAGCGTGCACTTTCAGAAGATCTGCTAGAATGGAAGATAAGTAAGGATTATGGGTACGATTTGGCTGAGACTTTTGGGAAAATGATGTGTGAACAGCACGGACTGGACGAACTTCGGAGTATATGCAATTTGAACCTAGAGCATATGAGGTACAATCGCATTCCCAATGTTTACGAGCTCTTCCCAAATTCTTACGCTACGATTTTTTTTCTCTCCTTAAGGAGGGTATTTGCCATCATATTTTACTTACTGAGAGCACTCCATAGCCTATAAGCATTTAGGTGGCTTTTATAACTCAAAGAGGAAACCTTACTTGCATGTTTTGATGGCACAAATAAGTTGAATATCGCAGCATAGACCAAATATTTTTTAGGGAACAAGCCAGAAAAATCCCAAAATATATATATATATATATATATATATATATATATATATATATATTTTATCTTTCTTTTCACCAAAAATACGATATTTATATTTATATAACACATTTATCTTCTGCCGCGGTTTGGTCAATGAACCCATTAGAAAATCCTCTACAATGGCTTAAATGGAAATGAAGGTCAAAAGGTGATGACATGAATTCCACGTGGTTCAAATTAAAAGTGGAAGGACACTGTTTTGGTTGCGAAATTATCTGAGTGTGGCTGAAGTTGCAAAAACGACACCATCTGCCTGTGTCTCTCTCTGTTTCTCCACTGGAACCGATTTGGGGCTTTAAGGTTTGTGCTGATTGACTCTCCTTGCCTAGTATGGGCATAACCGATTTGGGGCTTTAGGGTTTATTGGATAAGAGTTCCTTGTGCTTCCTAATGCCTGAGCTTGTGTTTTTATCTTGTAACAGGATTTCTCCCTTCCTGTTTTGTGTTTTTCTGAACAAAATCTTACTCATCGAAAAAAAGACAGATAACATCTTATTACGAGTTGCAATGATGAGGGACTCACTTATCTGAATCTGATGCTTTCTTGCTCGATTTTTTCTTTGATTGTGTCTCGTTTCTCCACAAACCCCAATCTTTCTTCATCTTCTGGTCTCTGTGTGTTTATGCTCTCCGTATTTCCATTTGATGCTATCTAGCTCGATATTGTGTTGTCAAATCTCTTTTGCTTTGTGGTGATCTTTCAAAATTGGTTGCAGCTATTACGAGGATCCGGAGGCTGCTTCAGACTGAGAGCCAAAGGCAGATGCGCATGCCGATACAGAATGACTTAACAAGAATAATTTGAATCTCTCTGTGGTTGAAGAATTCCTTCATATTTTGAAAATAGGATTCCTAGTCGCCATATCTTTGGATTCCAAAATGTAGAATCTCGGCTGCTTGTTCTTTTTGGTTGTAATCTGAAAAGGAGTGTTTTCATTTGTCGTACAGGTTCAACCCTTCATGGCAATTGAGACGCCTTTTTATTCAATGATGAATAATTATTCGATTGTGGCTATGATTATTGGTCATGCACACTAGTTTTTATAGCAACGAATTGTTTGATGCTAGCTGCTAATATTGAAAACTGAGGAAAAAAAATTAGTTCAGTTTAATTTCTTGTTGCTAATCTTGCGAAACTTACCATTATAGTAAATGTGAAATGCTATAGATCATTGACATGTAAAACCGTACGAATTTAAGATACATTTGTCGTTTTCAAGTTTTCGGACAGGCAGTCTCCACCAGTTTTTTCGCATTTCCGGTAATCACTGGTACAAGTGAACACTTTCTTCATTGTGATTCATACTAGTATAGGACAAAAAATACAATAGTCCAGTCACAGTAAAAAAGATCTCCTTTGAAGTTCTGTTACATAGCCATTTCTCACTTGATTTGGCACCCTTTTGAACGCCAAACTTGAAGTCTAGGTGCTTTGTGTCCACGTCCAAGATGTGCAAGCTTTGAAGTTTGCGGATCAAGTCAGTCGGAAATCGGCCGTGTCTTCAGCAGTTTCATTCTATCAATAATTTTTCATTATCAATTCAGTAGATGTAGAACAACAATTTACTCTTATTTTTAGGTAAATAAGCATGTAGCATGAGAACTTTTGAAATCTCTAGTCCTTGGTAAGATGAGTTTTCACTTATCTTGATAATATTTAATTATATATTGCCATTTCACAGAAAAAATCATAGGTTAACAATTACATTCACAACATAATATCTTAATATAAGTCTCTCCATCAACTAATATTTCGCATAAGTTCAGTTTGATGGACTATGAACTAATAATTTAACGGTCACTGAGTTATATGAACATTTCGATCCACATATTACTCCTCTCTTTCTCTCAACCTGCACTGATGTATGCCAAAGATTTAGACATAATTCAAAACAACTAAAAGCATCATGGTTTTACTATTTAATGATTGCGAATTCGGCAGATTCCTTCAACTTCATGATAAATCTTGTAGATTAAATTTTAGCAACCATCGAGCACCATCATCCGGATAAGGTCCGGCCCATTGAAGATCAAGGTCTCCGAATAGCTCTTCCGGATCTCCTCCTCCATCGGCGCTACTGCCTCGAAGAAGTCCTTGAGCACAACTCTGTTGCTCAAGAACCGCAAAAGGAGATCGCTTACGAGCCGCCATTTGTGCTCCTGGATCATGTCGAAGTCCGGCTTCCCATGGTGGAAGGGACCGATGAGGACGATACGAGGCCGGTAGGCCGTTCCATTGTTCTCTGATACGCCCCAAGGAACTCTGAAGATGCAACAAGATTCTCCTCCTGCTGACCTGTTCAAGAGCGTCGGCTTTTTCTGCATATTATCTGCCACTTTTGATAAGAAACTCTCATCGATAGGGATGACATGGTGAGCAAAGCTTCCGTTCTCTGTGCTGTGGTTTCTGCGGGAGTCTGATTCTCTGGACATCAATGCTTAGTTTCCAAAAACTATATGCTATTATGGCGTAGATTCAAAGCTAAAATTTCGATCTTGCAGATGAGGAAGGTTTGGCTTCTCTTTTGTTCCTGACCATTAGAGTGTCACGTCCCGATCCTCGGGCACGTGCCCATCCCTCACCCGGTCAATTTAAAAATTTACGATATCCCAGGACGTATCACCGACCTTTTTAAGTGCATACGGAAGCAATTAAAAATCCCCAAATAATAAAACATTGGGATAGAGCTGTAGGACTAAATATCAAATCTTCACTCCTATATACATTGCAAACCAGTGCACATATATATACAAAGTGAACTATTAAGTCCAATTCACATTAAGCCAGTTTAAAAACAAGGTCTACAAGTAGAAGTGGGGTTCTACAAGTTACGGGTCCCCGTCCTTCTCTTCATCATTCTCCACACTCCAACTGAAGCCTTCAGCAGACTGCATTGGACTTTCGAGATCTTCAAAATCCAAGTCTACTGCATCTAGGTACCTGAAATGGTTATCCAATAACCAATGAGACAACGTCTCAGCAAGTTCTATCCCCTAAGACCCGATTAGTAAACTAATACACCTTAGGGCTGCCTATACATAACATGAATCAGAGGACTTACCTTGACCCTAGATTCCACCTGCATATTGGTACAGATCAAAGAGGCACCCAAGCAATCACATCATTGATCAAGGCATCGATCAAATATACCTAGTCGATTACATGTCAATCAGACCTTCATCGGTCATTTCCATTCAATCAATCAATTCACAACAATCGGATCAAAGCATTGATCAATCGATCTAGTCGATTACATGTCAGGCGGACCATCTCTCGGTCATTTCATTACATCCCATATAACCTTCAATAGTACACTTAGTCACAGAGCTCCATTAATACTTTCGAATGTTGTTTTGGCTAAGGTGACATAAGTAACAGATGGTCAACGTACGTTCTTTAAGGCGCCGTTTTCGCACAGTGATATCCTTAATCACCGAACCACGCCCATCATAGGTCACAGACAGTTTACGTGCGTTCTTTAAGGCGCCATTTTCGCACGGTGATATCCTTAATCACCAAACCACGCCTGCCATAAGTCATAGATCACCGACAGTCTACGTGCGTTCTTTAAGGCGCCGTTTTCGCACAGTGATATCCTTAATCACTAAACCACACATGTCTATACTTCGTACCTGATCGGTCTCGGCCAAGAGAATTCTCAGTTCACTCTCACGATTCTTTCCGCTTTACAACTCACCAAACATCATAAAGGTTAAATAACCATACTCGGCCATCTACCAATCAATCATTCAATTTCAATCAATTAGGGAACAATTTCTCAAATTGCACAATCAATTCAATTCAGCACAATGTGGAGCTCAAATAAATAAACAGACTACGCCACGACAATCAGCACGAAATTTCGGTTGTCGGCTATCCCAGCCTTAATTTCCCAAAAATAAATAATTAATTAATTAATTTCGAAAATTAATAAATAAATACAATAATTCCAATTTAGCTCAAAATAAAGCTCAATTAAATAAACGGACTACACCACAATCATCAATGTAAAATCCTGGTCACCAGCCATCTCGGTTAAATTTTCGGAAAATAATTAATTAATTAAATTAATTTCGAAAATTAATATTTAATTACTAAAAATTCCATTTAGGCCCGAAATGCCTAATTGAAGCCCGATAAGGATCGGGAAAAATCCCGAGAAGCATTCAATAAATAGTAGACTACATCTACTTGCTAATTGCACAATCAAAATGCCTAATATGCATCACATTTAATTAATAAACACTAATCTACTCTAATCTAACCACCTAATTACACTTAACTAACACTAATCAACCCTTAAGTATAATTAGCAAACTAAGAAGGCATTAATGAGCAAAAATCACTAGATTCACGAGCCAAACGGCTCAAAACGACGGGGTTGTTGTGGGGATCGACTTTCCTCAAGGCGGGCCAAGCATCGGGGTTGGGAAGCGGCCAAAACGGGCCAAAAAGCTGCTGCCATACCCATTTCTTCAGCTCTTTGTCTACTGCTGCTTAGGGCCGAAGGAGGGGGAGACGGCGGCTGGTTGAGGCGAGCAAGGGCGGCTAGGGCTAGGCGGAGCTCGGCGGCTGAGGTGGGGGCACACAGTGGCCGGAGGTGGCCGATCCGTGACCTGAGCTAGTCAAACGGCCCCCTGGATGCACGAGTAGAGGTCAACGATTGAGGTGAGTAGAGGCGCACAGCAATAGTGGCGTGCGAGGGCGGTGATGGGCGAAGGGTAGTGGCGTCGCGTGCGGTTGCTGGCTGCTCCGGCATCCATCCCAGATCTGCTAGGCGTCAAACAACCACCGAAGAAGAAAAGTAACCGACAGCAACAAAAGGGGAGAGGAAGGCGGAGAGCGTGCAAGCGGCAGTAGAGCAGCGACGGCATGCAACGGCGGCGACTCTGGTTCCCATTTGCTTGCTGCGATGACGGCGACTCCGGTTCCTCAGCTGTTCTTCAAATTGCTGAGGTCTTCGCATAGCAGGGAGAGGGAGAAGAAGCAGCGACGAGAGAGAAGGAGAGAAGGGGGGAAACAAGTTCTCTCTCTCTCTCTCTCTCTCTCTCTCTTAGGTCACTCAAACGTGAGCCACCACCCAGCTGTCATCCACCCACATTTTCAAGACTAAAATGCCCCCTTCTAAAATTCCTTAGGTAGGCCAAAGTGTGGGGTATATGTGGCATATGAATTTGCAAGAGAAATGGCACAAATTGGACCCTAATCATTCTTCAAACAATTCAATCCGGCCTTTGAAAATTCCAACGTCGAGTTTTTGGTCGAACTAAATTTCTTCCTCTCCAATATAATCCACTTGTATCCCAATTTCACAATCAAAACGGTCATCTACAAATTCCGATAAAAAAACGGTCCTAACTCAACTTTTTCCCAAAAAATCTCGGTTGTCAGAAAAATGTTCTCGAGATTGAGTCGACGTTCCTAGAATTTATTGTGATATAATAGAATCTTCAATTTCTGAAATCGGACTTTGATTGGGGTTAATTTCACTCGGACGCGTTTTTAGCGTGACCTAGGCTACTTGGTAGTTTTCAGAACTTTTTAAGACAAATGACCCATGGCGATTCTCGGTTGTCATAAAAATCTCGAAGATTCAAATACGGACACAGGGTACCAAAACAATAGTAAAATCAAATTAGTGTCGGTTGATGAGAATTTTCTAATTTGGTGGAGTCACCCACGATTGGCCACACATCTCAGTCGAACCGACCTATTTTTTATCTTAATTTGATTTTTATCTGTGCCGTAATGACCTCTAAAAATGAGCACGGTCGAAAAGTCGATTCCTAGTCAAATTCTCAAGTCTATCTGCCTTAAAGTCCTTATAGCTTACCCGGTTGTCTAGTTATCTCGTGAGTGACCAACTCAGAGAAAAGCACTATAGATGCGTCGATGAAATGCCAAATTTATCCAATCGAAATAAATCAGGATGTCACAACTCTTCCCCTTTTATAAAAATTTCGTTCTCGAAATTTAAACATTTACCAATCCTTAAACAAAAGGTGGGGGTATGGTCGTCTCATCGAGTCTCACCTTTTTCCACGCTAATCCTTCGGTCCATGGCGTTGTTAGACCACTTTGACCAAGGAGACCATCTTAGTACACAAAATCTGCTCTTTCTAAACCAACAACTGAACCGGGCTTCTCACGTACAACACTCTGTCGTTCACTTATGATCCTTTCTCTTGAATCCCTAAGGAACCTTCGTACTTCACTCTCAACTTTCCCTCCTTGCTAAAGTGCAAGGTATTCCTCATTGGTGACATCTTCAAAAGATGCAATCACCAATTTGGAACTCTAAGAACCTTCAAAGTTCAATGGTTCAACTTTTCTGACGGTTCTATACGGTCTTTACTTTGACACTGATCTGACAACTGCAATCACTTATTACTGTGCTGACTCTGACCCATGATCTTTCTTCACTTCACTTTCTTTTCATCAATGAAATTCTGTTCATTCTGCTATGCACTACTTAGGAAAGAACCATCTGAAAATTCTGCCAAACTTACAACCTCTGATCTAGATTCGAAATATAATTCATCCTCGGCACTCATTGCCGGTGAATTATCTGATACACACACACTTCGGTATACCCATTCAAAACAAGATCTATTTGTACTGTACTTAAGTGAACTAGCTCCATCTATCGATCGACCACCATCCTCAAATGGAATAAGTACTTCCCCAACTCCTTAGTAAGCCTATCACAATATTCCATTGTGATATATTTTCATTCCCACTTGGGACTCTCGAGTGATGGTAAAAGTCCTCCTGGTTTGCATTACTGAACTTCCACTTACTGACATCTCTGATACTTGCAACCTGCCCGGCGGTATCCATCTTTATATTAGTCTACCACTGACTCGATTCTAATCTACTTTGAATTGTCTAACCAAATACTGCAATACTACAGTGAATATCTCACAAGGTCTTTTCCCTAAGTGCTACAACGTCAAGTGCACTCAATCACTCTTGGAACCTGAACGTTCCATCCTCAGAAATCTTAAAGTCAGTCTCTTTCTTATCAGTATTCTCTTATAGGATCGTCTGAACATCTCTATCCGTCAACTGAGTGTCTGATTCTAACTTGAATAAATGGTTCCATTTTGAGGGCGGCTATAAAATTCAAAAGGTAGCCTACCTCAAATTTGAAAACCGAATTTTGAACCCTTTTTAGGTAAAGTCTATACTTTAGTCAGTCTGGGCACAATTAAAGACTCTCGACCCAAAGCATCGGTGGCTTCTTTCATTCCTCAAGGGTCATACTAGATAACACCATTGCAGTCCAGCCAAGATTCTGATTCACGACATTGTTTCATATTCAACTTGTAGGGTCTCAACTAGCGGGACAATTATGCAACAATCTTCTCATGTTGTATCAATACGTACCCAGTTCTCTACAAGACACCTCACTAAAACTTTCGTGCTTTCCAGATCCAAATGAAAAGTTTAGCACAAGTGCGGTAGCCAGTTCTTACTTAAGCTCTGGAAATTATCTTTGCACTTGTCTATGTCTATGAATTTATCTTCCTTCTTAAGAGGTCGAGCCCGCGATGATACTAATGTTGAAAATTCTTTCACGAACCTTCTATAGTAATCTATCCAATCTCCACGACTTCTGATCTCTAACATTGTTGTCAATCTCAATCCATTAGCAACTGTTTTGAACTTGGTTGGTGCACGGAGATTCCTTCACCTGAAATCCCGTGACTTAGGAACGCAATACGAATTAACCAAAATTCGCATTTGCTAACTTAGTTTCCAATTCATGAGTCCTTAGGGTATGAAGTATCATCCTCATGCAGCTTTCATGCTCCTCAACATTCCTCAAATACACATCAGAATAACATTGATGAATATGATCATGAACTGATCTAGGTATTCCTCGATTACTCGGTTTATCAAATCTATAATAGCAGCTGGGGTGTTTACCAGACCAACCGGTCTTACAATACTCTCGTAAAGACCATCTCATGTACTAAATACCGAATTCAATATACACTTCTTTCTGATCCTCAACTAATGATGCCCTGTCTCAAGTCAACCTTTAAAATTATCAACACTCTTTACAACTGATCACACAAATCGTCGATATTCGGCAATGAACACTTATCATTGATTGTCACCTAATTGAATTGACAATGGTTGATGCATGATTGCAATAAACCATCTTCCTTTCTCTCTCCACAAAACTGATGTTCCCTAGAGTGATGTACTAGTGTATATAAAATCTTTAATCAGGAATTCTCGCATATGTACCATCAATTCTTTCAATTTGTCTCATCTATGACCACTGCCAAGTAATCTCGGTAACTTCTGTCTGACAAACAAGTTACCTCAAGTGGCGAGATTAAAGTAGTCAAGGACCCTTCTCAACTCTCAGTAAAACTCGGCACTTCTACATGCTCTAGAATAAGCTAGGTTACTCCACCATAACAATGTATCATCACAAGACGCTTCAGCAGTTAATTCCTTTCACACTTGGCGATAAAGTTATACACCAACGACCAATCAAGTGCAACTCTAGTCAGTGATCCTTTTCTTACAACTTTAACATACAACTTAAATTCCACAATTGCATTCCCGATGCTCTCTGGCACCATTCTGATAAAATCACCTCAAAACAGTCTTCTATTGAATAAAATATGGTCAGTTTCGTTCCTGTTCCTTTTGCCATCCTAATGGCATTCTATCGGTAGTAACAATGTTGGTGTTCTTCCTAAACTCCAACTTATAGTCCCTCACCTAACGGCTGTGTTGACTACCATCATAGCACATTCTAGCCATAAACAAACACAGGATTAATCCATGCATTCCTTCCATACTTTTGGCGCTCACCTCGTGAGTCCTCTATCTCATGTCAAGTGATAGCATACCCTCTTGCCTATACTAGAGGCCTATTTCAAAAACTCCACTATACACTCTATGGCTCACTCCTTCCAATCTATCCCATCGGCCTTCTAAGACAGTCTCTTGCCAAGTGACCTTGTCGATCACAGTCAGAACAACCACCTGTCCTAAAATGGTACGGGACCGGTTCATGTTGTCTTCCATGACACACAACGTTGTGTTCCGATGTTGATTTGCCTATCTCACCTTTCCTGATGGCGAAATAGCATGTCTTTTTCCGGTCATAGGTTCCTTCCCAAACTGATTTCCATCTCTACTAAATCTGAACTTGACTCGAATGCAACGTCTTACTCCCAAATTACATCTTCATGTTGAACCTCGGCAGGTGTGGCAATGACTTTGACTTGATCCTAAACTTACTAGCTCGACAAGTTCCCTAGGAACACTTGCGCCAAAACGATCTTGCAGGACCTAGGATCGCTCGATGCTGCTACACTCTCAGTACCAACCCACGGTGGTACTCTTACACTCGCATTGGCCTAAGCTAGCGCTCTGCCACAACCACCTCGGACACCGATCCTTGTCGGCATTCCACCCCGAGTCCCAGAGGAGACTGTCCTCTTACTAGGAGTCCTCAGATCCTGATCACTCATGGTTCAGTCTTCTTTACTGAAACCTGCTTCCAATTCCATACCGAATTAGAAGCTGAGCGATTAACACAACACACAATTCCATCAAGCAACAATCACAGACATGCACCAGTATGTATTTAAAGGTCTTTCCTACCACTATCCCATGGTCCATCGAACCTTATCACTCCAATCCTTAACTATTGCTCTGATACCACTTAAATGAGATGTCACGCCCCGATCCTTGACCACACGCCCATCTCACACCTGGTCAATTTAAAAATTTGCGATATCCCAGGACGTATCGCCAACCCTTTTAATTTCATATGCACATGCGGAAGCAATTAAAAATCCCCAGACAATAAAACATTAGGATAGAGCTGTAGGACTAAATTTCAAATCTTCACTCCTATATACATTGCAAACCAGTACACATATATACACAAAGTGAACTATTAAGTCCAATTCACATTAAGCCAGTTTAAAAACAAGGTCTACAAGCAAAAGTTGGGTTCTATAAGTTATGGGTCCCCGTCCTCCTCTTCATCATTCTCCACACTCCAACTGGAGCCTTCAGCAGACTGCATCGGACTTTCGAGATCTTCAAAATCCAAGTCTACTGCATCTAGGGACCTGAAATGGTTATCTAATAATCAATGAGATAACGTCTCAACAAGTTCTATCCCCTAAAACCCGATTAATAAACTAATACACCTTAGGGCTGCCTATACACAACATGAATCAAAGGACTTACCTTGGCCCCAGATTCCACCTGCATATTAGCACAGATCAAAGAGGCACCCAAGCAATCACATCACTGATCAAGGCATCGATCAAATCGACCTAGTCGATTATATGTCAATCATACCTTCATCGGTCATTTCCATTCAATCAATCAATTCAAAACAATCGGATCAAAGCATTGATCAATCGACCTAGTTGATTACATGTCAGGCGGACCATCTCTCGGTCATTTCATTCCATCCCATATAACCTTCAATAATACACTTAGTCACAGAGCTCCATTAATACTCTCGGGCGTTGTTTTTGATAAGGTGACATAAGTAATAGACGGTCTACGTGCGTTTTTAAGGCGCCATTTTCACATAGTGATATCCTTAATCACCAAACCACGCCTGTCATAAGTCATAGATCACCGACAGTCTACGTGCGTTCTTTAAGGCGCCGATTTCGCACAATGATATCCTTAATCACCGAACCACGCCTGCCACAAGTCATAGATAGTTTACGTGCGTTCTTTAAGGCGCCATTTTCGCATAGTGATATCCTTAATCACCGAATCACGCCTATCTATACTTCGAACCTGATCGGTCTCAGCCAAGAGAATTCCCAATTCACTATCATGATTCTTTCCACTCAATTCAATTCAGCATAATGTGGAGCTCAAATAAATAAACGGACTACGCCATGACAATCAGCACGAAATTTTGGTCGGCGACTATCCCAGCCTTAATTTCCGAAAATTAATTAATTTCGAAAATTAATAAATACATACAATAATTCCAATTTAGCTCAAAATAAAGCTCAATTAAATAAACGAACTGCACCACGATCATCAGCATAAAATCCCAGTCACCGACCATCCCGGTTGAATTTCCAGAAAATAATTAATTAATTAAATTAATTTCGAAAATTAATATTTAATTACTAAAATGTCCATTTAGGCCCAAAATGCCTAATTGAAGCCCGATAAGGGTCAGGAAAAATCCCGAGAAGCATTCAATAAATAGTAGACTACATCTACTTGCTAATTGCACAATCAAAATGTCTACTATGCATCACATTTAATTAATAAACACTAATCTACTCTAATCTAACCACTTAATTACACTTAACTAACATTAATCAACCTTTAAGTATAATTAACAAACTAAGAAGGCATTAGTGAGCAAAACTCACTTGATTAACGAGCCGAACAGCTCAAAACAACGAGGTCATCGTGGGGATCGACTTTCCTCAAGGTGAGCCAAGCATCGGGGTTGGGAAGCCGGCCAAAATGGGCCAAAAAGCTACTGCCATACCCATTTCTTCAGCTCTCTGTCCGATGTTGCTTGGGGCCGAAGGAGGGGGAGACAGCGGCTGGTTGAGGCGAGCAAGGGCGGCTAAGGCTAGGCGGAGCTCCGGCGGCTGAGGTGGGGGCGCACGGTGGCCGGAAGTGGCCGATCCGCAGCCTGAGCTAGTCGAACAGCCCCCTAGACACACGAGCAGAGGTCAACGGTTGAGGTGAGCAATGGTGCACGGCAGTAGTGGCGTGGAGGGTGGCAATGGGTGGAGGGCGGTGGCGTCGCGTGCGTTGTTGGATTCTCCGGCATCCATCTCAGATCTGTTGGGCGTTGAACAGCCACCGAAGAAGAAGAAGTAACCGACGGCAGCCAAAAGGGGAGAGGAAGGCGGAGGGCATGCGGGCGGCAACAGAGCAGCGACGGCATGCGGCGGCAACGACTCCAATTCCTTAGCTATTCTTCAGATCTGCTGAGGTCTTTGCACAGCAAGGAGAAGGAGAAGAAGCAGCGACGAGAGAGAATGAGAGAAGGGGGGAATGATTCTCTCTCTCTCTGGTCACTCAAACATGAGCCACCACCCAGCTGTCATCCACCCACACTTTCAAGACTAAAATGCCCCCTTCTAGAAGTCCTTAGGTAGGCCAAAGTGTGGCGTATATGTGGCATACGAATTTGCAAGAGAAATAGCACAAATTGGACCCCAATCCTTCTTCAAACAATTCAATCCAGCCTTTGAAAATTCCAACGTCGAGTTTTTGGTCAAACTAAATTTCTTCCTCTCCAATATAACCCACTTATATCCCATTTCACAATAAAAATGGTCCTCTACAAATTCCGATAAAAAACGGTCCTACCTCAACTTTTTCCCAAAAAATCTCTGTTGTCAGAAAAATGTTCTAAGACTAAGAAGACGTTCCTAGAATTTATTGTGATATAACAGAATCTTCAATTTCTGAAATCGGACTCTTATTAGCGGTTAATTTCACTCGGACGCGTTTTTAGCGTGACCAAAGCTACTAGGTAGTTTTCATAACTTTTTAGGACAAATAACCCGTGGTCAATTTTCTTCGAGCCACGATGAACCCACTCGACACATTGACGATTCTCGGTTGTCGTGAAAATCTCGAGGATTCAAATACGAACACAGGGTACCAAAACGATAGTAAAATCAAATTAGTGCCGGTCGATGAGAATTTTCCAATTTAGTGGAGTCACCCATGATCGGCCACACATCTCAGTCAAACCGACCTATTTCTTATCTTAATTCGATTTTTAACTGTGTTGTAATGACCTCTAAAGATGAGCACGGTCGAGAGCTTGAAAATTAGGATGTCACATAGAGAGTAGGCCATATCACTCAGAAGAGACAATATTAGTATAAAAAGATTTGGATCTTTTGTTCTTTTCTTGGGCAGTCAATTAGGGAGACGAAGACTTAAGGTTTTAGACACGTTGAAGAAAGCGATAAAGTTGGTTTTATTCGTTGGCTAGGTAACGAGCAAGCTTAAATACGGTGAGGAAATAGGGCTAGCATGCATGTTGATTATGGCATTATTGGATTCCATGCAGCTTCTTTTTCACAAGTCACAGCTTGGGCATTCGGGTCCGCTAGCCCATAGATTTGGTTGCACCAAGTCAGCCTGCTAAATTTCCCTTTATTTTACTTCCAAATTCGCATGAAGTCGCCTAGTGCTCGATATGGGTCATCGTCATTTCCAGCCCATTTCAACAAACTTTCTGTCGAAAATCGTTCGAACCCTGACTTTCTTATATGCGAAGATTGGATGTCGCAATGGTAAATCCTGACATAAAATTGGTACACTTATAACAAATTTACCAAATTAATTTTTTGACCACTAAAAATCCTCAAACTTATACATTTATAATAAAACTGGTCTCGTTAATTTCCGTTAAATTTTTCTATTAAATTGCTGAGTTGAATGACATGTGGCAATTGACCAATGTACCAATTTGAGGTTTTACCCTTGGTTTGTCACCATGCACTAATTTGTAGTTTTTTGTAATATTAATTTAATTTAACAGAAATTAAAGTAAATTTGTCAGGGTTTTTTTGCGGTTAAAAAAATTAATTTGAGGTAAATATGTTATAAGTGTATTAATTTAGGAATTTTCGTGGCATTAATCTCAAAATAATCCAACCAAAACTTTGAACAACACCCGCTCATACAAGTTTCCACATGTTCAGACACACAATTATAACCTAGAGAATGTAATCATGACCGAAGCTAACTCCTTTACTAAACTAGCAACGGAAATGATCAGAAATTCACTTCTTCACATTGATAATGCTCCCACAAAATCATAAAGCCTAAACATTTCGCAAAGGAGCAAGCAAAGGTACCGGATTTCTTCGCCGCCACACTCACGGACCATGCCTACCGCTCCGTAATTAATGCAACCAAAACGTCACATTTAACCAAGAGACCATAACCCTCCTGCTCCTTACAAAGCGATAGTACTAACAAAATCAGCAATAAAAAGGATTGATTGTGAAATCAAGACAAATCGTTGGAGAATTAGGGACGATGCATAACTAATGTAGAATTAGATAGAAAGGTTTTGAGATGGGTTCAGTTGAAGATGAAGAGCAAACCGGTGAGTTTGAAAACGCAGTAAAAGGAAGTGAGCAGGAGCAAACAACCATGGCCAATCCTCCCATGCGATCAGATTTCCCGCATTCCCTTTCTAGATTTCATCGGTGGCGGCGCCCCAATGGCCCATAGGCGCAAGCTAATTTGGGTCCAAACATTAGGACCGCGCCTGACTCGGCCCACTGAACATCTCTGATGACAAAACCGTTTTTATTTTATTATTTTTTTTAGTAAAGAAACTTTCAAAATAAAGTACAGTTTGGCCAATCTGATAATTAACTTTTAGATTTTCCATAATTTTTTTTCTTTTTTGCCCGTAAAATATAGAAAAGTAATTCATGTAATGACTCGCGTGGGTGAGCATGGACATTTGACCAAACCCGTGAGACCAAGTTCAAGCACACGTGAGCTCGGCATGGATTCGCCCAATGAGCATACCTAATTTTTGCTCAAACTTTATATTCCTTTGGGATAAATGTACTAAAATTCCTAAAACTTATCACAATAATGCATTGGAGTCCTAAAACCTTCCAAAATTGTAATTAAATCTTAAAACTTATCAAATTGGAGTAATCAAGCCATTCCGTTAACTCCTTCCAACTTAACTAACGGAAAATATTGACATATTTTTTTTTCTCTATCCTACGTGGCAATGACATAACTTTTGAAAATTCTAAGATTTAATTGCACTTTCATGACAGTTTCAAGACTTTTAATACAATTATTCCTATTCATTTAAATATTGTCGAGAATATAAAACTAGCAAAATTTTCGGGCATTTTATGGTTTTCTTTTCTCTTTTCATTAAATACGCATGAACCTTTCCTGCATTTGATCTTTTTATCCAATTTTTGTTTATTCGATCAAGTTCTTTGATTCATTCATTTGGCACAATGAATTCGACTACTATCAATTTTGCCTACTTGTCGACATTTTAACACATGTTCCACAAAAGAAAAAAAGTTTGTGATAAAAGTTTATTAAATTTACCTGCCCAAACAAAACCAAAAAGAAAATAAGAAGACTCTTTTCTTAACTTTTTTTGTGAACATTAACAGCACGGACTCACGGACGTTTTGCGCCGGCCCCTACACTCAGGTTCAGTACCAATATCCAAGCCCATAGTGAAAATAAGATGTTCCATTGGTAAAAGGGATGACCGATTGAGATTTAAAAATCATTAATACAAGGTACAATCGTGTTCCCAATAGCTATGAGCTTTTCCCAAATTCTTACACCACACGATTTTTTTCCCCTTAAAGAGGCCATTTGCAATATCATCATATTTACTTATTGGGAGCACACTTCATACCATAGAAGCTAGGGGTGAGTAAAAGAACCGAATCGAATCGAGAATCGCTTGAACTAGACCAAACCGGCCAATTTTGGATAGTTCCTAATTCCAAGTATAAAACCACACACACACACATACTCGGGAATCGGACCAGACCAGTGGCTTGATTCCCAAGTGAGTCCAAGATCTAATGGACAGTTTCCACCTCTTATTTTATGGAATTGACCCTTCATGGGCCATTCTCAATTCCAAATAGATTCTAGCTTATTTTGAACCAATCACCCATAATAGAAGCATTTATAAGGCTTTTATAGATCAAGAGGAAATCTTATTTGCCTTTTTTATGGCACATATAAGTTGAATGTCCCAATCATAGCACAGGCAAAATGGAGGAGAATCACCAAAAATGTCCTAAATTTATTACAATTGTGCAAATTCAATCATGAACTTTTTTTTTAATAATTCAGTTATAAACTTTTAGAATTATGCCAATTTAGTCCATCCGGCCAATTTTAGCAAGCCGGCACTAGTCGTCCAACCATTGCTAATGTGGGCAATTTTTTAATAATATTTTAATTAACTCAAGTTTTTTATTAATTTTTTACTTTTTTTTTTATCTCTCTTTTTTTTTTCCTCATTCTTCCTTCTTCCTATGGCTAGCCGCCTCTGGCCGGAGGCGAGGGCCAATGGCAACTAGCCAAAGGAAGAAGAAAGAAGGAGGAAAATAAAAATAAAAAATGGAAAAATAAATTATAAGTACTTTCTAAAAATTCGAAATAAAATAAAAATTATTTAAAAATTATCTACGTCGTGCCAGCCAGCCAAAAATTGACCAAATGGATTGAATTGGCTCAAGTACAAAAGGTTTTAAGACTAAATTGGCCAAAAAAAAAAATTATGACTAAATTAATACAATTACAATAGACTCAAGACTCTTTTAGTAATTTCCTCTTTTTCATGAAAATTTTGTTAAAATTATATCTAAGAATTTGAGCTCATTGAAAACCTAAATCAAATTATGTGAGGACGCATTGGTTGCGATGTGGGCATGATGTCTGGTTATCGGACCGTTAACGAAACGTCTTACCACGCACCATTCGGACGCCCAACTAGTAATGATGTGAAAACACAGCAAAAAATCGGTGTTGGAGTTGGTTTTGGAAAGGGGATGGTTTGCACTTTAATATATGTATATATGTTATCTATTTGGGTGTGTATATATACCAACGGTGTTGAGCACGTAGTGCCGAGCACGCACTACACACGTGTGAGAAATTGAATAGATATGTAAGAAAAAATAATAGAGTGAGAACTAATTCAGAAAAGAAAAAAATATATTATTTTAGAGGAAAATTGTCCAGTCACTCCTAAACTTATTGTACGAATCTCAATTTAGTCTTAAACTTTCCAATTTTGCCAATATAATCCTAAACCTTGGCACAAAATTCCAATCTAGTCCTCTCAATCAAATTTCTTTGGAAATCCCTAATGTGATTTCAAAAGTATGCGTTACAATCGCAATTTATATTCAATATACAAAATTAATAACTCAACAAACATTCAAAAGTATAAGCTATCCAACTTCATGCATCAAAATTGGATCTAACATAGTTATTATATAGATACTAATCGTTTCAGAACATTCATGAGTAGTAATAGCCTGTAGATCTACTCTTCTAGAGATTCCTAACAAAGACAGAGCACCACTTACCCGAAATCTAGCTATTACAAATTCATAATTTTTTTCTTTTTTTTTTTTTTTTTTTGGTCAAAAGATAAACTTTTCGTTACTAAAGATTAGGTGGATAACATAAAGTTCCAAGATCAAGAAATAAAATTAAACATAGTGAAGAGGGGGACTCTCTTTCCAATTTGATGGTAGAGAATCCATCTGATAGGCATTGGCAATGGCCTAATTTACAATTCTCAGCTCATACTTTAAAGAAACTCCATGTAATTGGCCCATGAATAATTGGCAGTCTTCAGTTATGGACCGGGCGGCCCAAGGTATTTCCAGCCGGCCCATCACACACTCCACCGCTCAAGAATTGTCGGAGATAATTTCCACGTGCAGAGTTCTTCGCACCACCTTATAATCACGTATAGTTGAAATCGTCATAATATTCGACAAAAGATAACTCCAAAATAGAATTACCAATATGCCCTTAGTGTTCTAGGCCAACTCAAATACCTCCAAAATATCATTGCTCAATGATATAAATTCTCCATGTCAGAAATCAGCTCTAAAGAGACTTACTTCATTGCGAGAATGCCCGTAAATTTTATTTTAGTCAATAAAAAACTGATAAAATGTTGAAAATAACACTTGGAAAATGAAATATAAACATTAAAAATGTGTGTATATGTATATTTTTTAATCAATAGAGGGGGAAACTCAAGCCTTCGGAAACTTCTACCACACTTGCACAATGACTACCTCATAATTACATGCCGCGAAGCTTTCCAAATACTCGTATTTTCTCATTAATTTGAAAATTCCCAGAAAATAACAAAAATTATGAAAATTCTTAAAAATCACCGAACATAAGAAGTCCCCGCACGAGCGAAAGAAATAAATTCTAGATTCTACAATTCCGACATACCAAACTTGAGACCTTCATAACTCCGTCCGAACTCCGTTTTGGACCAATCAGGTATGGACGGGAACTGTACACAACGTACTTTAAACATTCGACAATTTCGAGGCAAGGTTGGTTGGTCGTGGTTCAAGTTCCAGTCTCTGCGTCCACAATTTCGACATCCTTTCTCCCCACGAGCGCAACCAAATCGCACCAAATTAGCATCGTGGGAAACCGTAACTTGATGACTGATCCAAGAATATGCTCACAAGTTTTCCAGATTCCCGCTAGACAAGTCGCAGCGATTCATCATAATTTCAGCTTTTCCAGACAACCCACGAACAAAAAGTCGTGTCATCGGAATCCTACTCGAGGAATTTGTGCGGCATTTCTCGACGACTACTAATTTGTTGGCACGACCAAGACAGTTTCTTGTGCCAAGACAATTTCGCCGGAGATGCTTCAATTCAGGCACTTATAAACTCTTCTCAGTTGGGGAGAATCACGGTAACAATTCACCGAGAATTAAATCCTATTTAGAATTAATATCTCCCCAAAACTAAACTGATCGAAATCAACTTAACCCCAAACAACCAACAATATATAGTGTCAATGAGACAAAGACAATAACAACACAAGAATTTAACGTGAAATCCAATGATGGAAAAATCACAGATCATCAAAAAAATTTTACTAATCACTAAGAATAGTAAGATGTACAAAGTGTTCTCCTCTAACCACATGCAAGGATTCAACATAAACAATACAACTATATTTCTTTACCACAAAGGTGAATTAAAATTAATGAAGCAAAGGAACCCTAGTCACGATTGGAGAATTCAGAGGAAAACCGATCAGCCCGTAGCCTTCAGTCTCACGAATCACATATCCAATTTGAGCCAATTCTGTCAACGTCTGGCCTTCTCATCGAGATCAGACGCAATCTTCATTCTCTCTTCCTTCCGTGCTCCTCTCGGTGAGATCACTCTCTGTTATCTCTCTCTCTCTCTCTCCCTGTGGCACACCACGAAGCAGCCCTCTCTTTTTCTTTCTTTGACTTTTCTTCCTTATTTTTTTGTTCTATATTAATGTCAGCTGGGCCCAAGAGGCGGACCCAGCCAACATTCTCTCACCAACCTCACCAAACAAATCGGTGGTCGCCCATGCCGCATCATTTCTGTTGGTGATCGTGGAAGGCCAGTCACAAAATCCACAGTAACGTGTTCCTGCATCCGTTAAGGGACTGGAAGAGGTTGCAATTTGCCTGATGGCCTCTGATGCTCAATTTTGATCTGTCGACACTCGAGGCATTTAGAAACGAACTCCGCAGTCTCCCTTTTCACGTCGTTCCACCGGAAATTCTCCCGTAAGTCTGCAGAATTTAGTGCTACCAGGATGCACGGGGTAGTTGGTGCTATGAACCTCGGTCAGCACCTTGAGCTGATCAAGTCTCATCAATCAAGGTTGACATGGACTCTAAGAGATGATAACAATCCTCCGGACCGTGGTAAACTCGGCTGCTTTGTTTGAGTGTCCAAAGCCACAACACCGCCCGTTGTCTTTCTGCGAGTAGCGTCTGCTACCGTGTCTACTTTCCCTAGGTGTTGGTTGATGGTGTGATCATATTACTTCAGAAGCTCTCTAACTATCTTCTCTAAATCATGTTAAGTGTACGAAAGGAAAACTTCAGGCTTTTTGTGATAGTGAAGACTCCACATCTCTCATTGTACAGATAGTGCTGTCAAATCTTGACTTCCGAGACAAATGCTAAAACTCTTGAGTTTTGAATGGGATAGTTTTGCTCATATAGACTAAAAAGATTTGAACTCAAAATCTCACATTTTGATTTTTTTTGTGAAATTTTGTAAGAACACGGTCTTCTATTTTAAAAACTTAAGTTATTAGATAAAAATGTGGTTTAAACTCTATTTATTTCCCGTAAAAAGAGTGATCTGGAAAATATTTTCAAATCAATAACAATTAATGTCTAAACATTTATGTTGATGATGAAAATGCTTTTCATTCATTTATTTATGGGTGATACAAATAATTATTTTTAGAAAAATATTTTCCAAATCAATCATTTTTCACGAAATAAACGGAGCCTTAATATTTAAATATTCTAATACTTTCTCTTTTGCAAAGAGAACCAGGGCGTGAAGCACTTGGCTGATGAAACCCCCTTAACTATCAAATCTTGCAATTGTTATCTTCTAACTCCTTCCGTCCAGCAAAGCCATTCTATACGGTGCCTACGAATTTGGACTTAGGGTAATCCGCACAAATCTTCGATAGGAATCTTAGATGGGAGAGACTGAGAAAGTCATGGGAAGCCATTGATAGCTTTTACCATCCTAGCTGCAGTAGCTACTTCCGCTGTTGCATCTTAATAGCGTGAGCCACACTCATTATATTGAAATTTCAAAACATGCACTATAATGACATCACTTCTAAAGAGATAAATATTTAAGGATATAACTTTATAGGCATGTTTTCAACGGTCACTAATGCAATTTCACCATATACATTTTCAGCAAATACTGCATATAATCTCATTATTGAACTACTAATTGCATTGTTGGTGAGCTAATATATACCCAAATTCTCAATATGAACTGTGAGTTACTTTAGGACTATTAAGATTTTTGTTCGACCCGTAGATGTAAAAGTTCGACATTCTTTTCTACAATTAGAAGTAGTTGATCTATTACTAGGAACTTATTTTCTTCCTACATTGATTATATTAATGACCGACGATATTTTCTTGGTTTATCTTGCATATAGGCATCTGATTGGCATATTAAAGTCAAAAAGATAAATATTTAAGGATATAACTTTATGTTTTCTAAACCACTTGCATTTTTCACATTGAATATGAAAGATTAATTACATCTTAGGGCTCGTAAAATACTTCAAGTTAGTTTTGGCCAAAAAAAGAAATACTTCACGTTGGTGCTTTGTACTTACCATCAATGTTTGCGGTAGTAACACTTGATCTTGTTCTATTATAATTTGAGATATCATCAATTTTGGCCCGAATCTTCTTTAAAATAAAGAATTGCCTATAAAAGGATCTAAGCCCTACTAGAAATTCGGCAATTATCCGAAACACTATCATTGTAACTTGATCTCTCCACAAGCAAACATAATCTCCATAGAAGTGTCAATATATTACCTAACCTGAAAATCAAATCATCTACGGAGATTAGTGTTGCAACGGGATATATTCAAATTTTCGCCAATAATGTTTGGTATAGGAGGCCTAAATATATATATAATTATCCATGCAAAGATAAAGAATAGCGCTATAGAATGCCAACAAGCGTTCTTCTTCACCGTGACTTTTGTAGTTCCCTCTCCAATTTTGTGAACCAGTCTTTTAATTTCCGCTCCGAATACTAAAAGACAAGGAGAAGATAAAAGCTATAGCACAAGGTGCACACCTTGCAAAATCTGGAATTACTTCGCTGCTTTATTACTGATAAGAGACCAAGTTAAGAAAGAAACCAGAGGAAAATATGACCAAGGTGCGTTCCTTGATCTTGTTCAAACGCTAGCAAATAACTTGCTAACTAGCCAAATCATACTACTACAAAGATAGTTAATGATCCTCCATCAATTTCCAGCCTGTGAGTCCATGTACTTGCCCATTTGAACCCTGGACGAGAAAATTGTGGAGCTCTCTAGTTCTTCTACAACCTCTCTAACCTTTTTTGTCTTTTGGATAAAATTTTCTTGAACAAACGAGGTCTTACTCAATAAGCTGAAGGCCAGTAATTATCCATCTCCATGCAATTCTCCATTCCCAGGTACCGATTGCCTCCCACATTTGCATGCCCCATCTCTCCACCATACCCACCTGCTTGATCTCCAACAAGAGAAGTGCTACTGCTCATCATGGTCGAGCCAACAACCATATCTTGGTGGCTCATGGCTGGGCCAGGCGGCGCTTGCATTACCGGCCTCAGGACTGGCTGCGAGGTGGCACCCCCCAGATTCAAGTTCAGCCCAGATATCGTGAAGCAACCCCCGGTGGTGCCCGTGGGGTTGAGATGCGGTGGCATTGGTTGGTTCACACTCATCGCCCCACTCCTCAGGACCCGATTGATCTCAGCCAGGTCGGCCCCATTCATGTAGTTCCTGCCAAGGAACTGGAAGTTCTCTGGCGGCATCATTGTGGGCGGCACGACGCTCGACCCTATCTCGAGGCTGTAGGGAGGGACGGCCCGGGATTGGCTGGATGGGTACTTCTTCGCACCAGCGCTCTTCTGGAAGACGCGGCAAACCACCCATTCGTCCTGTGGGATATCATTGCATATAACGTGGAAAATATTTAGCAAATACTGAGATGCGTGACACGTTATTTTTGCAAACTTCTTGTGATTGTTATTGTTGCTTCTTAGGAGGAAATTCATGAACTTACTTCGTAAATGATGTAATTCTCTTCCCCACACAGAACTGTGTAAGACTCTCTCTCTCTCTCTCTCTCTCTCTCTCTCTCTCTCTCTCTCTCTCGTGTTCTCTGCAAATACTAGTGAGCTTTTACCTTAAGGAGGTAACCAGAGGGATCCTTCTGTTTTTCTTCATGTCCTCAATTTGTTAATTGAACTTGATGCCATTTGAGTGCAAACATCGCTAATCCTTTTTTCCAGAGTTGATAGCGACATGAGCTTTTCCTTCTCTTTCTTTTCCTTATTGATATTCGATTTGCAGCCGGTTTAGATTTTCTAGGGCCAGATTTTCTTTCCTAGACTTTGCGATCTTATTTTCCTTATAAAGAGGCTTAAAGAAAAACAAAGAAGTAAATAAATGAGCTGTGCTTAGTGACTATCATGGCGTGTACTTCCGAGGACAAACTCGCTCTTATATATTTTATCAAGATGTGATTCCAAATATTTGGTTTAGTAAGAATTTCATTCCTTAATTTTGTGAAATGCGCGGGCTAACCCTAGTCCTTCATAGACATAACTCGATATAATTCCTAAATATTTTAAAACATATCTTAGAATTTTCATATGTACATAAAAACATGCATATGTGGATCTTACTTATGCATGTACAAGATAACCTTTCAACATCACTTGTTGCCCCCCACAAAATTGGGGTTCTCAAATAAGGCAACACAAATCTATTCGAAAAAACGGATACGAGTGATCATTACTATTTCTGGAATGTGGGGTGCGTTGAAAGACTGAAATGGGTGAATCGACAGTTATGAATGTTAAGCTCTCAAGAAAAATGTTAGTCCTATAATTAATCTCATGCATAAACACGACAAGTAACCTTTCTGTAAATCAATTCTTAATAAACTTCGTAGAGTGAAACATTAATTATTATTTTCTTTTTCTAGATCCCAGACCCTGACAAAACCAAAATTATATTCATGGCACATCTAACGATATAAATTTCCAACTTGCTAATATCTTTTAAAATTAGAGGATTTGAAATGGGTGTGTGCAAAATATTCGAAAAGGAAAATACTTGTTATTTTTAGTTCTCAGCATCTTTTTCATCTTATTCTAGTTCATATTTTTTGAATATTTAAATAGAAGAAAAGGTTGATCTGCACATACGGATGAAGATTAAACCATGTAAACCTAGCTAACTTAGAAAGATGAATGAAGTTTCGTCATCTCAAGTTTGTTCTTACAAGCTAATTTTTTCTTCTTTTTTTTTTTTTTTTTTTTTGGTCTTTTGGCTCAACATATCTAGGGTTACAAACCTGAGACTTTAACGTTTTCTTTAGGTTGTAGTTCCGACACGCATGAATTAATTTGGTGATAAAAATGGATATTACCTTGGCAGTTCGGAAAGCCGATTTTGAGTGAATGCGATACTCATGCATGACCCAGTTGCTTTTCTCTCCTCTGGGGGCTCTCCCTTTGTAAAAGACCAAGGTCTTCTTCATGCCAACCAGCTCGGAGGTGACGCTATTGAAGATCTCCTTGTCCTTCCCTGTAGTTTTCCAGTAACCGGTGTTGGTTGCTCGGTTCGTTCGCACCCCGGTCGGGTATTTCCGATCTCGTAGGCTGAAGAAATACCACTCTTTCTCCCCCATTTTAGCCTTTGCTGGTTGAGAGAATAGCATCAGAAAAGAAGTCATTATTTCAGTTTGATGAAAGGAGGAGATTTTCTCTCTGTAATGGTAATGGAACCATTAAAATTGAGAGAAAAACAATACTAGTCAACGTTTTTTTTTTTTCACTCTTCATTATACTGCACAGGATGTTAAAAGAGCATGGTCTATAAACATCATGAGAAAAGGGCTAGCTGCTGGAAAACTGGCGATGAGGTTTCTAGGGCAAAATCCTTGATCAAAATTTTAAGTCGGAGCTTAGGATTCTGGATCCCTCCTTAATTACTTAAAACCACCATCTTGCATCATTGTGAGAAAAATTCAAAACTATGGATTCGTAATATGGACAGAAGACTAAATTATGGAATAAATTCTCTACTTATATGACAAAGCGAGAAGAATTCCTCACAGAAACTATGAAATTTTGGAAACTGTTGCGTTCTTGAAGCGTGAAACCATCAGAAGACAATAGATAAGCGAGGGCTTTGAGTCAGAGGGTACCTGGGAGTTCCCAAGGCTCAGATTTGTTGAGATCCACATCGGTAATCGCTCTTCCAGTGAAATTAGAATCCGATATCTTGTTCATCAGATAGTAAGTGATGAGCTCTTCATCAGTGGGATGAAACCGGAACCCCGGCGGAAGATTATCCTCCTTCTTTTCTTCCATGTCTTGCTTTCCTTATTGCTTCGCTACGACTTCCGCTTCAACTCTTACCTATAGAGCATCAAAAACTACAACAAAATTAAAAATGAAAGGTAAAATCAATCCAAAGGAGAAAAAGAAAAATCTAGGGTTTCTTCCCCCCCTTTCTTGAACATGTTGTAAGAAGTAATGGATCAAAAAATCTGGCCTAAGTCATGGAAAGTACAAAAGCAAAGAGGTGACTTGCATGGGAAAGATGAAGTACTTGATTGGGTTTTTGGATGCTTCTTCAGATCAATTTAGATGAAGCTAGGGCAAACCAAGGGAAGAGAGAGGGCGGTCAAGGCGTGCATTGGACTTTAATTGGAGGCTATCTCTCTCTTGCTTACGTGCAATTTATGCACAAGAAGGTTTGAAATTTAAGCTTCTCTCTCGTGAATAAGACGAGAAGGGGGTGTGTCGATGAAGTTCCCACCTAATTCGGATCGTCATGGACAAGTTAACGTGGACTGACCAATGTCTTCGATCGGTGTGAAAGCGAATGGTGAGAGACGGAGGCATGATTAGGGCAATCGAAATCATGCACCTTCCCACTTGTCAAGTAGCTATAAATTAATGGCAATAATATAGCTTTGTTGATGTATTTTGCATGGAGGTGTGACGATGGTGATTTATCGATTGGTAATGAACGGATAATATGAGCTTATTAGGAGAAAATGAGATAGCCGTGCCCAAAGTTGGGAAAAGTGTGCGAGAGTAAACTACAATGAAAAAGAAAGAGCATTACCTAAATGCAGAACAGAAGGAAAGATTATAACGACTAAATACCTCACTAAGGATCAGTGCATAATATGGCAAATCGTATTCTATAAAACTTGATCATTAGAGCAATTTGAATCTTCTAAGTAATAGAAGGAAAAACCTTTTTTTTCCGCTTTCCACAGGGGTTGACCTTGTGACCTATGAGACGTAGAAATAAATGCAACACGTCTATGTTCCCTTCTTTTACTAACTTACAAAGAGCCATGAAAATTAACCTTTTCAATACAAAATGGCATTAAGTGAGTTTGATTACCTCTAGTTGCCCACATTTTTCTGTCGAAAATCACTAAGTTATTAGGAAGGAAACTTAATTAATTAGTTCAGCGAGAAAATATTAGATGGAAATTTAAACTGTACCAATTATATCACGAAAACCTTTCAACTGTACTCATTATTTCATATTTCATAAGATACTAATGAAGTGCTTTGGCTCACGTTATTTCTATTTCTTTATTAGCTCTTGACAACCCCATATCACATTGAATTGACTACATTATCAATTGTGACTCCCACTCTTGATTTAAGATTTCTTACATTTTGTGTTCCTTTTTTTGTGTTTTAATTTTACTAGAGACAAACTTACCAATGCTCTTCTCAAACAACATTTGTTAAGGTCAAATATGGGGTCCACTCTTGATTTAAAATTATTCATTGCCTTATGTTTTGGTTTTTCTCCATTTGAAACAAAATTGTTGTCCGTCTCCCCCTCTCCTCTCCCCCCCCCCCCAAAAAAAAAAAAAAAAAAAGAGAGAAAGTTTATTTGGTAGAAAACTAACTTATTATCATGTTAATGAGTTGAATATTTATTTATGTTTTTTGTACTAGGAAACTATTATTCAAAAAATAATGTAAGCGCAAGTAAGAGTGAAAAGAACCGATAACTTTCCTTACCAAAAAAAAAAAAAAAAAAAAAAAGAATCAATAACTTTAATGTGTCATTATGTTGTAGTCCATGGATTTTAATTGCTCAACTTTCATTTTATTCAGTGAATCTAATAGTTCTATTTTTACTTATTTTTATGCCATCATTGCATGGTGTTTTAAAAGATACTTTAAAAAGTTAAAAATATGACAAAATTTGAGTACATAAAAAATTCTAAAAACATCAATTAGTGTCATGCAAATGCAAAGATAATGCTCCCTAAAAGATCATAACATAGTGGTGTAATTAGCTTTGGACAAGAAATTAGGGCAATTGTAATTGCATTATAAGAGAACTCATTCAAAACATTTGCAAACGCATGTTTTTAGCCAATTCTGATGCATCAAAATTTCCATAGAACCATCAATGAAAAAAAAATCATCCTCAAAGTACAAATGTGCAAATATAATGACTAGTTGCATATGCAACTTAATAAATGATATTGTTCGTTTAGCTGCTTGACTCCTCTCAAAAAGCTACTCTCTTGAAGAAAATATTTTTACTTGAATCAGATAATAAAAGATATTAATTACATCAATAAGAGAGTCATTATTTACCTATATATCAAGGAATAAATTTCAAAGGCATAGTGCAAGAAGCTCCAACTTTAAAATACACCTTTTAAGTAGAATTGTTGCATGCTTGCGTCCTCTATGCCTACTATATTTCACCACCATGAATTCCAGTGATCTTTGAATGTGAGTTTGATTTGAGATCTTTGCCTTTCGATTTATATGTTTGTTTATTATGGCCATAAACCTTACAAGTACCACATCTCTACCCCTTGTAAACAATCTCAAAAGAAGAAGGCTCACAATGTATAGAAGTTACTTCTGCTTTAGTTTTTAAACTACTTTTATGAGATCCAGTTAAGGGCTCATATAAAAGAGGATCAGTTGCTCATACAAATTGCTTAATATGCTTTCAAACAACTTCCTTTCTAAAAAGTGGTCATTCTCAATACCTCCTTCCCAACTCATGAAGTAGTTGTGAAAATCTTTGACCAAAAAAGGTAGTAGTGAAATTCAATCATCTTCATTATTTTGGGTAATATCACGATCCAGAAAGGACCTCATATCAAGTCTCCATTGTCAATTAATTATATGTAGAGGTAAATTATTGGAAAACCTAATCATAATTCATGTGCACATGGAAGGCCCATGGATTGCATAAATTGCCCAATATAAGTTGGTAGCTTAACTCTACTTTTAGCAATCTCATTTTGCTTATAGAGCTTATCTAAAGCAAATTTGACGCCCAAGTAATCAAGTACCTGAAAAGAGGAATATGAAGATGAGGAATGCTTACCTTTTCACTTGACAATTTTGTTTTGAATTTTTGAAATTGATTCTCAACTGTAAGGCATATTTTCTTTTTCACCTTGATTAAATGCCCGTTGAAATTTGTAGATATGCTTTCCAAGTCTTGAAGTAACACGATTCCCAAAATGCACGTGCAAGTCTATCTAAGTAGGTACAAAAAACTCTTTGAAAGGAAGCGCAGTATTTTTAATGTAATTAAGGACCAATAGTTTTTCCTTACAACGATCTTCACATTGCCTAATTTTTCATCGTATGCAGCTTCCCTATTGAAGTTCAAAGCCTTGGACCGATCAGACATTAAAAAAAATCTCAATACGTTCCTTATGCAAACTGAGACTTACATTTTATTGCAATATTCTTCTCAACGTGCCTAACAAACAAGAAGTTTGCACTTTTAGGAATCAAGAATCAAACTGCATTTGTCAATGCCAACTCTATCAATGATGATAACTAGGTTAACAATCAACACCCAATATGTTGCTAAACAACGTCAAAGCCCGAACATAATCTTCCTCTTCTTCTATCCTCAAAAATGCAAATGCATGAGTAGAAAGAAGTATTAAAGCTGGAAACTTCAATAACATCCAACAAAGCATTTTGTATCTATTAGTCTCGTAAGTACAATCCATCACAAAGACACTTAAAGAAGCTCCTCATTAGTGCTATGGAAATAGGAGAGAAAAATAAATGTGTCAAGTGACCTTTGGTATCATGTTTAAAATTGTAAATGAATTCATCTACACTGTGCTCATCCAATAAAGCTTGGAATATAGTACGACATATTCACAATAAAATTTTGCTTTCATTTTGTCAACAATTTGAGCAATACTTTGAATGTTGGGATTAACTTGTCTCAAGGAAGAAAGAATTTAGCGAGGAGGTATATCGGTTTGAGAAATGATTGGATGACAGTCTTTAGTCTACTATGACAATAACGGCCTATTTAGAATCACAAAAAAATGAATAACAAATAATTATAAATTATTATGGGATCCATTCCTTCAAAAATTCATGACTTACAACATGTTGTCATTCTCACAGAAGTGCAAAAACTATTACGCTAGTAAAGCCCTATTGATTTTAGACATTTTTATAAAAGGTCAAATATAGACAAATATGTTTAATCAGTGCCATGTATGTTCCTTTACTAGTGTACTATAAGCCACGTTACAAAATGTTTTTTCATAACACATGAAAGCTAATCCAGGATATCATCTAACCACTATAATAAAAAATAAATATAGTATCCTAGCGAAGCAATTGTTGTTTGTTTCTGTCGCCATTACAGCTCAACTCCACCTTCATGGTCAGAATATGACTGTACTTGGGCCTTCGCGGTTAGGCATTGGCTCCATATCTTGATTGTGCCTAGCTAGTTGACGACGGCTATCAGAATCAGTATTTGAGGCCTAGCGATTTTATTGTACGTTTAATTCAGAATCATCGCATAAACAAACTTAAAGATCAACGTAATAAACTGCTTATTGCACGCACAAGCAATTAATCAATGTTCTACCAAAGTGGCGACAAACTAATACTAGGAATTAGTTGAGATGCGAAGTACGACAGTGCTTGCCCACCCGACAGGTGTTTCAAGGAGTTTTATTAAGGAGTCTTCTTGTTCATTCTTCACTATTTTCATGTTTTCCGTCGACTAATTTGGACCTGAAAACCCTAATTGCTCAAAGGGTTTGCAGTGTAGGAAGGATTAATAACGGTTTTAACAGATAAAAATGTTACTGACGAAGGAAGGAATTGGAAATAATCCGAGCATGCAGTTGAGACAAGATCACGTAAACTATACAGACTGGCGCACGAAATCTCCTTGTCTTGGCTTAAGAACAGACGACACTGACTCATGCCAGCCAACTTGGTCGAACTCAATGATTTAACCGGGACTCTCGTTGCACGTAAGATCACATCAGCAATCAGAACAAGTTGGGTTGGCTCTACGATTGCCAAAACTTACAGTATGAACGATTCTGTGAAACCCTAGATGTCCATCGTCTGATTCAGAAGATCAAAATGTATTCTGTCCGTCCTTTTACATCTCAAATTCTGCAAGTACGTTTCAGCGGGTGGCAATGGACCAAAAAATGAACCAAGAAAGAAACAGGGAGTAGTGGGGGTTAAGAGGGAGTGTCTTCATATCTGGTGCAGTAAGTGGGCGCTCGGACCTTGCTGGTAGGCACCTAGCTGCCGACATGAAGAGCTGCCGACATGAAGACCGATCTTTAGCACAAACGTAGGTTTTACATTAAGCCTGACTCCGGATGGATCAAGAGACAACCGTCCATGAGAATTTTGATTGAGAGAAGAACACTTTCCTTTATGAGATTAAATCCTGCGAGGATCTTGGGAGTTGTTGGGTTTGAAAAACACTCGAGTGTGAGTGGATTCGAGCAACTAAATCTGCCTTTTGCCCTTTACAGGAGAAAATCTCATCGATCTCTCCTCTTGGGATAGGCACACTGCTACTCATGCAAGTCTCCTATGTTCAGATTTACATTTCTGCATCCATTTCTTGCTCGATTGTTCCTTCTACTTTTGCGATTCCGCCTGACTTGTCGCAACAGGTTTTCATGCAGGTGCTATCCATATGTATAAACCTTTAATCAAATAAGTGGTTGGAGAAAATTTACCTCGATAGTAGATTGAGGGAAACACGGTCCAATGAAAAAAGGAAAGAGTGAGAAGGAAAGACATGTATAAAATATTTTTATAAGAATCTCAAGCCACGTACCGTCATCGTCGGACCTTCCTTCTTCCATTCAACTTCATCGTTATCGTTTTCTTGTTTGACCCCAACTAGGAATCGTGCGTCTCATGCTTGTCTATTGCAAAAGAGACCACTCTACAAAGAGCTCCTCTTAGTTGTAGTCCATGGCCACTCATTATAATTAGTTTCTCCCAATTGTTATGCGCGCCCTTGGTTGTCAAAATGAGTTATAATTAGTTTTGGTGTCTGCGCAATCCAATCCTTCGGAAATTAGAAAGGATGGAGATAATAGGTGAGCGACAATTTTAAGCAGTGGGGACATACATGCAGCTGACTCGAAGTTTTTCTACAAAAATTGAAGATAAATAGCTAGCTTGGTTATATGGAAACAAACACTTTTTTTTCCGTTTTCGAAATAATATATTTTACTAAATTTAATTTTTGAAATAACTCATTTTGACCATAGCAGTCTCCTGTTCGTGAAAAATTTAATGATACAATTATATTCAAAGATAGCCAAAGGATACCTAAACATCCTCCAGAAGAGGATCCTCTGATCACGCTGTGTGTCATATGTACATTGCGTGTGAGACTCACTATACCAAATCAAAACTAATTAAAGTTGAACTGACGACCATCTTCTTACCTCCTCTCCCTCTATCACTCGATTTTTGTTGTCGCCGCTGCTGCCGGCAAGACAATGTCACCATGTCTTGACTGCTGTTACAGGCAAAGCTATCACCACTCTCTCTGTCAAAGACAAACCGTGTCCTCTCTCTCTCATGGAGCTCGGTGCTGTGTCAAGCCACGTCATTGAGAACAGGCGTAACACTAGCCGTCTCTTCCTGTGGATTTTGCTATTTTTCTATCACGTGATTGACTTCATTCAGTTGAATTGGCATTAGGTAGTCGTCTTGAGTCTGAATTTTATAATACTTTTTCATTTTTTCTAAGGTTTACTCAGAGAGAATTGATACATAACATAAAATATACAAATCCCAAGACTTTGCACATCTTGGGTTATATAACTGCAATCCAAGCCAAGACTAGGTTTTCAAGGCGACTTCCGTAGTTGTTAGCAACAAGCCCTTTGCATCAGGGTTACATTTGTTGCATCAACTGGGAAAGAAAAGGCACCAATTATTCGTTGGATTTGCATCGTCCTTGATACAAGGATTATGCCACAGCACACCCCATTTGGTGTCGCTAGGACAAGCCAGTTTCTCATTGTCCATCCAAAGGTAGAAAAATTGTGAAAACCAACTCAAGTTAGAAACTACTGACTAAAAGCTCACTGATATGTCATAGAGGAAACAAGTTTCATCACCAGCAGATTAAGCAATCGACGGTTTGCTTCTCTGAAATGCTGATCAACAGCATATGTATAGAGTTCCTCAACAAGAACTTGAAAAGTTCATATCAAGAGCTTGACATTCGAGTAATATTTATTTTCTGATATTACTTTACCTCAAAGTTTGCATATGCTTAGAATTAATCAGAGTCTGTTACCTCAAGTAATTGGCAAAATGGCTTCATCTTGCGTACTTTACTATTGTTTGGGACCAGTTAATTTCCCGTTAGCTCACAAAGTTAGCTTCGCACAATGATTTTTCTTTTTCTTTTTTGCCATGTGATGTTGATTACAGGTAGCATCATCATCTAAAAGAATTAAGAGTGAATTTTCCATGATAAGACATGACTAATTACTTCGGTGAGTTATGTAAAGAATTATCCCTGCGACAAAAGGAAAAAAGTTAGCATTTATGTGTGTTTGGAGTTGATTAAAATAGAAATCAGCGTTAGTTTGCATCCCCAATTTCGCCAACCCCAACCACAAATCCAATTTCTTCATGCAGACTGATAAGCTGACCAGCAACCAATTTTCCAAAAACTTGGTTTTATAACTAATTCCATGTCCATTCGCATAGCTTAATTTACGTGCTTCATACGTAGAACATGTCGGAAACTTTAACATGGTACTAACAACTTCTGTGACCCTGCCAATCCCTTTCAAGAGTAGGTTTAGTTATGATTTTGGAAAGATTGGGAGGTCTCTCATAGAATTATTGAGCAGTAAGAGGAGAAATTGTTGAATAAACACCGATGATATCATCCACATCGCAATCGATTGTTTCTTATCAATCACTTCAAACACTTGAAAAGATCACGTATTTCGCGTCCACACGTGCATCACCATTTCTTCGATATAGTTCTTTTAGGAGACTGGTTTACTAGGTTTCCACAATTTAAATGAGTTTCCTCATGAGATAACACCTGGGAGTACTCAGGTGGGGGTGATGAAGGCTTTGGTATTACAATCTTGAACACATGAACCGTAAAGACTCACAAGAGACTCTTGGTTATGCTTGGTAACTGATCCAAAAAGTAGTTTGCAGAAGTATCTAAAGCAACAATGAGAATGATTTATCTTCGAGGCCACAACACTGATAATGAGATATTTGAATTTCATCTTCCCCCCCGGCCAAAAAAAAAAAAAAAAAAAAACTATCAGCAACTATTCCTTAGATCACAAGAATTTCATTTACTAGGGAAGCATATTATCTCTTGGATTGATCTTTTATTCATTAAATTTAGGTTGCCGGATAGAAGTATATATGTTCACCTATCTGCCATGAGATCAAGAAGCAAATTCTTTCCAAACAAAACATCGAATACTGGATGCCCTCCCCAAAAGATCTGTGTCCTTTCTGTATCTAAAGAAAATGAGAGGAATCTGTAAGTGCTTAGGAAATCATAATTCTTTCCATCTTATGTTGCTGCTGGTCAAATTGCATGACATTAGAACAATTAGGGGGAAACCTTCATATAAGCCATATAAACATTTCCAATACCAAGGGTAGTTTGAATCTTCTGAATATTATTGTCTTTCCTGAACTTTGGTAAAAAAAATGTTCCTATCAAATTGGGCTCTCTTGTCGCTTGCTGGTATTTAACAAACCGGCAGACCATGTTTTTAAGTCCAAAAGGAGAGGAAGAAACATTGCAATTATTGTAGAATATACACAGAAATATGAACTGATTTATTGATGCTGATACAATGCAGCAAGCTTTCAAGCACTAATTGAGGGTGCACTGTACTCTTGCCCACTTTATGTTCTTCTGTCTTTCCTTTTTTTTTTTGCTAATTGCTGTCACTTTAGCTAGTTACACAAGAAACCCATGAAGCCAAGTCCAAAATCATATTGTTATCTATAAACTGTGTAAATTAAGTTTGCTCACTTCTTCACGAAAAAATCAAATAGACTAAAATACTATCTACTTTGATTGATTCGTCGACAGCATTTGTCGAGACGTGTCTCAGACCTTCCCTTGCAAGTCTCATTACAAAATCATATCCGGGGCAATTCCGTGGACTTTTTTGCGGTGAAGTGGTTACGGGTGCTTGTCAACTAGACTCTCTAAAAGCAATAATAACCCTGCTTGCGCCATCGGAAAATTCAGTGCCTGGCATGCTACTTGCTTAACACTTCAAAGGACCATCGATGAAACAGCTGTTCTGATCTCTTAGTTACGACTTTTCCGGGCCTGATTTTCAAATAATATAACTACCTTTTGATATTTGCAAGAAAAGGATTTAGAGGACGGTTGGCAATGAATCATATTGCCCCCAAAAGAGAATCATCCTATCGCAGTTGATGCTGTTACCAGGAGTAATATAAAAGCTAAAATCCAGGAACAGGTGCAAAGTATTCAAAGAGTAGTTATATGTCTAGGAGGGGAAGTAATTAGCTTTGTAGGTATCCTATACGTACCTTCATGATTAGCTTTCCTACATTCCGAACTTACAAATTTTCCCTTGATTGAGATTGCTACGTTTTAACTTCTTGATCTATACAAATCATAGGAGTTAGTTTTGAAGACAGACTCCCGTGCTCGAGAGAATTATGAACGTGTGAGCATGACAAGTCCCCAAAACGAAGAGGTGTGACAGGAAGGGAAAACTACGATGTTCATATAGTCATTTTCGCCAACTCTCCAGAGACCCTTTCGATGATGTCTCTCAAGTCTTGTGTGATGGAGTCAAGAAATGAACCGAGACCCGTCTCATCCTGTACTAATTCCTGCAGGACAGCAAAGTACGTGTGTTAGAAGGGAAAGGCCTACAACTACACACAAATGCGCACTGCGATAAGATTTGTTGGGACGTACTTTCGCCACCTCGATTTGGGAAGCTAATTGCTTCAGTGACCCGCTCTTTTATTAGGGCTTGCATTACAGTTATTCTCTCATTTAAGGACAAGTTCTTTGATTCCATCAGGTACATCATCCACCCAATACTGTTCTTGGACTTGCTTGAAGTTTGTTCCTCTTTGAAAATCAAACTACATGTTTCTGTGGAGTTAGCTCTGATGAGCAGCAAAAGACCGTCGTGGGAGAGAGTTGTAACAACGTCAGGAATTATTTGCAACCCCACATCCCTACGCGCAGAATTAGAATGATATCGGCTTATTGAGAATTTGAATAGCCTTTATTAGGTTTGGTGTGCATGCTGTCATGAATGCAACTCATCAGCGCATTTAAATGCTCTGGTGGTAAGCGAGCTTGTACTCCTCACTCGGGGCCTGAGTTCGAGTCCCCACTCTCGTGCTTTCCCCTTGAGGCTGCTCCAGAGCTCAGAATAGTTAGTCGGGTGAATTCGAAGGAGCGCGGTCACATCTGATAAGAATTCCAAGGCGCTCATAGCGCCTGAAACACTGTATCTGTCATCCACGAGAGGATTAGTGAAGTAATCCTTAATGCTTACAATGGGTTTAGTCGAGATTCACTTCACCCAGACAACCCACAACCTACCAATCCAGGCAGAATAAGCAATGCGGTGGGAGTAGGCGGCCCACAAGCTGAGGTTTTTTGGGAAAAATCTTGGGGTGGCACGCCGGTCAAGCCAACCGCTGACCGTGTTTATATTTCTGTGGCGACTACCAAACTAGTTTACAAATAAACTCCAACTCACGGGGAAGAAACTGGACTTAGCTCTCTTTTGCAAACATGAGGTTTACATAAGTTACACCCCAAAGTGTGATTTCCCACAAGTAATCATGAATTGAAAGAAGTCAAATGTTAAGGGAATGAATATAATTGCCAAAACCGACAAAAGTATGCATAACGACACCTAAATCCCGCTTGTGTAATGATTTTTTTACGCCATTAGTGCACCATATATATAGTCAAAAGTAAGTTTAGTCTCAATATTAATTGCTTTCCCAAATTTCCCATTGACTAAATATTAGGAAGATTTAAAAATAAAAAGGACACAATCAAAATTTCTAACTTCCCATTTTAACCACTTGCTTAAGTTACCACCGCTTTTCAATTAAATACAACTACCAAGCTTCATCAATGTACCAAAATATTAGTAAGGGTATCATCATTTAGTTATGGAATAAGATCGAGTTTGGAAAGTCTCTATACAGTAGTAGTACACATCTCCCCTGTTTTTCCAAATATTTTTTCTTTTCTTTTCCTCAAAACTGATGTTATTAAATGTTTAGAGTTACATTATTAGCTATTATTAGCTTGATAAGATGAATTGATTATGTGAGCATGCTCTCCACTTGCCACTCTATGGAACCTGCGGATCAAAAATTTATGTAACATAAGCATTTTATGAGATAGATTCATGGGATCTAGAGACTAAAAGGTATATATGCAATTTCCATGGCTAATACATGAGATTTCATTTTTTTATACTTTTGTCCTAGACTATCAAAGAACAAGTTTTAATCAAGCTTAATGGGATTATCTGAGATAAAATTGAGATCCAAGAATAAAGGCTATGTGATGGATTTAATAAATGGGCCTAAGCTGGCCCGGCCACGATGGGCCTAAGGGCCCGGCCCACGGGAATTAGGCCCGTGGAAAGGCAACCTATTTAAGGAAATAGAGAGAGAGAGGAACGCACCGCTTGGCATTTGTGCAAGAACATTGTTCATTCTCTTCAAGTTCTCTCTCTCCAAAAGCTAAGAAGCGACGCCATCTTCACTTTACGACAAATCTTCGACATCGGATCGAACGGGACTGAAATCTCTTCCTCAATACGGCATCGGTGTCTAATCTGTGGCCAATAAGGTACGCTCGAATCCGTGGTGTGCTTTTGATCGGTGATACGTGACATTCCGGGCTTATCTTCCGCATATGATTTAGGGGTTCGGTTTAGGTGCCGAATCCGGTTTTCGGGATCCGACCGATCCCAACATTGGTATCAGAGCCCGTGTTAGCGTTTTCCCGACTTGTATCATGTTGCATGAAGTTTCTTGATTGATTTTTTCGCAATTGATCTTCGGCCGTACGGATCGGGGCAAGGAATCCCGACACCCGAGAATGTTCGACTAATTTTTCGATTTTCGTAAGTCGAAAACAAAATCTGATTGCACAGGGGCGAAGGCGACGTCGAGACGAGTCCGGCGACATGTCGCGAGCCGCCGGGGACGCCGCACGCGCCCACACGCGCGGGAGCTTGGCTGCGCGTGGGCGCGACAGCGCCCGACGCTGGCTGGTTCGTCTGGGCCGCGTGCGGCACACGTGATGTGACGAACCGCGCCGGCGCGCGCCGGCCCGGCGGCACGCACGGCCCACGCGCCCGGTCCCACGGGCCAGAAGCCGACGTCTTGCGTCAGCATGACGTCACCCAACGGTCGGTAACCGCCGGGGTGACGTCATCGCTGACGTCAGCACTGACGTCCGTTGGCCGGACGGTCACCGGCCGGCGACTCTACCGGCGACTGACCCGCGGACGCTGGCACGCGTGCGGCACGTGCCGGGCCGACGCGTGGCGTCGGCCGCGCACGCGCGGCACGTGCGGGCGGTCCGCCCGGCCCGGTCGGCCGGCCCGGCGGTCCAACCGGGATACCGGTCCGACGACCAGTCAGTTGACCGTTGACCGTTGACCGTTGACCGACGACCGTTGACTACCGTTGACCGTTGACCGACCGTTGACCGTTGACCCAAAAAAAAAAAAAAAAAAAAAAAAAAGGAATTTGTTTCTTTTTTTCAATTATGTCTATGTGGATTAAATGTAATCCAATATTGTTCTGCATTTGTTGCAGGAACAATGCCTCCCCTTCGATTACGTACGCCATTCGCGTGATTACCGATAAACAAAAGCGAAAGCTTTCTAAGTTGATAGGCGAGTTGGATCGATTATCGATGGGAGCAAGGTGACTTAATTGATCATGTCCTTGAAGTCAACGGGAAGATTCAACAGGTCATATGGAATGGTCATCCCATGTCGCGATCGAAAATGGTGCGATTTTTCATTAACACTCTTCCATCGAATGGCAAGATGTGTTGAATCGCATATGGGATGTCAACGGTGCTGCTTCATATAAGAAAATTGTGATAGATTTTGTAAACGAATATTACTGCATTGTTGCAAGGGAAAAGGTCAAGAAATTGACCAAAATAGGATCTTTCCCGGTTCGTGTGAAGGTTATTTGTAAAATGTATTAGCTGTTTTTTGTTGAGTGTGCTATGTGAACATCCAATGTAATGTTATCTACCCGATTGTTGTTATTGTAACGACCTATATGTTTGTTGTATTAACTGAAAGTATTATCATATTATTGTATGTCAATTATCCGTTGCTTTTCATTATTGCTTTGGTTCTTTGTGGGTAGGTAGTTTGTGGGTAGTAATAGAAGTTTTTGTAGCTTCATAGAATTGATTTTGCATATGACAATCATATTAATGATAGTTTTAAGTTAGGATTTTGGAGGATGATTGGAAACATAGTGACCTTTTGATTCTGAAACCTTACTTAAAATTATTAATTAATATGATGGGTTTGTGCGAAATAGATGCATAAATAATAGGCATTAATAACTCGTGCATATATGTACGATGTGTTCGAGATCAATGGCTTCAGCCACAAAGAGCATAATTGCCGAGCTGAACAAAGGTGAAAAGCTCAATGGTGACAACTATGAAATCGGCAAATGAAAATCCAAGTATGTCTTTGGAAGAGCAAGAAGCACTTGAGACTCTTATCCTAACCATGGTAGAACCTGAAGAAGGAACCACTGCACAAAGATAAGAGAGACAAAGAAGCATTTGCTGCATGGAAAAGAAAGAACTCTCTTGCTCGCATCACGTTGCTGAGCAGCATGGAAAATGACGTCATGCGAGAGTTTAGGCGTTTTGAAAATGCCAAAGACATGTGGGAAGCTTTGGCGGCAAGATTTGGTCATACTTCGGTGACCAGACTAAGGCAGCTCACTATTAGGTTTGACTCTTATAAGAAGCCTCATGGTTAGACCATGAAGCAACATCTTAGAAAGATGTCAAACATGATTAATGAGCTTAAAGATGCTGGCCATGTCCTGACAGATGAGCAGCAAGTGCAAGCAATGATTCGTTCCTTGCCTCAGAGTTGGGAGCATATGAAGGTGCACCTGACTCATAATGAGAATATCAAAACTTTTGAGGATGCATTGCGTCATCTTGAGCTGGAAGATGACCGCCTATTGGCGGCTAAGCCGGAAAGTCGAACTCTATCATGCTAGTTCTAGCTCAAATGGAGCTTCGGGCTCCAAGCGCAAGCGACCTAACCGGTTTGATAAAGGGAAAGGCAAGGAAGCGGGTCCTTCGGGGAAGAAACCCAAGTTTAACCAACATGAAAGAGGAAAGCGTCCTCGCATTAAAAAGCTAACAAGGGTGAAATGCTACATTTGTGGCAAGAAGGGTCACTATGCTCGCGACTGTCGTGAGCCAAAGAAGGTAAGCACCCCTTGTATTTTTCAGAACTTTGCATATGTGTCAAGTTCTGTATTCATGACTGAATCTAATCATTTGTGGACTGTGGATTCAGGAGCAACAGACCATGTAGCGAAGGATAGAGGATCCTTCGTAGAATTCGACGAATACCAACCGGAACTAAGTGGATCTATGTGGGAAACAACTCCAGAGCTGAAGTGAAAGGAATTGGCACATGCCAACCTGAATATGCGTGGTGGACGCACTTTGTTCCTTCATGATATATTGTATACTCCGGAGATTCGTCGGAATTTAGTATCTGTTTTAGTGTTGGTTAAATTAGGTTTTAATTTGAACTTCTATGATAGAGGTGTGGATTTGTTTTTGAATACAAATTACTATGGTTGTGGATATTTTCTGGATGGTTTCATTGTATTAGATATTGAATATGTTAATACAAATGTTTGTTATTCCCTTCTCACTTCTCCTAACACATATGATAATGATGTGAATGTATGGCATGCTAGACTTGGTCACATTGGCCAACAGCGTATGAATAGACTAGCCAAAGAGGGCTTGTTGGGCAAAAATTGAAAAAGTCGATTTGCCTATCTGTAAGCATTGTCTAGAAGGGAAAACGACAAGGAAACCATTTGGAAAAGGTAAAAGAGCTGAATTTCCTCTGCATTTAATCCATTCGATATCGTGGTCCAATGAATGTGAGAGGAAGGCATGGGGCTGTTTATTTCATCACTTTTATAGATGATTATACTCGATTCGGATATGTCTATTTAATTTCTCACAAATCTGAAGCAATAAGTTGTTTCAAAAGGTTTATGAACCTGGTAGAGAATCAATTAGACAAGAAAATAAAATCATTGAGATCCGATCGAGGACGAGAATATTTATACGATGAGTTCAGAAAATTATGTGATGAAAAAGGAATAGAAAGACAGTTATCTATTCCATATACTCCTCAACAAAATGGTGTTGCAGAGAGAAGAAACAGAACCCTACTAGAAATGGTTAGGTCCATGATGGCGCATGCTAACTTGCCTATCACCTTTTGGAGTGATGCGTTGTTATCTCGCTGCCTATATACTTAACCGTGTGCCTTCCAAATCAGTTGCTTCCACTCCATATGAGTTATGGACAGGTAGAAAACCAGACTTAAGTTTTCTTAAACCATGGGGTTGTGCTGCCTATACACTTGAATCCTCTCACAAGTTTGGGAAATTGGGTCCCAGAGGCAAAAAGAGTATTTTCATAAGATACTCGAACACTCAAAAGGGTATGTGTTCATAGGTGAGCAGGAAAGTGGGAGCATAACTGAATTTGAATCACGAGATGTCACATTCTTAGAGGATGAATTTCCTAAGAAGGGCGAAATAGGGGAAGACAACACCCTATTTGAAACCTCGGATCAAGATAATGATCTTAGTGCAGTTCGTCCAAGTGGGAGTAATATGAGAAGTGATGAATTGAATTTGACTCATTCTCAATTGCAACCATATGATGAGACGACATCATTATCTAATCCCAGTGGGAGCATAATGGGGAATGATGTGCAAAGAGCACAAACTCCCATACGGCGAACAAGTCGCCAAAGTATTCCCCGTCGACGTTTTGACATTGAAGGGGAAACTTTTATGGTTGCTCCACAAGATGAGGATGAGCCTAGAAATATTAATGAGGCTCTGAATTGCCCTAGTAAGGAAAAATGGATTAATGTAATGGAAGAGGAAATGGAGTCAATGAAATCAAACCAAGTCTCTGGGAACTGGTTGATCTTCCAAAAGGGACGCAGAGCTATTGGGAACAAATGGGTTCTCAAAGTAAAGCGAAAGGCTGATGGCTCGATATAAAGGCATAAGGCTCGCCTTGTAGCGAAGGGTATAATCAACAGGAAGGGATTGATTATGAAGATACGTTTCCTCCTGTAGTAAGATTTACCTCGATTCACATTATTCTGGCAATAGTATCTAGTATGGATCTTGAGTTACATCAGATGGATGTAAAGACTGCTTTCCTCAATGGAGAATTAGAGGAAGAAATATACATGGAACAACCAACTGGTTTCATGGTAAAAGGCCAAGAAGAAAAAGTGTGTCGACTTTTGAGGTCGATATACGGCCTTGCGATCATCGAGACAATGGTATATACGTTTTCATAATGCCATAATGGCATATGATTTTACAATGATTGATGAGGATCATTGTGTATATATCAAAAGATCCAAGGATCAATTTGTGATCATATCATTATATGTTGATGATATACTGATTGCCGGAAGCAATATGGAGTTTGTTCATACTGTCAAGAGTTGGTTGTCTTCCAACTTTGAGATGAAGGATATGGGTGAGGCTGCATACATTCTTGGAGTTAAGATTTCAAGAGATCGTTCGAAGAGATCGTTGTCTCTTTCGCAAAAAACATATATAAATAAAGTTCTTGAACGATTTCGTATGCAAGATAGTAAACCCATAGACACTCCTATTGCGAAAGGTGAAGGATTGAGCCATAGGCGTGTCCGAGGACTCCACAAGAAAAGGAACAAATGAAACATGTTCCTTATGCTAGTGCGGTTGGGAGCTTAATGTACGCTATGATGTGTACAAGACCCGACATATGTTTTGCAGTTGGAATGGTGAGTAGATACCAATCCAATCCAGGTCCAAGACATTGGAAAGCTGTTAAGAGAATACGAGGTATCTAAAGGGAACTGCTGATTATACGATTAGTTATCAAAGAAAGGATCTGCGACTCAAAGGCTATCCCGAAACTGTTTAGGAGGAGGTTTAGACAAAAGGAGATCTACCTCTAGATTTGTTTCTTAATGAATACGGCACCATATGTTGGAGCAAGTAAGAAACAAACGTGTATAGCCTTGTCCACGATGGAAGATGAGTTCGTGGCATTATCGGTAGTAATATAAGAAGTAGTTTGGCTTAAGAGATTTTTTGGATCATTTAGGTGTTATCGAGAAAGCTGCAAATCCATTATTAGTTAATTGAGATAGCCAAGCAATTATAGCGTACACCAAAGATCCAAAATATCATGGCAAGACCAAACATATAGATACCAAGTATAACTTTGTCAAAAGATATGGTTGCACGAAAGAATGTGAACTTGCAGTACATATCTACGCATTGAATGGTAGCAGATCCTATGACAAAGCCAATACCTAGAGATGTGATTTGTGGTCATGTAAAATCTCTAAGATTGCGTAGAGTCCGATGTACTTGGATTGTATTTTCCCGAGTTGTTCACATGTATGAACTAGTGTTGTTTCATTATTAATGCCTATGAATCTTTTGTTTGATCTTTATGCATCTTAATGCTTAGTGCATTATATTATGTTGAGAAAGTATGTCGGACAGATAAGAGATTAGCCCACTCACACGGGTGATCGCCTCTATTTACTATGTGATAGATAGAGATGAGACTGTTTTTAAGCTTATTATCTAGGTGATAATCGAGAGCTCAAGCTTAAAATACGTATGTCGCCTTAGCGAGTGTTAAGATGAGGACATAGTACACACGATATCCGAAAGTAAAATAACCCACACATTTTACTTTATCTGTCTAAGATGCCAGATGCGAGTTCTGATGAATTTTATGAATGAGTCAATACGTGAACTCAAGTTAGACATTGAGTATGTCTGAACTATCATCTGTACGGTATTAATGGTGAAGACATACGCTCCATGGGAAATGAGTTAATACCGTAATACGTATTTCATACTACGTATGCATGAGACGACCTATAAGAGTGACAAAAGTTTGATCTCAACTTTTATGACGTGTGAGACTCTTGAGGAATAGAGTTCCTCAATTTTTTTAGTGCCCTCATGACTCTTACTTATTCTCAAGATTTCTATTTAGTGTTTGCTATCTTAGAATGTTGCCAATGGTCATGAGATGATTCGATCTAATGGGACATTTCTAGAAAAGCAAGTTGAACTGAAATCGAGAGTTTGAAGGAAAGAGGAAGATCGGATTTGTGGAATCACATTGTGCTTTTGTATTCACAGGATGACCAATTATGACTGTCTTTGGGATAATCATAATTGTGAATACAATATATATATCATTGTTTAAATGAGATTAAGAGAGATATAAATGTGATCGATCGATCTAGGGTACTGCATACTATTTTTACTCGGAAAATGATGCCCATTATGAGCTGCTATATATTCCTAACGACAGATGTATAGCAACGAGCTCTCAAAGTATCTTTGAGTCGCACGGATTATTCACGCGGTATGAATGTTGAAAGAGAAAAAGAGGATTTTCAGTTGATGGGCCTAAGTTGGGCCTATCCGCCCATGTTGGTTTTGGTCCACCATGTGCGAGTGGGAGATGATGGATTTAATAAATGGGCCTAAGCTGGCCCGGCCACGATGGGCCTAAGGGCCCGGCCCACGGGAATTAGGCCCGTGGAAAGGGCAACCTATTTAAGGAAATAGAGAGAGAGAGGAACGCACCGCTTGGCATTTGTGCAAGAACATTGTTCATTCTCTTCAAGTTCTCTCTCTCCAAAAGCTAAGAAGCGACGCCATCTTCACTTTACGACAAATCTTCGACATCGGATCGAACGGGACTGAAATCTCTTCCTCAATACGGCATCGGTGTCTAATCTGTGGCCAATAAGGTACGCTCGAGTCCGTGGTGTGCTTTTGATCGGTGATACGTGACATTCCCGGGCTTATCTTCCGCATATGATTTAGGGGTTCGGTTTAGGTGCCGAATCCGGTTTTCGGGGATCCGAAAGATCCCAACACTATGTGTAAGAAAATTACTGCCCCATAAACGACAGTCTAATCTTCATAGCATCAAGACAGTCATTTTCGATTTCTTTGATCTATGTCTAATATTATGACAATTGATGGTACAAAAACGCAGCCGATTACCTATTACTAGTATCAGATAATAGTGGCCATAAGATTACTTTAATTTAAGCTATTATATATTGCACTTAAGTTGGTGTCGTTCAGATAAATTTGAGTTTGAAGACAGTCCTAGAATTGAGAAAATGTGGCTTGTAGAAGAAATGAATGTTATTTTATGGAAGATTTAAATGACAGATAATGCTAATGAATGAATAGCTATCAGTTTTAATATGTTTCATCATAATTTTATTATCGCACTAAAGAGGAACAGCATAAGGACCTAACCCATTTCGTGTGGGCCAAACCCAAAAACGAAGTATCCCAAGGTGGCAACAATCATTCCCCTCATCTACAATGTCTCTTTCATTCAATGAGGCACCTTAAAACGTTACAAACTTATGTATTTAAATAATGACATTCTCATCAGTATTGACCCCATATCGCACAGCGATACTTCTCATATTCAAGGTATGATCAAATTTATCCTTGCCAACTCCATCATTTTAAAAACATGCTCGGGGTTATACCCTCTCCCATATCAATAATCTCTACCTGCCCTCAGAGTATGAGACCACAAATCTATTAGAGGGGTAGTATCATTTGCATGGACCTACCTATATGATGTGATGCGAGCCAAGTTTTCAAAATCATTTAAAGTAACCATAAAAGATGGCGACCATTAAGTGGGCATTTATTGCTTAATATATGTAACTCAACATGCCCTTTTCCATTCAATGTAGGACTTTGTTTATAGATATACCGAAGAGTCACGCCCATGTGTCTTCCAATTAGCAGTAATCAGCCACTGTGACAACGGCCAGTCGATCGAAAGACATCCATTAGCTTCTCACTTCCCAACATAGGAAATCTTCTTTGCGTTGCGTTTGGTCACCTGGAATTAAAGATCAGGTAGGACAGGAATAGGAATGAAGAAGAGAAATTCTTCCAATTTCCTTATATTGGGTCTTTTATGGAAAATAAATAATTTAAAAAAAAAAAAAACTAATTTAATAGCTAAAAGAGTATATTGACTCCTTGGTGGACCTAGACTAAGATACGATGATAAGTCCAATCTGAAAATTAATCATCAAAACACTCTATTTTCCTCAAATTGCCTTAGAGGGGATAATATAAACACAACTTGGAACAACTTCGCAAGCATAGGAAAATCCCAATATTTATTTTCCAAGACAAAGACCATTAATCCATAGACAGACGGTTGATACTGACGTGGGCTCTTGACTTAAACGACCCAGAAACAAAATGTAATGATTGAAACACAAAAATCTTGTAGCAATGATTATTTTTATAAGTAACATATAAAAATACGAAAGATTGCTCGTTGGATTTCCTCACCAGCATTGAATACCTGGGGCATAACTTCCTCGAGGAGATTTCAATTACATAAAACGTTATCGATTTGAAACTAGACAGATAAGGGTCTCTTTACGTATATTATTTACTTGTATCAAAACCCGAAAGTCTCTTGAATATTCGAATAAAATGATCCCTAAAGTTTGTCAATAGCGATGCGCAAGCTTCCAAGCAGTTTAGCATTCGTTGTTGGGTAATGCTTAGTCCTACTTATGATAATCCTTCATCAAGCGTGCTCTTGTGAGAATTAAGGGTGCACAAGATAACCTTTGGAAAGAGCATGGTCGGGCAGGTTCAAGTGGTATCAGGAGTGGCAGAGTAGACTGAGCTTTAAAATTTCGAAATCGGTAAACACATGGTAGGTTCCTAGGCATTGAATTATACTCACTCTATACTTATCTCATACCATTGACTCTATGCGCTATACAGATTCTCCTATAAAACATTCGAGCGATACATACATGTGCACCGAACCATTTACCATTTTCTCTTTTCATTCCAAATGCGCAACACTACTTGAGGAAACGAATTCGTTATTTCCATTTTACTTTCAATCTTATTGTATTACGTTACCGTCAGACATGAACACATGCTTCATTACGGAATGCACTCGTGTTTTACATTGAATATAGAATGTGTTGACAATTAGAAAATAAAAATAAAAAATGGAAAAATGGAAAAGTACAGGCCGCCTAGGATCCATGAAATTAAGGGATTCTAAATTTCACGGTGGGTCCAGAACTCCATAAGATGGAGCAAAGCAAACATCTCTCGGCTCTCAATAGCCGAATTTCAACCAAGCCCAATGATACAAGTAGAGTTGATGGGCTTGGTTCTGGGCTTGGGCTTAGTCTTGGGCTTGGGCTTGCCCACGAGTCACGACCCACTCGACGAATCCTTCTCTGCAAGATCTCCCTCCCGTCGTCGTGCTTTCTAGAGAGTTCGCGGAAGCTCGGGGGCCTTCTTCTTCCTTATAATGTCGTCCATGAAACTGTCGGAAGCGAACGTTCTTGATGCTCTCTCTCTCTCTCTCTTCCTCTCGCTCTTCCGTGACTGGGGTCGGTCTTGATCGGCGGAGATGCCGGCGGCGGCGGCGTACGAGAATGTGGTGGCGGGGAAGCTGAAGCTCAAGGGGAAGCCCCTGGACGTCAAGCTGAACGGCGGCTGGACGATCTCCAAGAAGAAGACGAAGAACAAGAAGGAGAAGGACGCGGGTCGTCTTCCTCAGCGGCTCCCTGAATCCGCGGCAGGTTAGCTCGCGGTCCCCTCCTCGGTTTTTTTACTGGGTCTCGCGTCTGCTTGTGTCTGCTGTGATGATGTCGTGATGTCCTTTGGGAAATGCTGGTTTTGGCTCTCGAATCTTTGAAGAAGTGCTCGAATGTGCTGCGTGGGAATCGTCAAATTTGTTCGTTCGTATATGGGTAATCTTCAAAAAGTGCCATTGCGAACTTGTTAAATTTCGTTAACTGTGCTGTGGAGATATAAAGGTCTCTGCTTTAAAGGCGGTTTTTCGATTCTTCCCAGTGTATCAGTGTGTGATCTTATCATCATCGGCGGTCTGAACTAGTCCTTTAATTGATGCGTGTCTATCATAAATGTGGACGATGTCCAGGTGACATGAGTTGCGATGATGGTCAGCTACTCTCTGTTGTCTTCAGTTGGTGGTAATCTTTGAAGTTTCTCTAGGACCACAGTCGTGCTTATTGTGTACTGTTGAGCGTGCTCTGTTTGGCTAGCTTCGACGCCTATGAAGAACTTTTGTCTGCTGTAAGTTGTGAGTATGACGCCAATATCTTGGTGTCTACTTCTGACAATACCACCAATGAAAATCACCTCCTCGGGTGAGCCTGATCAAAGATTGTGCTCCGTTGGCTTCTGTTTGCTCCTACTGTCTGCTAACACTTAGGTGGTGGACAGTTAATTTGGGTTGTTTTATCCAGTGAAGCTGATGTCCTCTCCGCTATTTAGTCTCTGTTCTCACATAGGCTTCTCTTCCTTTTGGAGGTCGTCAGGTGGGAACACTTTGCTGTCCTCCACAGACGATGCCGAGAGAATAAATTATGAAGGCCGAGATGATGGTAGGAGTCTCGCTTCGGTGCATGACGACCACCTGACGCCAGCGGAGAGGCGGTTTCTCCAGCAGAGGGAGAAGATCGAATTGGAAAGGCTGGCAAAGATGGCCAGTAAGTCACACCGGGATCGGGTGCAGGAGTTCAACCAATACCTGGCGAATCTCAGTGAGCACTACGACATTCCTAAAGTTGGGCCTGGCTAACTAAAATTTCTGCACTCATACTCATTTCCATCTGTTAGGAACAACGCAATTTATCATGGAGAAAGAAATTCCCGTTCCAATGGAACTTTTCTGATTACGGCATGCGAAAGAGCAACCAATGCAATGTTCATTGTTCTGTGTTGGTTCTATGTAGTGTCAAACTAATGGCATTCCAATGGCTTCCGGTTTACTTCTCCTTCGCCGACATTGTAGCAACTACTGATTTATATGGCTTGACCATATGTTTGGAAAATAACATAGTTCATTCCCGGGGAAAGTTCAAAAAAAAATTATGAAATTTCGTGATCAGAAGTTAGAGGGAGAGAAATTCGAAATTTCTGGCAAATGTCTCTCCATTTTCTCTTCCCTTTCCCATATCCAAACATAGCATAAATGTTGTCAATCAATTGAAAAGAGGTCGGGTCAGGGAATTGATCTTTCCAATTAAATTGGTTGGGACAGAAATAACATTCCTTACGAATCGACACTTCTGATATACGTAATACACAGCAAATATGTGCATCTACGTATTCCTGTAGTACCAACTAGCAATGCCGAGGCGAGTCCACATTGGAGACCAGTTCAGGGTCCGCCACAAGCATTTTGCCACGGACGTTTAACAAAGAGTTTGAGCAACAAAACTTTCTGAGAATCTCATCACCACGAAGTCGACATTTTTATTGGCGCCGCCGGAAAACAAACAGCGAACCTCGGGATCCCTTGCCCAACCTGATGGTCTCATCTATGTATGTGATCTGCAATTTGACTTCACTCTCTCCGCCGTACTGGAACTCCATCTCTCCCACCTTCACTTTAGGCGGCTCGAATATGACTTGAATCCATCTATCATCAAGAGCCTTCAATTTCCCTACAGGCATCAAACCGGTAGGTCAGTTCAGAATTCCACATCAGAAGACTTCTCGATTAGGCATAAACACAGTGTATATCCCTCAGCTCCTCAGTGCTTTGACGGGGTTGAATAATGCCGGCAGGTGAACATGAATACATAAAAGACATGAAGCACAGCGATAAGCAGATGGAATTATAACAAGCAATTTGCTGTCAAAAAGCCCTCAGATGTCTATAAATTAGCACAGGGAGAGATAGTTCACCAAAAACATTCAGGCTAACATTGCAGCAGCACAATCTACATCTCAGTACAAGCAACTTATTTAATGTAGAATTGATGTCAATGAAGGACAAATGATGATTTGGTTCACCAGCTACACCAATTTGCAAACAAAGGACATCGAAAACAAACTTCTGACAATGAGCAGAAATGGTAGGAGCATGCTTTACAGACATTCGTGCAGAGGAAACATACCAGACTCGTTCAAACGGCAACACGCCGCAGACCTTGAGAAAGGATAGTGTCATGCAAGAGTCACAAGACTGATTCTTGTATCAAATTTGTTCATTAATGAAAGTGATTGCTTTTATTGCAGCAAGCTAGATTCCATTCAATTGCTAATCTGCACCATATCACTGCAGACTTTCTCTAAAACACAAAATGTGAGCATCAAATGGTGTGTTTTTGACAGTCTAGTAGCATTTATCCCCAAAATATATAGTTTTGCTCTGTTCCTGAAGTGCTTAAACATGGTGATCATTAGCAGGCTCACCTTTCAACGAGACCTCTCCATCGATGAAGCCCAAAGCACAGAAGGAAACTTTGTTCCTCACAGTGTCCGGAGCCTCAAGACCCTGAATCATTTCATTGGTTCTGAAGAAAACCCGACCCAGTGCACTCCTATAGCCACCACCAGGCGATGTTGGATTTGAACAGTAGATGACATCCCATTCTGCAAAGTCATAATGAGTTAATAAATATGAATGATAATGTAGACTTTGCTTGACCCAGCAATCCTCCTCATTTCTGTTTCTAATCTGATGGACAGATAAAGTACAGGTTTTTATGTAAGAATGGCAAGAACTCAGGTGCCTCAGAGTAGTGCACTAACAATCTCAAATGCAAATTACTGCAAGCACAGCAGATAATGATGTAACCACAGCGACAAGATTCTAAATTTCAAGACAGCCACTGCCAAAAAGAAAATCAGTGCTCCAAGATTGACAACAAGATCAACAGGATTAAACAGGTCAATCACCAGTCTTCCGACATTAGAAAAGCCTTAAAAAGGCCCGGAGATATTAGAAAACATGACAAAGAGAGAAGAAAGAAAGGATAGTTGGGAACTCCAGAAAACCGTGGTGCAAGGATGTAATCTAAGATGAACCAGTGAAGTAAAGAAACAACCTTGCATATCGATGTTCCATACTTTCTTGAACCAAATGACAAATCAACAGTAAGTCAATCAGTGCATTACCTCCGAATATAAGAGGCGACTTCACCGGTTCACTCACACAGTACTTCTGCAATTCCTGAGCAACTTCAGCTACCTGTTTGTGCTCTTCTCTTTCAAGTGAAACTCCGCCATCAGATTGTAACACCTGGTTCAGTTACAATGGGATGAATAAATCAAGTCATCAAACTAAAGAACATTCAGGAAAGCAACACAATGCAATCAGTGCATCATTGCCTCGATAACAAAACACGTCGACTAGATTACATGGCATCTGCCAACCGAAGCTTACAATGCTTGAATTTCCAAAAGCAGTTAGCCGCAAAGGCCATGAGTTTTGTCCTCCAGTAACATAAAAAGATGGACATTCAAACATCCTTTTATCAAGATTCAATCACCTCAAGAACTAGAAGAAGAACCAGCTGCATTATATTGCGATTCCCTGAATATGTTAACCTTGACAGCAGATATCTAGACAATTTATTGCACAATAAAATCTGAAATACTAACTTATGTGATACAATGAAAGTAGGCATTTAAACACATCAACTGATATTCGTCATCATAATATCCTTAGACGAGCATGGAAAGACATCATGGAACACCCAATTGGATGAACAAATCAAGAAACAAACCCTCACACTCCTAACCAATTCACTCATTGCAGAAAATAACATTGGCAAGCTACAATAAGTCTCATTTCAACCTAACCATCTCATCTAATATTTTCAGTAAACAAAACTAGAGTACTCCAAAGTTCATGTCAAGATGCCAGGCCAGGAAAGTCACTCAACTAGTGAATGGGAAGATGACATAAATAACCCCTGAACTTTAGCCTAATGTGTAGTGTCATCCCAAACATTTAATTTGTTGGATGTGGTCCTTAAACTACTTATAAATGTTCAATATAGTCCTTCCATTTGCTCAAATGACAAATTGGGCATTATTTAGTAATGTGAATATGTTGAGTTGGGTCTTCAAAAATAATGAGTCCACATGTCTCTGTTTCATATCCATCTAATTTATGAAAGGAAAAGAAAAATTAGAACGTCAACATGTCCATCGTTATTTAATGACGTGAATTATTATATCCTAATTTAAAATGAATACTTTACCACAACAATCCATGTGTAACCATTTTTTTCCCTTTCATCCATTATTCAAACTTAACGGATTAGGAGACATATTACCAGATTCCATATACTTCAATAAGTGAAAGGACAACATCAAACATTTTCATGTAGTATAGAGATTAGGTTAAACATTTACTAACAATTCACAGTTTAGGGACCACACAGGAGCGACATTGCCCATTAAACCAAAGTTTCAAATACCATCTGTGTCATAATCCCTCTGAGAATTAAATCACTGCTATGGTGGCTTGGGCGCTGTTGTTTTAGCGACCATGATTAGCGTAGGTGGTCGGTGCCATTAATGTAGGTTGGTGAGCATTTTTAATGATGCATCTCTGCATTCAGTCTGAAAACTTAAGTCAATCCAACAAACGTCTTGTTATCTCGTGTCCGAAGGCACTTGTTAAGCATTCTTAATTCAAAACAATTGAATTTTTCATAATATTAATTCTAATATCCTTTATTTAAACAGAGAAATGAAAAGGAACCCTTCTCTTTTTCTTTTTCTTTTTACCATGAATCAGCAAGAAGTTCGCAAGACTACGGCGGGTGCGCTGAATTCGGAGGGCCTCACCTTGGAGAGAATCGAGGCGACGAGGTCGTCGGGGCGACCGGCGTCCACCACGCGAGGGTCCGAAACCGAAACGGCGGCGCGAATTCGCGGGCTCCGCCGCTGGAGGCACTGGAAACGGAGGAGATGCGAGGTGGGTTTCGGCCGGGAGCTTCCGAGGGATCCGGTTTTGGAGACGTCGGCGGGGCAGTTGACGGCAGTGGAGAAGAGAGCCGAAGAAGCGGCGGCCATGGCGAGAGCAGAAAGCTCGCGAGATACCAGGAATGGCGATGGCGGATTTTCCTCTCTTTTTCGTCTTTTTGTCTTTTTTTATTTTTTTGGATGGCCAACGGTCGCACCCGCTGCCACGTCAGCGAGAAATCGTGGAGTGGGGCCCGGTTTCGAGGAACGATTGGATCTTGTAATGCCACGTAGGCCATATGCTTTTCGCGGATCATCCGTGGGTTGGATAGAAAGACGTGCTGGGGGCCGTGGGGGAGGCACGTGCACAAGTTTGATGCCTAATTAATTTCTTGAATATTGTTTTCATTTTTGGTCGAATGATTTATTTTTGTGGAATTAAGAGGCGTTTTTTTATATATGTAAAATACTTTTCTTCATGTTAACTTGATATTAGTCACAAGACACGGACACGCCCGTTCCACGTTCTGGCACCAAAAAAAAAAAAAAAAAAAAAACATGCGTTCCACATAATCCCACCACCTTTGTTTTTTTAAGTCTCCTTTTTATATTAGTTAGAAGATTTTTTTTTTTTTTTGGTCAAAAGGTGGAAGATTTGAATTGGGGAGTTATAATAAAATATTTTCTTAAATGTTTTCTCTATTGGTCGAATGATTTATTTTTGTTGAATTAAGAGGAGATTTTTATATATGTAAAATACTTTTCTTCATATTAGTCATCAGACACATGTGTTCCATGTTCTGACAAAAAAAAAAACAAGCATTCCATGTAATGCCACCTCCTATGTTTTTTTAAGTCTCTTTCTTATATTAGGCAGAAGATTTGAATGGGGGAGTTATAATAAAATAAGGGCTAACTCGCCAAAAATCCATCTCACATTTACCCTGGAATAATTTTTGTGTCGCAATCCCAAAATGGTACATCGATACCATATTTACCCTAAATTAACTTTCATGTTACAAATTCATGTTACAAAATATCTTAAATTGGTCAATCTGTATCACATTACACTGAAAAATTTAAAATTTATCATAATTTAGGGTAAAAGTAGTATAAAAGTACCAATTTTAAGTAAATGTGATACTAATGTATCAATATTAGATTTTTTATGACGCAAAAATTCGTTCGAAATAAATATAGCAAGAGTGTATCTGTTTGAGATTTTTAGCCATATTAACCCTAAAATTAAAGCGAACTAATAATGAAGATGGAATAAATTGCATGAGTGCTAAAATTCTTCATATGAGAAAAGAAAGAAAGGTAATATATATGTATAAACCAACCTTTTGACATAAAAACTAAAAAAATAAATGAAATGAAGTTAGTTTTTAAGACTTAACAAACTAATTTTCATCTTGGTAGATAGGTAAATGTTGATTGATCATACCCTGATTAATCTTGTGATATTATCCTTCCAAATGCGCATTTGGAGTCATTTTTTTGTCAATCTTGGTATTGAAGACAATTTTCTCTTACAATATGAGATCTGCTGATTGCATCCCCCTTTATTTTGGTCAAAATATGAGTAACCTATCTAATTTTATTTTAAGCAGACGGAACTTGATTATAAACTTAATTAATGGAGAGAAGAGGGAGATTCAATACCATTTTACAAAACTGGATCAATTCGTTAATAAGGTATCAAAAAAATTTTCCATGCTATTTTGAACAATTTCGCATGTACTTGTCTGTCCCATGATCAACTATGAGTTCGAGCACGTACCTTGTCAATTTTTTGCAAAAAATAAATCATATTAGAAGTGAAATTGCAAAACACCAAAAGTTACAAAAACATTTATTTTCTTCTTCTTTTTTTCTATTCATGAATACCTCGAGCAAATTTTTGAAATGACACCCTACCTTGATGAATACACCACATTAAAGTTTTTCTTTAGTGAAAATCGCATAGATTTACTCATCTAAAGCTGTTCTTTTTTAATTTATTTCATTTTCCACCTACTTTTGCTATACATAATTAAAATTCTCGGAACAAATGATGATGTGTTTAGTTCAATTTTCCCAAAGACTTTTGGTCTTAAAAGCCTCGAAAGCCCCTTAGAAAAATATTGAAGTGTTTGGCAAGTTTTCCCAAAAGGCTATTAGCCAAATGATGGCCTTGAGAAAACTAAAAACTCAATGCTAGCCTAACATTGGGCATTTAGCATTTGACCAAATGCTGAAACTAAATTTTTTTCTTCCAAAACTACCTTTACCAATTTGTTAGTTTTTCAATTTTGCCACTTTGTGTAACTATTTATCTTCTTTATGCGATGGTAGCCGACGAAGCCAGATTTGGTTGGCAAAGGGCCAGTGAAGGGCCAATAAGATTAAATATGGCCTGTGAAGGGCTAGCAAGGGTCGCCTAACCTAGGTGACCTTTGCCAAAGGTCACATAACCTCAAGTGACTATGGCTTGGGTCTCATGACCTCAGGCAAGATCCAGGTGGCTTGCATAACCCTCGCCGATGGTTGCCTAGGGTTGAGCGACCTCAACCAACAGCCACCAGTGCCAAATCTCACTCGCTAACTCTAGTAAAAGGTTTAGTTTAAAAAAAAATTAAAAAAATATAAAAACTATAGCCAAAACCCATTGCAAAAGGTTTTTTGCCAAATGCTCATTGAATTCAAAGTCTATTTATAATGAGTTTTTACCAAACACAATTTGTATTTTATTCAAAGAACTTTGGCTTTTAGTATTTTCATTATATCCAAAGCTCATTTGCAAAATTGAATCAAACGCACTCATAGGCCCCTACTTTTACTGTACACTTTGATCCATTCCTCAAAGAGATCTTAGGAAGCGTTGATGTATATGCCCTTGGACACCAATATCAATCAATTTGTAAAATATTTTGGGGTGAGTTTAACCTAAATAGATGAAAACCTTAGGTATAAGGTGAGAAATCTACCCATCACTTGACCCGAGGGCACAAAATAGCAAATTTTAGAGAGTAAACATCACACACGGCCAATAGGCTAACCACCATACTATTAAAATTCATTTAATTTAAAGTAATCCACACGTTATAATCATTTGTGCGATAAATAAAGACAAAAGTCATGAGTGGACATTCAGTTTCATACTCAATACACATTGATAACATACTAATCGCGTGATATACGGATAGCACATGGTAGCTTGCCAAGGTACACAAATGTCTATTTCCTAATCGTCATGACTTATGACTCATATCGACTAACGAGACATCGTTATCACCAACCGATGGGGACGAAATCATAGCATCTCAATTATCGAGGCATCATTGGCACCAATTCATGAGGATGGAATCATGAATTCATCTGTCATACCACTTGGCCAATCCATTATGGATAATCTTTACATCAACAATGATAAATACACCACAATACAACTACATGACGATAATGATTCCACAATATCACATCACAAGTTACATAAGTCATATGTATAACTCATCTTAAGCAATAAAACAATTGTCTTTTCTCATCGTCTTATACACATAGTCCTATGTCACGAGTTGAGAGTTTCCTTGGCCTTGGAACGACTCGGGTGGCGCCTGGCGAGCGGAATTCGCCAAGCCAGCCTTCCTTCTATAGTTGTTTCAGCGAACAATATGGTGAATGCTTTTTCGTACGAGATCTTATCACGCCCAGCATCGCTCGGGTGTCTAGTCCATCGAGTGAAACAGCAGATCTTTTTAGACTCAACAATTGGTTTCGGCCTGCCATGGCCTCGTAAAAAAAGCAGCATCGGCTCCCGACCAGTTTGTGCATGGGAGGCCTACTCCGCCTTCAAAGCTCCTAAGTAATATAATCATTATATCCTAAAACTCCTAAAACCAACTGTCCTGACGCCACTCCCACAGACCAGTTGTGTACGTCCCCTCTACCTCATTACTCTTCACCCAATAACCCCAAGCACCACTCACAAGTGTCACGAGTACGGGAGGATTCATGGACCACGACATCTACATGAGAGTTTGTTCTCTAACAAAAAGACAGCAGTAAAGGACTTCATTAGACGGCATCAATGATATGCATATCATCATAACATCTTGACTACCATGTACAATTATATAATGATAGTGAGAATATTATCACATTAATCGCTTGGTCTTTTCACTGCCGACAATAGAAGTCAAATATCAATTATCATCATTTGCAAACCAACGCTTATTATTCATAAATCAATCATTATTCAATTCAAGTGTTCACAAAATTCTCATATCATCTAAGTTTGTGATTGTTGAAAACAAAAATATATTCCAAGCCCCAAATACACATAGGACTCTTTAACTTTCTTGTTTCACCTCATGAATCACATTCATGTACCACAAGTATAATTTAACAATGTACCTATCTAAAAAAATATCGGCATAGGACTTCCTCCATAATAATGAATCAATATAAAGTACATTAATTTCTTGATAATTCTCATATGATAAAGTGAGCTTTTAAAAAATCATATGCGTCATATTTTTATCGGTGCGAATTACATAACATCAATCCCAAATCTTTCACACCTCAATTTTTCTCTTAATCAGCAACTAATCAAATAAATTAGATAATATCTTTCATTTGCTATTCGTTGCATATGATCATCTTATTAACATTATATTCATATCCCAAATTTTGTAAAATGACCAAAACAACCAGTTTTTCCAAATAGTTTAGAAATAAGTCCAAATTTTGACTAGATGGAGAACTTGTCTAGATTAGACAATTAATTATATATTCAACTAAAAACCTGCAATAATAACCATCCTTAACATGTGAGCAGCCCTCATAATTTTCCGTTGTAAGATATGAGACCTCTAACTTATTGAAATTAAAATAGCCTATATTCTCCAATACTTAGATTTTTCACCGGATTTCAGTTCCTCTAACTAATCTAACTTAATCAATACCTAGTAAAAATTTTAATTAATAAAATTTCATTGTTCACAAAGGAATTTACACTGTGAATTTACGTTTTTGCCCGTGTGTCGCATAAAATAACTATTTTACCCATGTACATGCATAGTTTCATCTCTCCCACACTTTTGCTCATTATAGACAATCAAAGTCCTCTTGCAATCACTCAACCATTTTCCTTTTCATGAAATACAAGTCATGATGACTTATACAACAAATTTACATGGCATCAAAAAACATTGTTTTAATCTATATCAACGAAGTAATAACCATGGTGCAAATCATCTAAAATGATTCATATATATAATCTTGCCTCTCATTAACTCACAATGTCACCACCAATTCTTTTTAACCACATAAATCTATAATATCATTCATATTTAAGCTAAGATCAAACACGAATCAAGAGTACTAGGTGGATCAACCCACTTTATCTCCTAGAGATTCACTTACCTTGGATGGAAAGATTTGAGTGAACATAAAGCTTCTTTTACCTTGAAATCAAGTGAGATAGTCTTGAATTAACACTGGTTAAATAAATCAAACACCTAATCTAGGAATATTTAGGTGATTGAAGCTTTGAGGGAGAAAATCTTACCTCATAGATGGCTTGATAAAGAAAGATGGTAATTCTTAGCTAACTTCACTTGTGCTAGTAATGTGAATAAGCCTGCATTTGGTTTGATTTTGGTGATGGACTTTGGAAAAATGTAAATGCCAAAAGTCTAAAGTCCTTCGAGGAAATACAAATTGCATTTAGTAAAAACTCATTTGCAAAACAACTTTGGATTAAGTGATGTTTGGTAAAAAAGAATTAGCAAAGGGCTTTGGCTGCAATTATATTTTTTTCATTAAAAAAATCAAACCCTTTGCCACCTTTGACAAAAGGCTTAGGCCATTGGCAAGCCGGATTTGGCACTAGCAACCATCAGCCAAGGTCACATGACCTTAGGAGACCCTTGGCAAGGGTCGCACGACCTAGGTGGTCCTCACCGGGGTCATCAACAAGGTGCCGTCGACAAGCTCAGGCACCGTCGCTAGTGTCGCATGATCCTTGGCAATTGTCGATGACTCATGACCCTGAGCAATGCCCGTGCTTGCCCTGACCAACCACAATCTATTTTTAATGAGGGTAAAAGGAAATATGAGAAAGCAAGTGAGGGTAAGTTTTGAAGAAAAAAATCATGTAAATCTGAAAGCCCAAGGCAGATGGGGATGCCTTGGGCTTTCAGCCTGCTCAAGGTTAGCTTTCACCTCAGAGTCCCTTGAGAATGGTTGCCAAACACTCCAAAATTTCCCAAAAGGCTTTGAGGTCCTAAGGGGCTTCCAAAATGTTGATCAAATGCACCCTATTTTCAAATGGAGATTTTTAGTCCTTAGGTTCTTTGGATGCATGAAATTTGAGTGTGGAATTGGGTGGAATAATTGAAGATGATGGTATTAGAGAGGATAAAGGTGGAACTCAAGGCCACAAGGTTATATTATATCATGCATGATCTCATCTCATGTTAAAAGATATGGTTGGAAATTGAGGAGATGTGGCAAGATAAATAAGTGAAAAGTGGCGGTCTTTCCTAGCAAGTGCTTGTTCCCCCAATGAGGATTCCTTCCATAAGTCGAAGCAAACTCGGATTCCACTCCCACCTCACTAGAAGACGAAGTCCTTCTCGCTTTTGATTATTTTGATATTGTTAATTTACCATTCAACTTTTGGGGCACAAATCAAATATAAAATTTTGTTTGTTTCATGAAAATAAATAATTTGAAAAATACTTTCCTAAAAAAAATTACTTACGTTGTTTATAAAAATAAATGAACAAAAATTATTTTCGTAGTCTATAAAAATGTTTAGATATAACTTGTTGTCGGTAACGAAAATATTTTTCGTTGACTAATTCCTTTAAGTTATATAAGCGATCAATTTTAAGAAAATATTTTTTAAATTATTCATATTCCATAAAACAAACAGAGCCTAAAAAAAGAATGACCATTCAATTCCAACACAATTCCTCTCTTACAACCAAACATATTAATCAAAATGTCCATAACATTTTTTTTTTCTTTTTATCTCATTTCATTTTGTATTATCCTTCACTTCATTTCTGACGGACATACCAAACATGCCCTTAATGTACTCTTGTTCCCTATACATGCATAATTTCATTTCTCTAACACTTTTGCTCATCAAAAGATTCAAAATCCTCCTAAAATCAATCGACCGTGTTCTTATTCATGAAATACAAGTCATGATGACTCAAACATATAAGCAAATTCACATGGCATCAATAAACCATGTTTTAATCACTCATACATGTAATCTTGCCTTTTATTAGCTCTTATTGTAATCACTTATTACTTTTGACTACATATATCTATGATTTTATTTATTCTTTGAGCTAAAATCACGCAATGATCAAGAGTATCGGTGGATCAACCGACTTTAGCTCCTAGAATTCACTTTGCCTTGGATGGAAAGGTTTGAGTGAACGTAGAGCTTCATCCACCTTAAAATTCAGTGACACAATCTAGAATTAATACTAAATGAAAAATGAGACACCTAATCTAACAGTATTGAGGTGATTGAAGGGAGAAATTTTTACCTCAAACGTAGATTGGTTAAGAAAGATGGTAATTCTTAGCTTGTTCCCCTCGTGCTAGTTTGGTGCATATATCCAAATCGAGACGTTAGTACTTCGGCTCTTTGGATGCATGGAATTTGAATGTGAAATTGGGTAGAATAAGTGAAGATGATAGTATTAGAGAGGATAAAGTTGGAACTCGGGGCCACAACAAGGAAATAGGAAAGAAGTCTGGCATTTAGATATTTTAGGCATTAACTAACCAAGGTTAATTTATGTCATGCATGATCTCATCTCGTGTTAAAACATGTGGTTGGAAATTAAGGAGATGTTGCGAGAGTAAGAGAAAAGTGGCTAACTTTAATTGGCAAAACTGGTGAAAGTTAGTGCTAAGAGTAGCTAGTAAGCTATGGCTATGAGAAGAAAGAGATAAGGAGATTGAAAAAGAAAAAAATTACTAAAAATATCCTAGACCTATTATAATTATGTTAATTCGGTCTTAAACATTTTATATTTATGTCAATTTACTCCATTCAGCAAATTTTGAACGGACGGGGTTGACATTGACTTTTTAAATTATATTTTAATATTTTTTTGAATTTTTATAATTTCTTCTTTTTTTATTTAGTTTCTTTTTCCCTCAAGCAAGGGCATTGCGGCCCTTATAAGCTATGCAAAAAGTTAGGCATTGAATTGGCCCAAAAAAATAAAAGATTTAGGACTGAATTGGCGCAATTACAATAAGTTTAGAAGTTTTTTTGATAATTCTCCCAATTGAAAAATATAATAGATATCAATGGCCATGGGAGAATATGGGACTTACGCATCGGTTAAAATTCGTGTGACCTAAAAACATTTTTGGGCTTCTTCAATGTATAGCAATTGTGCTAATGGTGTTCCACTTAAATTTCTACATTGAGTAAATTTTTCATATAACATGATAATTGTTAATGTAATAAATAAGAGGAAATTCTTCGACAAACGTGCACAAGCATGTATATGTATCTCTTGATTCTATGTCGATGCTCTGCTTGTTGAGATAAATCTTTGACCAGGATAGAACTTACGATGCTGTAATGTGATTATCAAGTTTACAATTGATTGTGCTCGTGGAATAATGTTTAAATCTTAGACAAATATGTAGTATCTAATGCTTCGTTTGTTTTGCGAAAAATAAATGATTTGAAAAAAATTATTCTTAAAACAATTGTTTGTATAATTCACAAACATGAGAAATGAAATATATTTGAATATCAATTTCAATCAGTAATGGAAAAAATTTTGAACCAACTATTTTAAGATATACAAGTAATCATTTTTAGAAAAATGTTTTCAAAATTATTCATTTTTTACGAAACAAGCAGAGCCTAATAGGCAACATGTGCTTCCGGTCCTACCTCACTGGAAGATGAAAACCTTATTGTTTTTGGGTATTTTGATATTATTAACACTACCGTCCAACTTTCGGTCACAATCCAAATATAAGAAAATAACGACCATTCGATCCCAACACCATCTCTCTTACAACCAAAAGTATCAATCAAAATGTCGATTACATTTTCATTTCTCTAAGTTTCATTTTACAAAACATGAACTTGTTTGACTCGTGATAAAGACATTAAAGTTATATATAGTTGTATCTTGATCGGTTTAGGACAAAACTAGGTGTCTTTCTTTGCTAGTCATCAATACACTAATTTTTGAGTCAGTTGATGCTTTTAAGCCTTCAGAGCTATTTTCAAAGGAAAGATGACACAAATGATCCTTAAATCTTGGTCTAATGTGCAAGTCGTTCTTAAACTTTTAATTTATTTAAAGTGATCATAAATTGTGATTTGATGTGCAATTTTGTCTCTAAATTTTTATTTTGTTAAATATGGTCCCTAATTTTAGTCCAATGTGCGATGTTGTTCCCAAAATTTTAATTTATTATAGTTCCTGAACTTTTAAACATTTTCATATTTGTAGGAAGCAACTTGAATATTTATCAATGATTCGAGGATTGAACAATTGAAAGTGGGCGGTGCTATATATTGGGCTAAAGTTCAATGGTCTTATTAGATAGATTAAAAGGTCCCAGACCATTTAAGCTACTACTCCGTAAATCTAGCATATGACTCTTTCTATCTTGCTATTTTAAATCTCTAGACTTGAAACCGTGTGCTTAAACAATCCCACACGTAATGATACTGTTTAATAGTATCACATCCAACGAAAAAGACACGTGAAAATGACTTTGGGTAATATCTATCATTCAACTTTGTAACACAACAATGAATTCAGTAAGACTATTGAATCATCAAGATCGATGATGGAGTCAGTTGTCATGGTCACTGAGTTTGTTCTCCTTCCTTCATGCTCAAGATTACTTTGTTTAGGCCCTTCTTCTTAAAATTGCTTCCATCTTCAAAATTTACCAGTACATGCCACCGAGGAGAAGGATTCTTCAGCACATGAGAGCTCCAATTGATGGTCAATTTGTGAGGAGATTTTAGATTGTGTTTGGGGAAGTAAGGGAAATGGAAGTAGAGGTGATTGGTTCCCAAAATTCAAAATCGAGGACCGAACCGGTTGGCCTTAGGATCGGACCCGAACCGAATCATCGCAGACGGTCCAGTTTTGATTATAGTCCAATGTAACCAGTCACTTATTTTTTCTCATTACTTTTTTCCCATTATTTTGTTTCCCACCATTTGGTATCAAATCGAAATAGTGTTTAGTTTACATTTTACTATTTTTTTTTAAGAAATAATAAAATAAAATAGTATATTTAGTCGGTTTGGCCGGTCCAATTTCCCCTTAGAACCGGGAATCGGTCCGTCCGGACATCAATTCCACTTTTAGGACCAAGAACTGGACCAACACTCTTAGGAACTAGACTAAACTAGCTGGTTTGGTCTGTTTCGGGTGGTCCATTTTGCACACTCCAAAATGGAAGGAATGAACATTTGGGTGGAAAATGAAAAGGAATTTTGAAATTGTTTCTATAAGATCGGGGAGGGATTTTTTATGATATTGCGTGGAGGGAAATTTAAAATTTGAGTCAATTTAATCCCATTTTTTCTCTTCATGTTCTTCCCAAATATGCCCTCACTGTACCATTCCTTCTCCTCACCGATTGCTGTTATCATCTCTCTTTTCCAATTAGGAATATGGCCTTGTTCGCAATTGGAGGTGGCCACATCCGTATCCGCATAATATCTTAGCCGAAAAAGAAAGTACCCTGCATTAAGTCAAATGCCAAAAGGTGGATTCACACTTTTACTTACTTTTTTCCGAATCTCATATTCCTAAGAAACCACCTCAACCAAAAGAAGAATTAAAAATTGCAAAAATATTTGTCCATCATGTTATATATTAATAATCTATGTATGTTGATTTAAAAATGTAATCTTTGCTAGGTGGCTCCTTTCTTTTTTTTTTTTTATTGGGAATACTATAGATTTGGATGATATTTCTTCTCCTTCCTTTTCATTTTTGACAAGGACGTTGATTGAGTGGGAAAGGTTTGAGCATGTAGAGATTTCTATAAAGACGGTTTAATAAGTTCAAAATTAAATCCTCAAGTTTTAGCTAGCCAAAATTAATCACCCTTCATTATCAGTTCCATGATTAATTTGGTGGAATCGATAGGTCGTACCATTTTAATTAATTTCGAATTTGAAAAAGTCAATCATGTCGCTAGCGATACGGATGCATTCGATTGACAGATTAAATACTTTCGGTAACATTAGTCAGCGAATTCCATGCATGGTTCATGCTCTTATGCCGGGACGGATAAGTAAAGGAAACCTCACATGATTTTCAATCACATTAAATATCTAAATATCAGGATGGTGAGAAAAGAAAACGACGGGCACGGGCATCTTATAATTTGATTTATATTGATCGAAATCGACGTGAATAAAAAGGTAATTTGCGAAATTAGTGGCTAAATTCGGAAGCGGTTAGAAAGTCGGATGGGGACGTGGAAACGCACACCCATCATCCATCGTCATCGCCATCATGGGGGGGATGCGGACGGGCCATGGCATGGCATTGACCGTCGGGACACGGGGATCGTCATCATCATCACCCGCCCGCACGCCATCCGACGGCGGACAAACGCTGGGGCGAGGGGGGGCGGGAAGATCGGGGCCGTCCGTTCGAAATCCCGCCCCGCTTTCCCCCGCCCCGGATCGATGCGCGGGAGATGGCCACCGGAGGGGGGAGGAGGAGGAGAAGCGGGCACAAAAAGGCGGAGTAGTGGTGGCCTCTGTCACTGTCACTGTCGCCTCTCTCCCCGAAAAGCATATCGTCACAGGGAGAGAGCTAGAGAGAGAAAGTTGTAGAGAGAGAGGGAGGGGGGGAGTTTTTGGACTTCATCCATGGCACCCAGGAAGCGCAAGGGGGGAGCGGCGGCCGCGGGGGAGGAGAAGCCGGCTACGGTCGTCACGACCACGACCACCAGCGTGGCCGCCGTCGCCACCGCCGTTTTCTCGAGGAGGGTGACCCGCAGCTCGGCGAAGGGGGCCGGCCCCGCTGGAGGGCCGAGGTCTAACTCGGTGCCCGGGCCGGCGGCGGCCAAGAAGGCCAGGGGGGCCGGGGGGAGGAAGAAGAAGAAGGCGGCCAAGGAGGAGGAGGAGGAGGAGGAGGTCGCCGGGAAAGCCGAGGGTGGCGACGGGGAGGGCCGGGAGGAGGAAGAGGGAGCCGTGGATGACGAGCTGGAGGAAGCGGAGGCTGGCGAGGCGCTGGACTCCAAGGCCAAGATCGTCGTCATCGAGCACTGGTGACGCCCCCTCTCTCTCTCTCTCTCTCTGTTTCTGCGTTTCTTTCTTTTGCGAGAGGAAAGGAATGAAATATTGAGTTGGTCGGCATTTGTGGGTCTTTTGTCTCTTTGGCGATGCAGTTTCTTGGGGTTTCCTTCATTTTACTAAGACAAAACCCAAAAAGACCCACAAATGCCGACCATCTATGTGTTTGGCGTTGTGTTGAGTGGGTCGAAGAGGGTGAAACATGTATTGGACCCTTTTCGTTGTTTTTCAGAATGAAACACCCATGATACTACCGGAAAGCAACTCTGAAGCAACTCTGTTGGAGAGTCCAGCGGTTTCCTTTTGCTCTGGTGTGCGAGAATGGCAGGACAATGGTAACCCTGTTGAGAAATGCTTGCATTTTATGGCGGCCTTTTGGGGAAATTTCTTACTCTTCTTGTTGGTGTGGCCAATCTATGTGTTTGGAAAATGGAGGGGAGAAGAAGTTCCCTTATCTTGTTAGAGAGAAAGGCGGTCTGAGAAAAATAATAGGGAGAGGTTTTTGTCATAAGCTTTTGATTCGTTTCCATGAAGGTCAGAGAAGTCAGCAATGGTGAATGGAGTGTGGTAATGGCTGTTGTGGTGACTCTGCTGTCCATATTCCTCCATTTCTGTTTGCATTTTACACTCGTTTGTCATTTTCGGAGGAAGAAAGAAAATGTTCTTACATTATTTCGCCATTTGTCTCAGTTACCCTCGAATCCTTCTCTTTCCCTTTCCCTTTACCTATCTTATGGAATGGTTGGTTTGGGGTAACTGAACTGGAAATGGGATCGTGACTCTGGCTTAATTCCCTTTCCATTAGTTTGGCATGGCCTTTTTTCCTTAGCAAGAATGGTCATCTCTATGGGAATTTTCTTTTGTTTTTGTAGGTGGTGTGAAGTGATAAGGCTCGAGCAGAATACATTTCCTAGTCCATCTTTTCTTTTCTCTCTCACTTACTTTTTGAAAGGTTGACACTGATATTCCTTCATTAGGATACGCACATTATCTTTTTCTGTTTAAATCATAGTCAAGCATAGTAAAAGCACTCACGCCATTCGATTCCCCTTTCTATTCCATTCCTATCTCAGTCCATTCTATCGTACTAAAACTGCTGTTATTGTTGAGAGATACTTTATAATCAGAGCATCATGAAACAGGGAACTAGAACTGTGTACTTATATTGAACATTTTATCCGTATTTATATCATACTACGGTTATAAGTAGATTAGTGTTACTATTTGTTCAATGGTGGAGATCCTTGTTAACTTGCTTGCAGTCTCTGTACTATGGAGATAGCAAATTGTTTCTTTTTTGGATGCATGCTGCTTTTTCAGCTTTCATGTATTTCCAGTATGGTTTTCAGCTTAGTGGTTGTTTGGTGTTGCTTTTTGTTCCATGAGATTTTGGGTATTATCTATTGTAGCACTTAAATATATTCATGTTGCTCCAAAGAAAAAAAACGAGAATCAAACCACTTGTTATAATTTTCTCTCAAAACTAAATGGTTACAAAACGGAATAAGATCTTCATCCGAATGCTCATTTTGATGACCTCACAACTTGACCAATTGACGGAGAAATTTTTAACTGGATTTAAGTACGTTGTGAGTTGAGTATTTAGTATTGTACTTAAGTCCACCACTACTTATACTTATGAAGCTCCCTTTAATGATAATGCCACCGAGATATCTCTTTTTAAAACTTGTGATGGGATAAAGAACCTACCATTTTTTCTTAACTAGTTTTCTTTCCTTGTGTAGCAAACAATGCAATTCCTTCAAGACAAGGGCTATTCAAGTGAAGAATGGCTTGGAGAAAGGTGTGCCTGGCATCATTGTTGTGGTCAACCCAGATAAGGTGAGCATGAGTATGCTATATAGGGAGGTATTCTTGGCCCTTTGATATGTTTCCAGATGTTAGGGGATTGGAGCTGTTCCAAACATGATTTGATTTAGGAAAGATCCCTGCACGGATCTAATACTGAAATCTTCAATGAACTGCATCGTCTAAATTGATGATGGGGTGTGGCCATCCTGTTGATTGTATCCTCTTGGGCGAAATCTATTTCAAAGGAAAAGTGGGAATGGATTGGCATTGCTAATAATGTGAAGTTAATGCGGTCAGTGTCATCCAAAGTAAATCATAAGACTGACCTTAAATGTTTAATGTACTGGGTAGTATGTTTTATTATGTACTGCTCTTGATATGTCGGAAAGCATTTCAAAATATCCTTTATCTAACTCTGTAACAGCGCTGTTACTCACTCATAGGTACAGTGAACTTTTGAGTGAGTTGTCCTGTTACTAAGATCTGTTAGCTAAACTTCAATCTTATTTTTTGTACAGCCTAGAAGAGGTTGCTTTGAAATACGGGAGGAAGGTGGTGAAAAATTCATCAGCCTATTGGTTAGTGCTTTGACATTTTTTTAACTAATGGCTCTATCTCCCTTTGCCATTTCATCCATAAGCTTTAAACCCATGAGACTGCTGCCTTTTTTATTGCATTTGTGAGAAATCATGGCATCTATCTTGTCAGAAAGGCAGAGTGAAAGAAATGATAAATGCTGTGAATAGATGATTGAATTTTGTCCATTCGTCCGGATAAGGTAGAATAAAGGATCACTTGACCTGCATCCCAGGATGTAAATATGGTTCTCGATTATCAGACAGCTCAGAAATAATTTGCTTGTGGAAAGTACTTCCACTTTTTGTGGATATGAGCTTTTCAGGAATAAAAATTATGAGTATGATTTTTTTGAGAAATTTCAAAGCGTGCCTTTACTTCAAGATTTACACCTGGTTTACAAAGACAAATTAAGTCCTGTCTTGCGAAGTGAATCTATCTTATTTGAATTCTATTAGCCATTGTACTTGATTCTTTGTTGGATTCTTTGTAAGCTTTACAAGTTTCATATCTTTTGTGACTGTCTCCTTCTGACTAGTATTGCCATCCCTTGCTCCCATCTTCTTACTGGAGCATCTGTAGGTCTTTGTTTGATATGACCAAACTATCTTAAATAATATTTTCTTATCTTACTATTGATTTTTAGCAACACGTTTTTCTTGGATAGAATTATTTCTAATCGTCTTTTCTCATATGCCTGCATATTTAACAAAGCATTCTCATTCTCATCTCTGTTACGTTCATTTTGTGCACATGTTAATGTATAGTTGCACATATTGTGGGTAAGGCTTTTGAGGAAAACCTTTGCGATATGCAAAGGGTTTCAGGTGAAATGGTTTTTCCTAAATGCAAATAGTGTTTAGTAAAGTGCAATTTAAAAATACATTGAGAAGCAACTTTGATTTAAATGCTTTTTGAAGAAACTACATTTGTAAAGGACTTTTGCTAGTATTTTTCTTTTATAAAACCTCAAACCTTTGCCAGTGGGGCTTAAGCTGCCAGTGAGCTATAGATTTGGCACTGACCAGCCTCACCTGTTGTGGTCGTGTGACCTCAAGCGTCGCCTAGGTCGTGTGAACTAAGGCAACCGTTGCTTGGGCTGCTCTTGGCGGGCCGGCGGCAGCCTGGGCCCTTTGCTGGTGACGTCACATGAGGTGATGACTTTTTCAGGATTACGAAAATTTAGTGAGGGCCGAGTTGGAAGAGAAAAATTATATTAGCATTTTGGAGATGCTCAACCCCCAAAGCTCCTCCAAACTTGCCTTGGGTTAAAGTCCTTCAGAAATTCAGCTGCATCTTCCTTTAACTCTTCAAAAAATTTGCTTAACAACATTTTCCTTTCTTTTATATCTATGGTTGGATGCTCTTGAGTGCAGCGTGGTAGCATAGTTTTTAATGCCTTATTATTCTTCTGTTAACAAGTTTCATACGAGATTATGTGATTTCCTTTTTTGTTTACTAAACATGATGATAATGATCTTAACTTTGTAGTGCTTTCATTATTTGATTAACCCTTACTCTCTCGATTTGGCTGGCACCATCCAATCTATGAGAGATTGTGATCCATTTTATTCCTCGCTCAGATGTGTATGTTTGACCTTACCGTATGGCATGAGTGCAGGACATGAAACGACCATTTGGCGCCATGAAGGCTCTTGACATGGACAAGGTGATATTGGACATAATCAACAAGGTCAAAGCCTGAAGTACCTTTGCTCAAGAGGGAATTTTGTCTAGAAGATTTCCCCCCGAAGTTAGTTGGCCTTTTTTGTTTAGCAGCAGCGTTAGTGTTCACCCCTAATTAGATGCCATGAGGGCATGGATGGAACTCCTAGGATAGGGTTAGTCTTTTCGACTGTAATGTCTTTGAACAGCTATAGAACGTGCATACTAGTCAGGAAATTACCAAGTTGAGGTTGAGACTCTGCTTTAGTTGCATCAATCTTTACAAGGAAACTTCTCCTTAATTTCTCCTCAAGCTCTCTCTTAGATACTTGAGATATTTGGGCCTTCTGCTTTATTGATTGTGGATATCTTCTGATTCTAATGTCTTTCCTTGCAATTTGCTTGGAAGTTGAAAGCTGGCCTCCTCACTTTAAATGCACCCTTTGTGCTTCTGAGTCACTCTTTATTCATCACAATCCAGGATTCTGCTGCATCTCTGGTGAAAGAACGAATAGAGATTCCTCTGCCCTGGTCCTTCAGGGTACCCTTGATAATGTTACGCTTAGGTCTCTTGCCTCACTGGTAGTTGCTGCTACATGGATGTTGAAAGCATGTTTCCTGTGGCCTCCTTTAAGTTAGTTCTGTATCGAGATAAAAAAAGATTTGCTGTTGAGAGAATTGTCTGATAGATTCTAAACTAAATAGTTACATTATTTTAGTTTTGAAATTGGGTATTGTTTTACTGCCCTTGGGGTACTTGTTTAGTATTGGAAGTAGACATATCAAAATGGGTCATAGATGCATCTCTCAAAAAAAAAAAAACGAAAAACAAGAAAAAAAAATTCATATTTAATGAGTCAAATTGCTATATGGGTTACTTATATTCAATAAATAGATTTAAAATAGTAAAATTTAAAATAATATGGGTATTTCATGAGTTACAATTTACTTAGATCCAATTGACCTTTGTGACTCTTCATTCTTTTTCACCTTTACCCTATGCTCTCACTTTAGTTTGAGTATTGACTTTTTCTAGATTAGGTTAAATATAGAAGTGTGTTAGCAATATGAGTTGAGTTGAGTATATGCTAATAAATTTGTATTGCATAAAGGTAGATCAAAATATGGTAAATTTGTATGTGCTAGTTTTTTTTTTAATTTTTTTTTATGGTAAATGGTTAAGTCAAGCCATTTTCGACTTGACTTACTTGTTTTACTAGACTAATTGAAAGTTTTAAAATTTGTTACGAAAATGCAATTGAATTTTAAAACTTTTGAAAAGTACAACCAAGTTTTAAAATATATCAAATCGATGTAATCGAGTTCTTTCGGTATCTTTGTTTAACATGGTTAATGGAAATTATTGGTGAGACTTATTTTTATTATTCTTTCCTACATAGAGCTCTAATGGTTAAAACATGTAAGATATAGTTAAAATGATGTCATTTTGGTTCAAATATTATTTTCAACCCAAATTTTACATAAATTAAATTGAAAAATAAGCTAAATTTAAACAAAAGAACATAGAAATGGAAAAAAAAATGCTAGTGCCCCACCATCGCCGGCCACTGTTGAAAAGGGCCACCGGCAGTGGGTTAGGACCCTCATTGCCCTTTTTTTTTATTAAAAAAGAAAATTTGGATTATAACGTCTTTTTAGTCTTAAGTTTCATATCTTAGCTATCTCAACACCACATAAAAAAGAGAACTAAAAAAAGAAGAAGAAGCCATGTCAGCATTTTTCCTTAATGATTGCATTTTTTGAAAATTTTAGTATTTAATTACAATTTCGTGATAAAATCTTAAAACTTCTAATACACCTATCCCTTAAATACACTTTATTTGAAATACTTTAATGTTCAAGATATTGACTATATGAGATTGATTTGTGCATTGGAAACCATAAAAATTTTCTTAATTAGTTGCTTAATAAGTGTCTCCAGGCCACTAGTTAATAAAATCTTTCAAAATTTAATGTCATCTCACCAAAATCTAACATATTCGAAATTCGAATTTCGACTTTGCGTAGGGCCTCGCTTGTAAGAATCCGTGCCTCGAAACTATTTGTTCATTTAGCTTGCCGGTGTTTTTGGGCTGCTGTAGGCTCAGGCCTTGCGCTATTCCAAGCCTACCGGGTTTGCTCTATCTTTGGCCTTAAACTTAAAGGTGATAAATCTCTTTTCCAGCTGGTACTGGATCATGGAAGCTTGCACTGTTATTACTGGAATCAGCATGCCTCTGTCACACCCGACACGCGATTCGAAATTGAGCAGCACATGAATCGGGGAGATGGGTTTGCACGCGCGACATATGACCAGTCCTTTCCTATTCACTCATCCGCCACTGCGAGTTGTCCGTGGTTAGTTTTGTTTCTTGTAATTGTTGTATCATGGGGTAGCAGGACGATGTAGCTTGTTTAGAATTGTACAGTCGTTAATTGTGCGAATGACGGATTCTGCTGCAATTAGACTAGTAAAGAGCTATATCGTATCCATTTGACTTCGAAAAAGTTTGATGGCACCGAGCTACAAATTTACGCCACGATCGCTGACACCAAACCCATCACGATGCCCACACCAACGGGCAAAGTTAAGCGAGAGCTCGAAGATTTCCCGGGAGCTGGTGCATCTGCATCTGCATCCGAAGGTGCTGGGGGAGAGCTGGCTGGCGAGTCTGCTTTCGGCGCGTCTGCTTCCGGTGCATCTGCCTCCGGTGCATCGGCAGGAGCATCTGCTTCTGGAGCTTCTGATGAATCGGGTGTATCTGCAACCGGGGCCTTGGCAGGGCTCGAGGTGGGGGCCTTCTTGGGTGTTGCCGCCGGTGAAGCGGACGGCGTGGTAGGATTATGGACAGTTCCATTTGGGTTGGAAGGATCGATTCCTGGTGCAATTATCGGTGAGCTAACCTGAAGGACCGAGATGTTAAAGGGCTGAGCAGCCACGGCCTTCACAAGCTTGGCATTTTGGCTCGCTCCTTTCACCGCGGACCCAAACACGATATCTCCACCGCTCAGTTTGGTCACGTTCAAGAACCCTTGCTGGCTCTGGGCGGTTCCGCTGGACTGGTACAAAGTGGTGAGCAGGGTAGATTTCTTCGACAGGTCTGCGAGCTTCTCAGTATCATAGTAGTCGAGAACCACGTGTGTGCTCAGGATGCTCTTGAGGACATCCGCGGGCTTCCCCGAAATATCGCCGACGGCCGAGTTATCGAGGGCGAGGACCGTGATGGTCTGCCTGCGGTTGATTTGTTCGTAGAGCTTGGTTTGGGTTAGAAAGTCATTGAAAGTGCTAAATTCCGGGTACCGGCTGAGGAGCCTGGTGATGTTGAAGGCGCTGGCGGCCGAGGAAGAGAAGACGAAAACTGCAAAGAAGAGGGAAGCAAAAGCCTTGGAATTCATCTTTGCAGCCTTCTTTTTCTGACGTGGGATGTCCAAAAACCTGTTGAGAGACTTCTTGAGTTCGGAAGCTTTATAAAGAAGGGATCCTTACAAAGGAGATCAGGAGTTCTCCAAAGGTTTTTGATGGGCAAGAGTGATTTTCTCCTTCCCTCCCAATTCCGAAACAGCTTTGCCATTCTGGATTATCTGGAGCAGATGATGGTGTCTCTAAATTTGGATTAATTCTGGCACAACTCGTTCTGCCGGAGAAACAATTGGTGGATAGTCAAAATTTGGCACAAATCTGTTGCTGGGTTTTGCGTCAAGATAATCTCATCTGCGTCTTGACATGGATCCTATGATCAGTTCGAGTGGACGCGGTTGCTGATGCAGACTGAGTCTAGTTGGCAATCCGTCGGTGGATATGGCTAATAATAGTAAGGGCCAACCGCGAAATCCTTGTGATAAGAAGGAAGATGCAAATAATTTGTAAAGAGTTCCATATTGAGAGGTCTACTTTTCCTGAACTCTATTGTAAATCTTGGCTCATTTCGATTGTACCCCGGACTTTAATCATCTGTTTCATTTCTTCCCAATTCCTTGAGACAGATAAAGTAGAGTTGGATGTGTGAACGTGTATCAATTGGATCTAGTAGTTTACAGCTCTATTGGAGGAAAATTGTCCCATCAGTCTTAAATTTATTATATGAAAAAACTAATTCAATATTAAACTTTTCAAATTTTATCAATTTAATTCAGAAACTTTTTGGCTTGGTGATTTACCAATATATTATTCTGGTCAATTTTAGTCGAAAATCGTTGATATGGACGACAACTGTTTTATGTGGCATGGCGTTGACGAGGACTGCTATTTTAGTCCAAAATCGCCTAGGATAATTATATTGTCAAATAATTAAAAGGTTCACAATTAAATTGATAAATCGTTAAAAAGTAAATTAAAAATTTTAAAAAAATTTGATTGCCGTATAATAAGTTCATGTTTTTTTTTTTCTTCTGGATGATATTCTCGTTCTAATTGCCAAAGACTACATCATCGCTCTTGATTTTCATGTGGTCTTATCTATCATAGAACCATCTATTGAGAGATAGGAAATCGTAAAGGAGGAACTTATAGAAACAGGTTTTTGGATTAAAATTGCATCACAGGAGCTTGCAAGTAAACCTACCAAATGAATAGGTCAGGTCAGGTCAAGTTTAGGTTGGGTCATAATTGTTCCGATCGAAATTAATTCATTAACCCATCTATGACATAGTTATCAGTTATATAAATTTATTGACTCATATCCGACCTGACACATATTATAAAACACTTTTATATTTAATCAAATCTCGAAAAACTTGTTTCTTATGCTTTTTTTTTTTCAAAAAATTATATTGTTAAAACACTTCCATACAATTACAAATTTAATGGATAAATTTTATAATCTTTTTAAAAAATGAGGCTCCATTTATTTCACAAAAAATTTGATATCTCTAAAATTGATAATATTTTCCCATGTTTGGTTGAAATTTGAAATGACTTGGAAAATATTTTCGCTTAGTGTAGAAAATAAGATTTTTCGTGCACTCTTTTTAAGTATTTTTATTTGTTAAGAAATAGAATTTTTAATTATTTATTTTCTCTTTTCTTTTTCTTTCTTTTTATTTTTCCTCCTTCTTCTCCTAATTGCTAGCCATGGTGACTGTGGTCGACAACAAGCGAGCTCAAGCATTGCCACAAGCCAACGAGCTTGAGGCTTGCCAAATCGAGGAGGCTGGAGTCTCGCTAGTGCTAGGATTGGCAAACTCGGTATCACCAGATTTGGCGAGCTTGAGCTTACCTAAGGCTAGCGAGGCATGGGTGAGGCTGATGCCTTGCCAGTGTGATTGGTGACTGGACAAGCTTTGCGGCCCTCGCCTATCGTCGGCAAGGGCTTCAACCGACCCTAGGTCAACCGTTGGAATTCCTAGGGGGAAAAGTAAAAGAAAGAAAGAAAAAATGAAAAAAAAGTTATTAAAAATAAATAAAAATTCAAAAAATTGTCAAAATTGCTCAAGAGGATATTTTCTCATTAATAGATTGATTCAACTAATAACCTTTATTCCGACAAAAAAAAAAAAAACTAATAACCTTTATAAGTTAAATGGGTTGTGAATGGATTTAAAAATCTATATATCCCAAATCCATTAACGTCTATTTATTAAAATTTATCTAACTCCTATATGACCATCTCATTATAAATGGGTTCGAATTTTGACTCCTCTTCTTGCGTGTCGGCAATCTCAGCGTAATCAAGTACTGCCTTCTCTGAAAATGTAACTGAGATGTTTTCAAGTCCGTATACGGATCTTGGATCGATCAAGTTCTTGCATGAGGTGTCGGAGCCTTCGCGCATGGATTTTGAGACCATTTTTCGTCCTTAATTTTGTGTCCATCAAATTCGAATTCCAAAATTCACTTTAGGGCCAAAAATAAAATAAAAGAAATAGAAGGAAAAAAACAAAAATAACAAAGAAGAAAAATCAAAGAAATCAAAGCGAGAGATAAAGGCACCGTAAGTGGGGTTTTGGCTTTTTCTTTTATCTATTTTTAGTACTTAGCTTAGTTTCTGACGTGGCACCACATTTGCTTAAAGATAAAGAAGCTTCACATTGGATTTTTGTATACCACGTCAATAAATTGCTTGCCAGGGCCTCTAAACGCAATCCGAATCTAATTTCAGTAAGCGGATTTCTCCAATAATGAGCCAAACAATCGGCTTGTGGTTTTACCCAACATGTAAGAGTGTGCTATTCTTTAAGGCTGCGTTTGGCAGTCGTGATAAGATTTGGGATAGGATTTATCCTATATTTGGTGGTCGCTCGGGACAGGATAAAGTCAGATATAAGGGGGATATAGACAGGATAAAATTATCCCAAGAGGGAGGTGTGATAAATGTGGATGAGATTTCTAATGTCCATAATAGGAAAATTATTTTTCTTGAATAACGAACTTATTAAATTAACAAAATTGAAATTATATTTCAATATATATAATATTTGAATTCTAATTTAAGAAACAAAAAACAAAAAAAAAAATATTTTTAATTAATCTTATTTTAATTTATATATTCAACTTTAATTCTATCTTATAATAAACATTCAATCTATAAATTAAATATTTATATTTATTATATATTTTAGGTATTTTTGTATTTTAGGTATGTAAGTTCATTTATAATGATATGCCGTTTATATTTTTTTAAAAAAATGTACATAATATGATGTCAATATATCCGACTTTAATACTGCGATTCACCAAACAATAGACATGATATAAAAAAAATCTCAGGATTTCATATCTTATTCTATCCAGTCCTATCCCGATTAGAAATTCGGACAACCAAACGTAGCGTTACTGAACTTTAGGATATTTTTGTGGGCCTCAATATGGTAATCTCTCTAATCATTGCCAAAATTATTGTGGAGGTGGACTCGCAAGCGGCAATTACATTGCTTAAGAAACCAAATATCTTGCCCCGTTTTTTACGACATCCTCATCTTTTGAATTTGGAAATTATTAAAGTATTTTCAACAAGTCAAAATTTTTCAAACTTTTAGGGAAGAAAATTTATGTGTAAATTGGTTAGCAAATTAGATCATTAATGTGACATCCACAATCCGACCCCAATTTTTAGAACGAAATTACATCGGCATCCAATCTTCGAGATTAAAATAACGATTGGTAGACCCCAAAAACGCCGAAAATGCCATCTTGAGACGAAAACTCAGTTTTTCATCGGCGAGAGGCAAAAGTTTGGAAAAATGGAAATGGGCCATGGGCAATGGCCCAAGTGGGCCTAAGCCCGTGTTGGGCAACCCAATGGGCCCAAGCCCACGATTTGGCAGCCCATGCCCCAAGCCCATCATGGACGGCCCAAATGGGCCTAAGCCTAAGTGAGAGGCCCAAGCCCCACATGCCCAAGAGGTGGGCTGCCATGGTGGGGCCGCGGGTCCTTCAAGTCCACCAAGCTTTCAACGCAAGATCTTCACTTTTAATGCACCCCATGTGTGTGAAGAGTACCCAATCTTAGCAAAATGACCAAATTACCCTCTCATTCAATTAAGGATAAAAGGGCAAGATGGGCAAGGAGCGAGGAAGGGGCACCCCTGTATTGAAAATGAGGGAGGTGATGTCATCCCCTAACCTAATCTAAGCCTACCTAGCCTATCTTCTAGCCTAGCCATGAGTGGTTCATTAAATGGCATTAATGAGACTTGGGCAAGAAGTAAAGTGAGAAGTGATCCAAGCCCTTGATTTTGGATGGGACATGGTAAGATGTAATCTTGGCCATCCAATAGCCCAAGCATAGGGTGCTGTTCCTCTTTCCCCAAATTCGTCCATAGCCCTCTCTTACTCTCATTTTCTCATTTTTGCTCTCAAGTTCATCTTTCTCTCCCTCATTGCCATAGCTGAACCACCCCTTGTCCATTTGCATCTCATTTTCAAGCCATCTTCTTCATTTTTCCTCATATTTTCCTCACTGGCAACCAACCACCTATGTAGCATCGACACGGACATGTGACACGCGACACAACACACTGACATGTTATTTCTCAAAAAGTAGAAAATTCGGACACATTAAATATTAAATAAATATTTTTATATATAAATGCATAAATAACTAAATAATAGTAATAAAAAGAGCATATAATTAATCTATACTAAAAACATTAATCCTACATTTGTTAGTATCATTCATTCTTTTAATTTGACAAATTCAACTATATTTCATTGTAATAATCCATAAAACTTGAAGGAAAAAATAAGTAATCCACATTCCACTATTAAATTAAAAATTTAACAATAAGCAAAAAAACAATCAACATTCCATCAAGTAATATAACAAAAAGTCATTCATCCATATTATCCACTTCTTCTAAAAAAAACATACTCCATCTTCGGCTCATCAAATGAAAGATTTGCAACTTCAAGCACCCCAACATCTTCAAACAAGTCAAATACATCTCCACTAATATCCCACATCTTAGTCTCTCCTTCTGCGTATTGTGGGCTTTTTTTTTTTATAAAAGACGAAGATTGCTATGAATAAAAACCAAATCTTCTCATTCATCTTATTTCTTCTCACCAAGTGCACAAATGAGTAAGTACTCTAATTTCTCTCAGCACATGATGAAGAAGAAGGTTGTGCAAGAAGCTTTAAGGCTATGCTTTGAAGCATCGGTGCACATGCACCATAATTAACCTACCAAGCCTTAGGATCCATAGAATATCGATTTTGAATGAAATCAAAATCTCTAAAATCCCCATTTTTACTCACAAAATTTACATACTCCAAATTCACCTTATTGCGCTCATCCAAGTTAGGAAAGTATTTCTTGAAGCATTTCAGTCTTTCTTAGTTGATCTCCTTATTCTTGTATGGAGAAATTCAAGTAGGATCTTCATCAAGCCATTGATCACTATAGTACCTTTATTTAATAAAATGAAATAAAATTAGTAAAAAATAATAAATGAGATGAGTATTATATTATCATGTTAAAGAAAGAATAACTATTAAAATAATAATCTCATACAATTTTAGAACTTACCTGAGATTTAAGGCATGTGCCAAGCAATGAAGTGGAGTGTTGTTCTTTATCCAACGATCTACAAGAATTGTGTGAACCACCTCATGAAATGTGAACTTCTCATCTAGCCTTTTCACTTCATGTGCATATATTGCTTTCTTCACTTTTTCGATCATCAAACCCCACATATCATAAACTAAGTGAAGACAAGACTTATCGGTGTCACAAATTCTAAGCATATCATAAATAGGAGCCGTGAAGGAAAGTATATAGTTAGTCAAATCCCACAAAAAATCATCCAACACCTTCTCCTTGACAAACTTAGCTTTCTCTTGATTAACATCTCGATAGATATTCCATTTGTTACAAATCACCATGTTTTGAAGACCACTTTTTATTAACTTGAATCTCTTAAGCATCACAATCATTGAAGCAAAACGTGTATCTGCTACAGAAAGCAACTTCAAGCTAATAAACTCATTGTATATTGCTAATCTCATAGAATGGTTCATGATGAAATGTTTGATTTGCATAACTTCCTTAACAATATCTTAAATCCAACTAGATTCCTCATAAAATATTTGATTGCTCTCCATATTTTTTGCGGCACAAATGTTCTTCAAAGCTAGATTAAGGGTGTGTACCACACAAGGCATCCACATAATAGATGGAAATTCTTGCTCAATTAGTTGTCCCACGCTCTTACAATTTGAAGCATTATCCACAATTACTTGGACCACATTCTCATGCCCAATTTCATTGATAACTCCTGTCAGCAAGTTAAAAATGAAATGCGTATCTTTTCTTTCTCCCGAGTAATCAATCAATTTTATAAACATTGGTTCTCCATCCGATACCACCATGAAATTAATAAGCGGTCTTATTTGTGAGTTGCTCCATCTATCACTCACAATACTTACACCCTTCTCCTTCCACATGATTTTGATAGGTGCACACAACTTATCAATATCTGCCTTCTCTTTTTGCAATAAAGTGGTCCTCAATAAATTATATTTCGGTGATACATAACCCGCAATATTATGATTAGCGGCATAAGTGAAAGCGGAATGAAAATAAGGATTTCTTGCTAGGTTAAACGACAAGCCCGCTGAATAAAACATCTTAGCAATCTCACAATCTAGACGTTCCCGTTGAGTCATATTAAATGCATCTTCAAATGATTTTCCACTCCCACTTCCACCTTTTTTTTTTTTTTTTTTTTTGGAGTTAAATGATAAATTCATTCCGTCACCACCACCACCACTAAGTGAATAACTAGCAAGAGGCAAAGGTACATTTCTAAGTGCAATACTCATTAATTTAGTATTGACCTCTTCCTCTAATATTTCCATCTCCAAAAGATCTATTTTTTCTACTTTTGTTCACTTTCGAATTTCTTTTCCACTTATCATCATCAAATGGCCCATCACTCTCGTGTATGAACTCTTAAAATCTTTTTGACAAAAGTTGCATCTCCAAGACAAATCCCCCCCATCAGTATGATTAACTAACTTAGTAACATACCTCCATAATGGTTGTTTTACAACTTCATTGCTAGAGGTAGGTGGTTGTGTGCTTGAAGTATTACTAACCATGTTTGAACTTGAAGACATTCTACCAAAAAAAAAACATCTTATTATCAATTGCTATAAGGTTTCTTAGTTAAAGTTAACTAAGGAAGATTGAATACCAACCAGAAGCACGTTGCAGGAAGCGATAAGTAGTAGTAGACAGCGGCAAAATAGCGACAGACAACAATGGACAATAATAAATGACAGCAAGTAGCAGCAGACAACAACGAACTACTATGAACAGCAATAATATAGTAGCCAACAATAGCGAACAGTAGCAATACAGCAGCTATACGACAGCAAACGACAGCAATATGGCAGCGGACGGCAGCAAATAGTAGCGAACAGCAGCAGCCAAATTTCCATCATCAATTCCCGACCATCACACATACACAACCAAAGTCATTATGAGTATTCACAATACAAAAGTGGAAAGGAAATAAAAATAAAGAAAAATCATAGCAAAACCGATATGCCCTTCTAGTTTTCAATTTCGATGCCACTTACTTCATAGATGACTTATTCAAAATAGAGCGCTCAATACATAAAAATGACAAAAATCAGTTCGTTCACTCAGGGTAAATCTTACCTGGTGCAGAGCAGCAAATAAGAACTCTTCCCCTCTGAAATCATTTTTATAATGCCTAGCAAGTTCAACTCCGCCTTAATCTCTGGATCATTGTTAGGTTTCAAAATTGCCCTTACTCTTATCCGTGTATCCTTCTACCATAATTGTAACAATTCAACAATCCCAGTTCCCCTAATAAGCATCAATGTCATACTCGGATTCGACACAATGCATAAATTGTTAATACAAAAGATATAAATAAGAAGCGCCTTGCCTAGCCCCTTCACCTCCAACAGCTACTTCACATGATTCCATCACGAAATAAGTCAGGAGGTACCTTGGACTTTAGATTTTGTGCAGTTTGGGTGGTGGGGAGATAGCTTCCCTTCACAACCTCAGTCAAGACGTGACAGATATTTCCCTGCACTCGGAACCAGCTCGAGGATCAAGAACTCGCATTCTTCACATGAATACTAAAGAACAACCTCAGTCTTCCAATAAAGAGAGAACCAAACAGAAACAACAACAACCTAGGGAGCGAAACCGACAAAAGAATGGCACAAGAGTGCTGGAGACAGAGAGACGGAAAGAGGGTCCGAAAAATCCCCCTTTCCCCGAACTAACTCTAGGGTTTGCCGAAAAATCCCAAATAAGATTATAAAGAAATCCAAAATGCTAACCTGAGATGAGCAAAAAGATGAAATCGCAAGATGAAGAAGAGCAACGCGGCAAGTTGGCAACACCTGTGAGAGGCAGAGGCGATGGCTCGCCATCGGGGCAACGGCTCGATGCTTGCGAGAGACAAAGGCGGGGTCGGAGGCAACTATGGCGACGGGTGGGGCTGAGGCACAGGGGGCTACGGCGAGTCGGCAACTGGTGGGGTGGGCCACACGGCCGACAAAGCAACACTGGCAACACTCACGACGAAAGAAGAGAACTAGAGTGCTCTACTCACTACTCAAGCGTGTGCGACTAAAGACTGAAGAGAAGAGTCCAGAACCCGTGCGTGCGACTAAAGTTTTAACTTTTATTATTTTATTTTATTTTTATTTTTTTCATATATATATATATATATATATTTAGACCCCAAAGTTTTAGAAATTTATAAAAATAACCCTGTGTGTGTCGGAGTCATGTGTCGGAATTTCCGACTCGTGTGTCGGAGCATGTTGGAGGCAGTTGACCGCGTGTCGGACACGTGTCGGAGTGTCGGACATGACACGAAAGGTCTCGGAGAGTGTCCGTGCTTCTTAGCCGATCACCACCCACCGGCGTCGTGCAGTCATTCGAGAAGCCGTCCAGCCCACTCACCGGAGCTTTGGAGGCGTGACCAGTAGCCCCAACCGCTGTCTGGTCTTGCTGCTCCTCCCTCGACGCTTTTTAAAGCTAGGACTAGGGTGTGAGTGGCTTTCTAGCCCTTGAATAGGGTTGTTGTTGCATTTTGGAGTTAGTTTAAGGCTAGATTAAGGCTAAATGATGTTTTGTTAATGTGATAAGTGGGTTTTGTATGATAAATTATCATAGGGTCCCAATAGGTTATTTAGATAGCTTATCATGTTTTCATCGATAGCTTATCATGTTCTAGCCGATAACTGATCATGTTTTTGTTGATAGCTTATCATATTTTAAGCCGATAGGTTATCGTGGTTTATCGATAAGTAGTTATGTGATAAGCTATTAAAGTGTGATGTGTTATGTTAATAAGAGATGAATTATTGGATAGTTTATGATGACATGTGATAAGTGAATTTAATGAATTATGTTGAATTGCAATGACTTATCCTACTTTGATGAGTGACTTAAATGCCATGGACTTGTAAAGTTGGGTGGTACTTTTATATGATATAATATGAGGCACGCGGGTGATATGATGGCACGTGGCATAGGTTGTTGCATATTGCATGGCTCACATTGGTTAATGAGAAAGATAAGAAATGAATCGTGTGATGGTATGCCTGTGTGATCACCTAAAGACCCTGATGCGTTTACACGCGGTAGTGAACCTGTCCTGATAAGGGTGCTTGATTAAGTTCGGATGTCCCCAAGTCAACGGGATGCTGTTCGAGGATAGATTTTGGAATGAAGCTCCTTATAGGAGTACCGTCTTGATGCGTTTACGCGGGACGATGCCGTGCTTGATGGGGCAAGATGATGCCCGATTACGCCGGATGACTGCAAACCTTCGGGTTGGCCTTAGGTCTTGAGTGGCCGTAATAATTTGGACATGGTTGTATGAAAAGTGCATGAGATGTATTTGTGATCATGTCTAGGTTTATTGCAATGCATGGACGCGACTATACTATATGGCGCGTTTGTATGATAGATCAGGAGCATGGAAAGTGTTATGGGAATTGCTTTTGTATTGTCGATGATGGCCTTGAATAAGTGGATATGCTTTCATGTAAATAGTTAGGGCAAAACCATAAAAACTTTGCTTTTGATTTGCTATCGATAGAGGAATTGCATGTTTAGGGCATTTCTGAGATGAAGGGCTTCCATGCGAGGTCTAGAAAGTTCACTATTTGAGTTTAATCTCACTGTTGTTTGTTGAATGTTTATAGGCCCTAAGAATGACTAAGCCTTTCCGCCGGTTAGTGTCTGATCCTGAGCTTGATCCTGATATGATCGTCAAGCTTGAGCATTGGATTCTAGAGCCTGTAAATAGTTAGGTGGTAATGAGGTTAGTAATACTTTTTGGACCACCCTCATAGTACTAGAGGTGCTAGATTTACCCCAAACCCCTTTTTGGTAAAGGTCGTGGCCACACTTGTAGACTAATCGGATGTGGCAAGCAACTAAGCTTGGTTTGGTGTGTTTAAGCTGTTTGATTAGCGCTTGTATAATATGACAATCTTCTGATGCATATGTATATAAATGAGTGAGGTTAAATCTACCCCTATTTGTTGATTGGGTGAATTGTTTATGCTTTCGCTTGCGTATTTAATCGAATAAAGCGATTGGGTCAGCAATGTCTCCTGAGACGTCGCAATCGAATGACCTAAAGGAAATGAATGACGACAAGCGCGGGTTGTCATGCGTCTCGAGCAAGTCAGGGCGTGACAATTAAGTTCTGTGATGTAAATGCTACTCCGACATTGGATAGGCCACCAATATGTTTAATTCACATATTGATAGGAGATCATTCTACTTTAAGTTTTGTTTTTTTTTTTTTTGGTCGAAACTTTAAGTTTTGTTAGGCAAGTGTTAATGTTATACTCAGACTTTGCCCCTTTTCTTATAAAAAAAAAAAAAAAAAGCCAAACACACTGTAAAAATGACTTGATTGTACTAAATCCAAAATATTTAGGATTTTATTGCAATTTTCCAAACGTTTAAAATTTGATTGCATATTTTTAAAAACCATTAAGGATTTGATTGCCCTTGAAATATTTTGGCTTTCAATAACAATGTAACCAAAATAGCCCTTTCTCTTAAGCACAAAAAAAAAAAAGCATTTTGCAAATGATGATAAAGCCATTTAGATTTTAAACGTTTTACGCCTGATTAGGTAGTTTTCTTTTTCCCTCTGCAACCGGGTCTACTGCACAATTTTAAATTTAAATGTGAACTAGAGTTGAGCGACATGACAAGAGACGATAAATAAAATAATAAATTTGTAATAAATAAAATAATAAATTTGTAATATCTCTAAAATGCACGTAAATTATATAATTGAAAAAAAGTGTAAAAAAATTAATAGACACACTTTTTTTTCCTTATTAGGCTTCACTTTTAGTTATTTTATTCAATATTATATCACTCTGAAATAATTTAAACAAACCAGCAAAATAAAGCAATTGAAAATGAGATCGCTTGGACCACATGAACGCTTCTATTTACACCCGACTGAATTCGGTATACAATTGAATGAATTTGCCTACTCAACTTTTTTTTTTTTGTTGATAGATGCTTGAGGATTCTATGGTTAGAGAACCACGTTTCACAAAGTCCCATCAATCAAACTAGCAAAAATTCGTTCTAAATATTTCATCTTTTTTTTTTGTCTGTACTAAATATTTCATTAAGAAAGCTAGAAATGTCTGGAAAATTCCATATTATTCCGTTAAGCGGTACATTCATTAATAATGAGCACAGACGAGGGTTAAGATAAATTTACATCAAGTTATGGAAAAAAATAAATTAATTGGTCGATACTTAGATTGACATGCTGCTCTTAGTAAGAGAGTTATTCCTTTTTCTTTTTCTTTTTATTTAGTGAATGATTCATCAAACTTTTATACTCAAATTTACTAGCCAAAATTCCAATAGGCACATGAAATGTTTTTATCCTTTCTGAAATACGACAATCTATATCCATTAAAAATAACCATCTCCAAGTTAAACCAGATATCACGTGTATATTGTTGTAATACGTCAAATTAAATCAGTTTTTAGACTTGATACATACAGTTATCCTGATAAGGTTTTGAGAGTACCACGCGATAATTATTTTTGAAATCCTTTGAACGAGATAAATCATGTACAAATATTTGGTTGCTTGTGTGCAACAACATTGGAGGATATATTAGTCTTGTAGAGTTCTTTTTCTTTTTCTTTTTTATCAGAATCAAACTCTTAAAATTGGTTTTGAAACCCAAAAAAAAAAAAAAAAAAAAAAAAAAAACAAAGAACAAAAAAACAAAGAACAAAGAACAAAAGCAAGAGGAATTCCCAATATTGTTCAAGGACTGGGCGTGAAAAATAATTTTGAAAATTCACTCATCTCCTCTAATATCAGAAAAGAAAAGAAAAACAAATTCATTTATAAATACTCAGCTACCAATTCTCAATCAAAATTAAAAAAAAAAATGAAAAAGAGCATGACAAGTTGTGGACTAAGCCATTGTTTGTTTGGTGGAAGATGAATGATTTGGAAAATATTTTCCTAAAATTGATAGCTTTTATTGTTGGACTTGACGAGGTCCAACCCTTTTATATGGCTTATGGGTTCCATAATTTAATATTTGATATATGCCCAATTTAATTAAATATATTATGGGTAATATATTTTTGACATCCAATTAGGCACGTAGAATCTAGATGGAAGGTTGAGATTTGGCAGTTTTAGGGTTCGTCCCATCACTCTTCTCTATATAAGGTCTCTCTATGGTGGAAAATGTTTGCATCCCACTATCAGCTTTACAAAGACTTTACTCTCTCATCGGATCAATAATGGTTTCCTTTGATTCGGGTAGGCCATAGTTATTAATTTGATATCAGGTTCATGTGACTGAAAGATCTTATAATTCTAACATGCATCGCTTAAAATTTTTATTCAATGAAAAATATTTTCATTATTGCCAATAATTTATGTCTAAATATTTTTGTGGACAACGAAAATACTTTTCGTTCATTCATTCTTATAAGATATATACGTGATCATTTTTAAGAAAATGATTTCCAAATCATTCTTTCTTCATAAAAATAAACGGAACCTAAATAATAAAAGCTATTTCCCACCTATTCACCAATACAGACACACAAACGAAAGTCTTGCAAGAGGTGTGCACGTTTGCGAATGTACAGTCAGGCTTTGGACAACGTATGATGAGGACGTAACATGGAGAGGTACCTGTCATCCCTTGCCGTGCCAATTCATGATCATCAACCGTGGCAATCCCATCCACGTGAAGTGCCATCCCCTTCTGTTTCTCTCTCTCTCTCTCTCTCTCTCTCTCTCTCACTCGTTTTCTCGTGTTGGACCACGGAAATAGGGACGTTGGTGAGTATACTGGATACACGTAAGTCCCAACGCATTTTGACTTTAAGGTCAAGCCTATCTTGCATAGAATCCAGCTAATCAAAAATTGAAGATCAATTAGATTCAAATACCCTCGAAACGCCCAAAAGATTTTCACTGAAGTCATCTATCTATCGGACAAACTTATGGATAATGTCTACTGTTACTCTATGATTGGATATGGAGCTCTGTCTGTCTCTCCCTCTCTCTTGGATTAGCAAATTCCAATCCAAGGTGGGCGATGGTCGGATGCTTTTGCGAGCCCCACCTTAGTCCACAGTCATACGAGAATCACTTAGGACCATAGGCCACCTGTATCGTTCCTACTTGCGGCTTTGAGATATTTTCGAACTCGGGGGAGCAGTGGTCCAGATTCGGCCCGGAAATCAGTGGGAACCAACTTGACCAGGTCAGTTTTAGATTGGTCCTATTGGCTTTAGCTGAATTTAGAATACTTACGGCTTTTAGATATTTTTGAACTCAGGGTGAGAAGTGGTCCAGATTCGGCCCGGAAATCGGTGGGAACCAACTCGACCAGGTCAGTTTTAGATTGGTTCTATTGGCTTTAGCTGAATTTAGAAATAAGTTATTGGTTCTCTTCTTTTCTTTTCTTTCTTTCATTTTGTATAGCGAGTCAAGTGGTGTTCGAGCCGGTTTTCGTATATCTTGAATAGTCCACCTCCCCGAGCGTTTTTAAGGATGCATTCCTCTATACCAGTCCGGTGCACTGAAAATTTTGCCACAAAGATGAGCAAACTCCCTTGCCATCTAGGCTAATACCTTGCTAATGATTGTATGTTTTTATTTGATATACTGTTAATATATATATATAAGCAATATTCCGGTTAGTTCAGAGACAAATGACTTGGAGTATATGGCCTGACCAGTGAACGCAAAAATACTTCAAGACTCTATTTTTGTGGCATATTCCAAACATCATAATCTATAAATATGATGGGGGTGCCTAGAATTGGCCTAAGCTAGATATACTTTTCTAGTACCGGGTTGATAAACAAATTTCTAGGGGCAAAAAAAAAAAAAAAAAGCAATCCTAAACTCAATTTGTTTCTTTGGAAGATTCTTTCGCTTGCTATTCTATCGAGATTGCTCGGAGTTTATCTGTTGAATGGCACTAATTTTCTATTTACCATTGAATCCACATTTCTTCATCCATTTGAGCTTGATTTAGGTATTTATGTGTCTAGTTAATTGCTTCACTATTCGAAATTGCACAATGGGAAATGTTTTTGGAGAGGATTTGTCTCGATTCGGTCAATTCTACAGCAGAATAGTCACGAAATTAGGTGGTTCCCTTTTGAGTTTCAACCTTGGATACCCTGGACACATTTACTCTTAATTTATAAAAAGATTGTTAGATGAAAACCTTTATATCGGTAGTCATCCATTGAAATTACGTGGTGCCTCAAATTGAAAATAGATAATGGGAAATCAAATTACTAAATACAGCTTTTTCAATATCTACATGCACACACGTTAGACTTTTGAACATAAATGGACTAATGAGAACAGCATTTTGGTTATAAATAAGAACTGAGGTTTTTTTGTTTACCAGGAAAGCAGGAATTTAAGAAAAATATCTTGGAATGCAAATCTAGATATACATATCTAACTTCATGCAAAAGATAGTAATGTTACATAACCGGAAGTACTTTGAAATACAATTTATGTATCATGATTCATAATTTTTTTGCTCCATCTTGTCGAGAGCTATGGGGATAAAGATTCAATTCTTATTCTAAACAGTTACATATGTAGGCATAGAGTAGGAAATGAATATTTAGTCCAATAAGAACTAGAGCCTTAGTGGATTGGATTAAATATTATACTATTGTTCTTTGAATTTTATATTCGTTGTGAATATTGGCATATTACTCAGTCAATGAATGAAGTGATAAACCTGATCAGTGCTGAAAATTTGTGTTTTTCCATATTCAATAATGATGGATAGTATTATGGATAATTTTTATCGCATCCGGTGTTTGAGGTGATGTAAAAACCGGATATGTTCGTAATTGTCCGGTTATTAAACCCTAAGAATCGGTACAATTTTGAAATGCCCAGAAATTATACAACCAATGCAAGCTCCGCTTCGCCGGCCGTCACCATCTCCAACGCTAGCATTTGCCGGCCACCATGGGAGGACCAAGACTAAGACAGTAGATCGTCGCCTCCGACCACCATTTGCGGCCATTCGGGGTCGTGTTGCCCAACCGGAGCTTTTCGATGATTCCTCCTCTCACCCTTTCAAGCCTCTTCTCTTCCTCTTCTTCATCTTAGCCTTTCCGCTCTCCTCTAGATTTCGTGCTTTCCCCATCACTACTCACCACCTCTGGAATCCTTATTCAGAGAGACAGATCTTCATTGCCGCCTAGAGAAGCGTAACGGAGGTCAAATGCTGGAGGCCAGGTTCCTTGGGATGAAGCTCACCAGATCCATCTCCTAGCTCGCTCGCACGCACCGAAGCTTTCTTCGAACTCCATCTCATCACCGATCATGACCCGACTCTCGCCCCTTAATGGCTGAGGCCGGGGCCATTCCCTACCTGTTCAAGACACTCCACTCTTCCTCTCCCGATGGCCGGGAGAACACTGCCGCCATGCTCTTCAATTTTTCCATCATCACCAAGGAGGCCATGATGCCCACTCGCGGCCTCCTCAACGCCTTCTCCCACATCCTTGCCCACCATGGTTCCACCTCCACCCCTGACACTGCGCCTAGTCGTGGCACGGTTCGCAGGGTGCGAAGAGAGCGAGGAGGCCTTCCAGAAGGTGTCATGAGTTGGGGTTTTGGCAGATTTATTGGACTTCATGACTGTCTTAAGCGTGGGATTTTTAATTCTATCCTAGATACGCCGAACATTTGATGGAATCTTCCACAATTTGGAACTCCACCTTATCCTATTCCATCTCAATCTTTGTTTGGATAACCAAATGCAGCCCAAGAGAATTCATTTTGGACTGATATGCATGCACAAATATCCGTGCAACATTTTTTTAATAGAAGGAAAAGAAATGGGTCGGTACAGAAGTTTCCCCTCACGAAAGATTTTTAAAGAGTATTATTTTCGGCAATTGCGGCCTTGTGAATGTGTGTACTCCCCCAGCCCTATAAATATGTGATGTCATTTTACATGGCTTGCCTCGCAGACATAGAACGAGCATCAGAAGTTCCTCTCATTATGAGCCAGTTGCTTTGGATAGTATTGCAGTCGCAGAGCTAGTAACCACAATCTCTCTCTCTCTCTCTCTCTCTCTCTCTCTCTCTCGCTCGCTCTCCAAGGTGACAAAGTTCCACAATTTTCAGCAGTTTTCTCATTTCTGGATTAAAGGGTCTTGATTTCTATAGCTTCTCTTACATATTTAGAAATACTATTTTTTTATGGTCAGTCTCGATTCCTTTTTGGCGCAAATAATCGCCTAATAACAAGGTAGAGAAACATAAGGGTTCAAATCATGACGCACTTCTTCTGTGCCTGGCTTTATGTTCATTTTCCTCGATTGTCTGTTGCAATTTTTTTCGTATGGCTCGGTTCCCACATGATAGAAATACTAGGGGATATACTGAAAAGGCCCTTTGCTTGACCACTCTTTCATTTGGAAACTATGCAGTCATATTCATCTGCAGGCCGAACCTCCAGCGAAGATTATCAGCTTTGGAAGAGTAAAGTGAGGAATCTAACTGGGGTACCAATTCATAGAATCACTCACTATCTTGCGGTTGGTCAATATCACCTGCCCCTTTTGATCAACTGCTCTCTTTAAAATGTTAAGGGGATGTTCTTTCTAAAGCATGTTAGTTCTTCAGACATGTATGTTATGCAACATGCTCATCTTTTTACCAACAAAAACTTAAGTAGACGAAGTTGGAATTTACTTGTTAAATGTGCCATCAATCGTTGCAGGCCACGGACCCAATTTGAGACAAAAATGAGAAAACTTTTGTGGTGAATCCATTTGCTCCATCAAGGGTTTTCGAGTGCTTTTCATCTTTCTCGTGTTTGTTCTGCTGCAACAGTGCACTAATGCCTTTCTCTCTCTTGCTTGCAGTCATCGAAAGACTGATCGTGAAAGAAATTTATGTATCTCTACCTCTTTTCTCATCCAATCTTAGCTTTGTTTGTCTCACAAGAACCCAGATTTGATCATGTACCTTGGGCAGATGATATTATACTAGAGTAATATTGCACGATGCAAAATGTTTGTGCATTGTTACACAAGTCACATGGTGATCCATTGTCTGTTGTGGTGATAAGATATGGCTTTTCAGTGAAACAGCATAAGATCACAATCAGTGGCATAAGTATTTATATCCTAGTATTGTGAATTTCTTTATCCCAACATATCACTCTTTAATTATACTGCTTAAGACACGGCGTATCCAGTTGGTCCAGGTATCAATCTGATGGAAGTGCAGAAAAATTCATTCATCAAAGACAAGATGGAATTCTGCATTACACCAGAGCACAAGGAAACTAAAGAAAACACACGAATTGATAGGAATAACAGGAGAAAGGCTTTGGATAACGAGCGGATGTTATATATTGCAAACCCTGCATCTGTTAGGGTTCCTGACAATGATGTCGTACTTGTGAACAGATCCAGGTATCAATCCGATTGAAGTGCAGAAAAATTCATTCATCAAAGACAAGATGAATTTCTGCATTCCACCAGAACACAAGGAAACTAAGAAAACACACGAATAGATAGGAATAACAAGAGAAAGACTTTGGATAGTGAGCAGAGATTATATATCACGAACCCTGAATATGTTAGGGTGCTTGACAACGATGTCGTACATGTGAACAGAGTTGAACTTGGAGAAGTCCCTAGGGAGAGAGATGAGATCGATGGAAGAGTGCTTGTGGAACTGCAAGAGGTCGGGGTCTGTGCCCGAGTACCGCTCCCACCCAAGGCCCCTCAGGATTCGCTCAAGTGACGAGTAAGACGAGACGACCTCGCCTGACGGCAAGTGCACTAAGACCTTCCTCTGCCCAGCGCCGCCTTGCACATCCGCCTGCGGGTTCTCGAGGTGGATCACGCCATCCCTGAAAAACCAAACTCCCGCCATTCTCAAATTAACCGACTAGGGAGGGTATATCTAATGGTTTAAGAAAAGGGTTACAAGTGTTTGGCCTCTTTAATTTTGGTGATTAATGGGGTGGAAGATGGAGAAGAGGGAAGCTCTTGTTGAGTCGTGGGTGTGAGAGCAAGGCAGGTAGCGAGAAGGGTATATATACTAGCAACGAGACTAATAGAAACAAAGGGAAAATTCAATCCTCTGAGCAAGAGTGGACTAGTGAAGGAAGATAATGATGTAAATGTTTTAAATTTGGGGTATGGAATAAAGATATTGTGGGCCCCAGATTGGGGTCCTAGCTTTGAGGGGGCACAAGGGGATGACATGGTGATTTAGGGCGGAACCCAAGCGGGCAGAATCTCCCTCATGTCTGGGGGTGTGAGCTTTTGAGTTGGCTTTCCAGTGGGGGAATCTTGGGACGACTCCATGGCGTACGATGCTGAACTAGGTTGTGGTAACACCCCCCACATACACATCACGAGATGTCCACGTGAAGGTCTGGGGTCCGAGGTTTTCTCTTCCAAAAGTGTTGGGGGGTTTGGCGACTGAAAGCTCCAACATGGGGGATTCATCTTTGCTGGTGTGACTCATCATTTGCTACAAAAGTCGAAACCTTAAAGGTGGTATTAGTCCTTTACTAGTCAAATCACATGAAAGCTTTGGCCTTCTGTGGCTCCTAGGGCCATTGGCTTTTCACCCAGAAAAATTCCCAGAAAAAAAAAAAACAAAGAAAAAAAGAGCTGTTGTGCAGAACTTATATTAAATGAAGACAAGAATCGGCTTAGCCTTGATTAAAATTATATTAATAAGGCTAACGGTAGGATTCGAAACTTCGACTGTAGTGCCAACACATCAGATTACGCTGATGAGTCGCAAAGAATAATGATTTTAGTACATGGTTGTGGAAAATTTGTAGGACAAGAAGATTATTTACAACAATTTAAGCAGCAAATACCTCTATAATTCTATCAAAATCAAGACAAGGAAAAGAACAAAACCCCATATATTAATAAGGAAACTTAATCGGATTTGGATAAGGTTTAAAGAGGAAAGGATATGATAATTCGATAAAGAAGCTATAAATCATACTCCGAGGCTGACTATAAATGATTTATGTTGTCCTTGAATGCTTTAAACATGTGGGAGCCAGCAAAATTTCCTGCTTTTATTTCCAGATCCATTCAATTAATTGTGGCTTTGGAGAGATAAACGACCGAATGAGACATGTCACATGAACATCTGGTCTGACGAGCAGCTTAATCAATCATTGGTGAGGGACATGGAGATCAAGATCTTGTTCCTAATCACCAGCCCCCAAAGCTTCCGATCACAATTTTTCTTGATAATATCTTAGTCAATTTCAGAAATAATTGAGCCGGAATGTACCCGTTGTCAAAATGGACCACCAGTTCTAATCTCTCTCTCTCTCTCTCTCTCTCTCTCTCTCTCTAGGGTTACAAGTCTTGAGTACAAATCTAGTTGCCCTAGAAGTGCAACGTTGCCCACATGGTGTCACATGGGATATATGGTCCTCCACCTAGACAGAAAAGGCCTTTTTCCCCAGCAAGTCTTTGTCCATGCCATGCTTAGCATGACCTCTATCCTTTGATTGCTTACTTTTACTTGGTCGATTAGAGAGAGAGAGAGCCTTTCCACTTGCATTGTGGCTTCACTGTATCGCAATTTTCTTTCATTTCTAACAACTACTTCCTTGGATGTTTTTAACTATTTTAAATTCTGTTTGTTTTGGTAAAAATGAATTCTAAAGAAGAATATTTCCTAAAGAAAATTATCTGTTTTTCTTGTATTCGGTTGTCTCCTTCAAAAGAAAGACTGCGGTATTTTCCAATAGTTATTATTAAAATGTTATGAAATACACTTTTGAGGACAAAAAGACTTGAGGATAGTCTTGAGACCCTAGTGCTAGCTCCGGGTCCACAACACGAGGATCTTGTGCTTTGGCCATTGGGGTCCTGTGAGCAAGCTTCTAGCGTCCTAGTCCCAAGTGGCGGGTATCTGTGTCCAAGCACCTAGGGTCCTCGATTAGGGTTCTGGTGGCTAGCAACTCAAATACTATGATCATGGCCCATGTCATTTACCTAGAAACGTCGATCCAATCACTCGACATGGTCATACGTCAGTGGAGGTCAAGTCGTACTCTAGATAATGATTTCTTATTTATTTAAAAATCATTTTTCCGACTTTTAATATAATTCTTCACTAATCCATAAGGTAATCTATTGAGTATTTTTTAAGAGATTCAAATGCAGAAAATAAGGAAAAGCCTTACTTTGATGGTTAATTTTCCACGAAATAGACGGCGAGTCGCGATAGTTTCATTTTATCGCATTAAATACAATAGATGAATAGTCATTCGATGAAAAATCATTGGAATATTTCATTTTCTATCGGAATAAGCATAGAGATCCAATCACTAGATCATTAACTAATAAAATAATCATTAACTAATAAAATAAGGAATGAGTATTGAAAAAAAGGATTTTCTTTTGTTTTGTGAGAACCCGGAGTATTACTTCACTATAACTATAGTTATATATGATGGAACTCTTTTTTATTATAGAATATTCGAAATTCTTTTTTTTTATTTGAAATTGAAATAGCGATTTCCTTCCTTCATCTTGTGTCAAATTCGCCTCGAAAAAAAAGAAATATTTGTTCTCTTTTATCAATAACTTTTTTCGTAAAATCTCGTCTATTCCAACACGGAACGAAAAGGACAATATACAGGATGGGTAGAAGGGGTTGTGATACTTGACTCCATTCATGATCCGAAACTAAGGGATTTAAAGAATACACCAATCCTAAAGATTCATAAGATTAATTGTGGATCCAACACAACAAACAATAGAAGCATTTGAATTGTTTATTTGGTTATGTTTTTTTTATCTTGTATATCTAGATAAATATATCTAGATATGAGATAGATAGAATAAATAGAATCTTTGTATTCGGCTCAATCCTTTTAGTATAAGATTGGGCCGAGTTTAGTTGCAATTCAATTAAGAGAACGAACGGTAATTATTAGATTACAAAGTATCCATTGCTTCGAATTCAAATTTGATCTCTTTCCATACTTCACAAGCATCAGCTAGTTCGAGGGGTTGTCTTATGATAGCTAGGGCATCTAAATGGTGCCCTATATGACATTGGATACATGGGCCCTCAATTTTACCTAATAACTATCATTCCGAATGTGACATCACTAAGTTTGAACTAGAACTAATTTTGTCGGTCAAGGGCAACCAAAGTCATAATGTTAGAAAATAACTATTATTTTTTTAAAATATATTTTGGATTTTTTAAAATATTTATATATTTGATTTTTTTAGTATTATTGTCAAAATTTATATTTAAAAAGTTGCATACATTATTTTTTTCAATTTCAAACAATTAAAAATTTAAAAATTCTGATGAAGGGTTTGGTCCTTTTAAAAAAAAAATTATATATATATGTATTTAGTTTTTAGCATTATTTTCAAATTTATATTTAAAAATTTGCATAGATTATTTTTTTCAATTTTGAACAAATAAAAATAAAAAAATTTCCACGAAGGATTTGGTCCTTTTTTTAAAAAAAATATATATATATATATATATATGTATTCGATTTTTTTTAGCATTATTGTGAAAATTTATATTTAAAAAGTTGCATACATCATTTTTTTTTTCAATTTTAAGCAAATAAAAATTAAAAAATTCCATAGCTTACCTTTACCAAAAAAATTAAAAATTAAGAAATTCCGATAAAGGGTTTGGTCTTTTAAAAAAAATTATAAATGTATTCGATGTTTTTAGTATTATTGTCAAAATTTATATTTAAAAAGTTACATGCATTATTTTTTCAATTTTAAACAAATAAAATTTTAAAAACTAATATTAATCACCTAAAGAGCTTTTTAAATGTATTTTCTGCCAAACGGCATTTCTCTCAAATTGCTTCTCAAAGCTTAGTTTACCAAATGGCCTTTGCATTTGCCTAAAATCCTTTAGGCTAAACTGCTTTGCATTTTCGTAATGGGTTTTCAAAATGCTGAACCAAACGCACCCTTAGTCTTTAGAATTAATCTATCATAATTAATTAGAACCAGAAAATAAGTTGTATGGATTCAACCACCAAATTTAAACTCAATTCATTTGTTAATCCACAAACTTAGGATGCATATGGTAACGTTTCTATTCCCGGAAACAGTGTCTTTTCAGAAACATTTTTTTCTATTTCTATTATCAGGAATAGTTTCGAGCATTTTAAGGTGTTTAGTAACTATAAAAAATTTCTATTCCGGGAATAGAAACACGTTTGATGCAACCCCAAAAATTTTTGTGACTTAAAATTTCTTTTAATATATTAATAATTTCATTACATTTTGTCTTTTTTTTTTTTTTTTTTTTTCTTTGCCAAGGTCCCCCGAGCCTCGCCCAGCCATAGCCAAGTCGACCTCGTGGTGGTCAAGCGAGGTTGAGCCTCGCTTGGGTCGACGTCGCCGAGCAATCACCGGGCCAGTGACCAACTAGGGAAGAAGAAAGGAAGAGAAAAGGAAAGAAAATAAAAAGAAAAAAAATTGTTTCTTGAGTTGTTAGAACAATAAACGACTTTTTTTTTTTTTTTTTTTGCTTGTTTCGTTCCAAATCTGTTTTAGGGAACAAAAAATTTACCAAACGCGTTTCTGTTCTAATATGTTCCGAGGAACAAAAGAACAAAAATGAGTGTTCCCCAGAACATTACCAAATAACCCCTTAGTCAATTAGTGAGCTTAAATTCCAAATATGGATACAATGCATTTCAAATTACATTTTAAAATCAACGTGCCCCATGTTGAATGTAATTACGAAGATTAGATTAAACTCTAAGATTTCAGAAAAAGGTATGTTTCTATTAATATGTACGGTGTTACGGTTTGAATTTATAAGTGGCTAAAAGTAAAATGAAACTGGTAGTAATAATAGAATTTTTAAAAATAAATGATTAAATTATATCTGATCTCCAAGAATAAAACTTTTATAATGGTTAGTATAACATTATCAATTCACTTTTTTGAGACAGAAAAAAGTTTCTAGCATTGGCAAACTATTGTCACTGAATTGAAAGATGATAAAGAAAATGAAAATCCAGAAACGACAAAGATCTATTTGCTACTTCATATAAAACTTATATATACGGCTATATAACCTTAATGTAAATAAAAAATCAGGAAAGTTATCTTAATAATTCGAGGAGAGATGCAAAAGCGATTGAGATCGGGAGCGTGATTACTAGGCATTAGGCAATATTCAGACTGAACGTATTGCGAAGTTTAATTTGGGGAAAAACGTCTCATCTAGATTTATTTGGAGAATCACTTGAGATTTATTTTGGAAATAATTAAAAAAGGGTCTCTATCAAGATGGCCTCAATTGAAATAGAAAGTAGTGCCAAGCCGTATTTATTTTGATTTGGATTTATGGTCCACCCCATTGGTCGCAAGAGATGAACCCACGTGGTAAAGAGGCATGAACTTTGGCCTAATACATAAAGAGGTTGTATATACATCCAAGAATACTTCCAAATTGATCGATGTGATTGGGTGAGTTCTAGAGCCTTCTATTAACTAGTTTCGACAGAAATAAGAGGAAAGCCTCCTAAAAAAATGAAAAAATAAAAGAAAAAATGTGGTCACCGACATTTTCCAATATTGCCAAAATGTATAAAAAAAAACACCCCTGTCCTGTTGTAGAGACAAGTGGACGCTTGGACCAGTACGCAATTTTGCTTGCTTGTACATTGACTAATAATTGTCTCCTCAGAGTTGGCGCTGTCAGTTGGCGCGTTAGAGGATTTTGAGGTCATTTGTTCGGACGTCAGTAATTGTGTGCAAATTGCCATGTGCACCTAACTGGTTGGCAAAGCTTACAGCTTGTTCTCTATGCTTCCAAATGGCTATGTGCCCCTGCACTTGTGCGTCTGAATTGACATTTAAAAAAAAAAAAACGAGATAAAGTTTCCCTAGAATCGAGCCATAAAATCTGTATCTTAAAAGCAACAGTCGTATATCAACCTCTACGGTTGTGTTTTGTTATTTAGATATTTTCATTCTGTAAGATAAAATTGAATAAGATGATGATAAAATTGATTTATGATATTTTATGCACGGTTTTGTATGTCCAAATATATATTATTCGAATGTGTGTTTTGGGCATATGGACAAAATTGGATTATAAGTAAAATTTGGTAAACAATTATTGGAAATTTGACCCCCCCAAAAACAAAAAGCACTTAGGCAAGGAGTCTTGAATGAGTAGTGAACAGTATTCACCCTTCATTGCCCAGGCCCGCCATGAGCAACTCTGCTTGCTTAGCTGCCGTTGCCGCCACTGCCGCCACAAGGCAATGATGACCTACTTGCAATGGTCGGACATAATCATTCCAAGAGTGAAACCACTAATTGAAAGACCAAATCTCATATCTGGAGCATATCAAGAGAGACCTTGTCCAAGTCGCCGTCATCGAGTGATGAGATCATGTAGTGATGGCCACGCGACCAGCAATAGATCACAGCTTTACATAGATTTGTGATTTGTAACTTGTGATGATGGTTAACCCCGTCGTACCTAAAGGATGGAGTCTTTCTCTCTTCGACCTTCGTTCTCTCGAAATGTAGAGACACCTCTACCGTCTTGGTAGTTTTCGCTAGTTTTTCTTACCTAATTACCCATTACCCTCCCCTTCATCTTTTCGATCCCTCCATCTTACATCTCCTCTCTCCTGGTCTTCTGGGTCTTCTCTCTGAATTGCGTGCGCAAGCCACCATCTCACGCGATTTCGTTCACCCCCTGTGCTATTCCTTCAGTTGCCGATGCGGCACTCACAGGAGGGCTCAAGCCCTCTGGCCCAGTGCATTTGAGGTGTTGCATGTCCCCGATTCTCTCGCGCCAGCGTTGGATAGCCTTCGTCTGTCCTCCAGGTGGTAAATTGCTTTTATCTCTTTACTGTTTTCGTCTGTCTGTGCAATGCCTTGCTTGAGAGGGTCAAGAGAACAGTTTCCTGTCCACTAGTTTAAGTTGGTAGTTGTCGGATAGAGACAATGGACTCAAATGCAGTTGATGAATCTTTACGCCTAGCTGCCCTATGCCAGCGGCTTGGTCGTTTATGCTCTGAAAAGGAAATATATATATGGGAGGAAGAACCTCCTCCGGAACGCTTGCACGAATGTCGCCTCACTTTAGTCGGCACCATCTATTCCAATCCCTTTGTCAATTTGTTGGCTTTTCAAACTACTATGCGGCATGCCTGGAGGACAGAATGAGTGGATATATCACAGCGGGATGATGGCCTCTCTATTGCAAAGTTTCAGCTGGAAAATGACAAGCAAAGAATTGCAGATGGAGGACCTTGGTTATTCTTGGGGCATTTAGTCATTTTCAAACAATGGATTCCTAATACGCCATTGCACCTTTATGACTTTACCTGTTGTGCTTTCGGGGTCCATGTGTTTGGCTTGCCATTAGAATGGAGCACGGAACACCTCCTTTGAAGGGCTGTGCAGCAAATAGGAGCTGTTGTTCTTTGTCGACCCACTGCGAGCGAAGGATCTACCATCGAAGCGGCGAGAATCCGAATAGAGATAGAGCTGGACAAACCACTAAAGACTGCAAGCTCATCAAAATTGATGGGAAAACTCTATGGCTTGACTTTCGATACGAATGCTTGCCACATTTCTGTTACTCATGCGAGAATATAGGCCATTATGCGACACATTGCCAAGATTTTCCTTATGATGATGCACCCATAGAAGGTAAAAACAAGATGGCCTATGGCCAGTGGTTATGTGCTGAGGTGCGGGAACATAGCCCATACTGGAAGGCTTTCTATAATCCTCAGGATATAACTCAACAACTGGATGAGATAATACCTGAAACTCCTCCGACAAGGCAGCAAATTCCACTATTGCAGCCGCTTGAACCTACACCTGCGGGGGCAGATATGCAGCCTCAAAAGATCCCTCCTTCGGCTGCAGCAGCACAGGAAAAGCGACACACCACAGATCAGGTCCCTACATCGACAAAACTCAAGGCGGTTAATATTAATCAATTGGATTCCTCCATACAGATTCATAGGAAATCCCCAAGGACACTTATCACGGGTACTTCCAAAAAGCAGTGAAGGTATTCGCCTTATGAGACAAGACATTCAGCCTTTCCTGAAGTTGATGAACATCAGTTGATGGAGACACTCGTGTATGTTGCAGAAGACATGGCTCAATGGGCGATGATGGCTGGCCCTCAACAGCCACCCACACACAAATGAAGCTCCTTTGTTGGAACTGTCAGGGCTTGGGCAATCCCTTGACAGTTCAATCACTTAAGGCCTTAGTGGCCAAAGATAAGCCCGATATGGTCTTTCTCATGGAGACCAAGAATTCTGAACCAGTTCTCATCAACTTGCAACGGCGACTAAGATTTCACAATGTTTTTGTATGCGACCCTATTGGTATGAAAGGGGTATTGGTGCTTCTTTGGCAGAACACATTATCTATTGATATGCTCTACACTTCTATGGATTATATGGAGGTGCTTTGTAAGGATTTGACTGATGATCGCATTATGCGTATTACATGTGTCCATGCCCCCTATTCCTATCACAAGCGACAATCGCTATGGCAAGATCTAAGGATGATCAATACCTCTAATGCTTTGCCATGGGTTTGTGCAGGTGATTTCAATGAAATTCTATACCCGTGGGAAAAGGTTGGTAAGCGACCAGCAGCTCCATTTTGACTATCATCTTTTCGGTCTCTAATAAATGATTGTTCCCTAATGGAAGTGGAGAGTAAAGGTTGTCGATTTACTTGGTCGAATAACAGAACAGGGGATGCGCTTATCAAAGAACGTCTTGATCAAGTTCTGTGCACTTCTGACTGGCGTATTTTATATTCGAATGCTGAAGTTGTTGCATTGCCGGCTGTGGGATCTAATTACAGCCCCTTATTACTGATCACAAACCCATCAACTAGAAAGGGCAGCAAGCACTTTATGTATGAAGCCTACTGGAATCAGGATCCTGAATGCCACGAAGTTATCTATCGGACCTGGAACTCTTCATACCAGGGACAACCACTTGTAGTGTACAAGCTTCAAGCTATTGCTAAAGCGTTACGGGACTGGAGTTCCTCAAAATACAAGAATGGTCATCTAAGAATCAACTCACTACATCAACGATTGACCGACATCACCAACAACCCACAACTCACCAGCAATGAAGTCGTTGACGCTTCTAATATACGTGAAGAAATCAGACATATATGGCAAAGAGAGGAGCAATTCTGGGCCATGCGATCTATAATTAATTGGCTGCATTGGGGGATAAGAATACGAAATTTTTCACGCCTCAACTATTCAAAGGCGCCAAAGAAATAGGATAACGGTGCTCAGAATAATAATCATGAATGGGTGCGAGATCCTGATACTTTGAAGGAGATGACGAATTCCTATTTCTCGCAATTATATACTTCAGTGGGGTCACGTGCCTATGGCCCGGTGTTGGATCGATGCCCTCAAATTGTCACTCCACATATAAATTCCTAGCTCACTGCCTTGGTCACTCTAGAAGAGGTGCGTTAGGCGACTTTCCAATTGGGGTATCCAAAGCTCCAGGCCCGGACGGATTAAGTGGATTGTTCTATCAAACGCACTGGGAAATTGTCAAGGATGATCTTTTCCAGTTAGTGGACGAATTTTTTCATTCAGGTAAGTTACCCAGACATCTTAATCGCACTATCATTACTCTAATCCCTAAGACCTCCCACCCTGAAAAACTTGATCAATATAGGCCAATTAGTCTTTGCAATTATGTATATAAGATCATATCAAAAATCCTTGCCAATAGACTAAAACCTTGGCTACCTCAGCTTATCGCGAAAGAACAGGCTGCTTTTGTAAGTGGGCGACAGATCCAAGACAATATTTTGCTCGTCCAAGAAGTCATGCATCAATTCAAAGCACGAAAATGGAGGCGGAGGTACAAAATCTTACTGAAGACAGACATGCATAAGGCTTATGATAGGGTGGAATGGGATTTCCTGAGAGACTATTTGATTAAACTAGGCTTTCATCATAATTGGGTTCTATGGATCATGGAATGTATCACTACACCAGCCTTCAGTGTGCGATTTAATGGTGAGCTACTACCTTATATCAAGCCTACACGAGGACTGCGCCAAGGTGATCCGCTTTCTCCTTGTCTCTTTGTGTTGGTGGCTAATGTACTCTCTACCTTAATTGCCCAAGTAGTTGAAAGTGGCCATCTGAAAGGTATCAAACTTGCCCGATCCTGTCCGACCCTTATCCACTTACTTTTTGCTGATGACTAGGTCTTTTTTCTAGACGGTACTATCTCTGAATGTCAGAATATGGCTGATCTTTTGAATCAATATTGTCTAGCAACTGGACAGGCCATTAACAGGAATAAATCAGGCTTGATCTGCAGCAAATATTGTCCGACACTCTTGCAGGAAAATTTAGCGAGAGAACTCCAGGTTCCTGTATTGCAACGACATGGTAAGTATCTGGGTATACCGTCGGACTGGGGACGATCGAAAAGAGAAATTTTCTCTTGGATCTTGGCAAGGGCCACGGCCAAAATGGAAGGGTGGAAAGAACGCCTATTATCAAAAGGAGGAAAAGAGGTCCTTATTAAATCTGTGGTGCAGGCTATTCCACAGTATGCAATGTCAGTCTTTAAACTTCCGTTCTCTATCTGTAAGGGCCTAGAACAGCGGATATCTAGCTTCTGGTGGAAGAATGATGTCAGTAAACGAGGGGTGTACTGGCAAAAATGGGCAGATTTAAAATCAAGCAAGCATAATGGAGGTTTGGGTTTTCGAGACTTAATGGCATTCAATGATGCACTGCTGGGTAAGCAAGCCTGGAGATTATTACAAAGTCCGCAATCCTTATGGGGCCAAATTTTTAAGGGAATCTATTTCCCAAACACAACGTTTTTAAATGCAATAAATGGGTGTCGCCCCTCTTGGGGATGGAGAAGTCTCCTTACAGGTTGAGAAGCCATTCGCCCGAACCTGTGCCGGTCGGTTGGTGATGGTCAGAATATTAATATCCGTAGAGATCGCGGTTATCTATCGGCCCCTTAACGGGACCTCCCGCAAGGAGTGAACCGGAATTGGTGGCTGATCTTATTGACCATGCTCACCAATGTTGGAACGTTCCCCTTATACAACAAAGCATTATGAAGAAAGTATTGCGAGATCGATACTCAAAATCCCTATAAGGCCAGCACATACTTCGGACAAGCTCATATGGACAGCAACAAAGAGCGAAGCACATTCAGTCAAGAGCAATTATCACACCCTTATCACTACCACAAACCACAGCAGCAATCACACCGATTCAACTAACTTCAGTCAGAACAGAAAACTATGGACGCGAATCTGGACGTTGCGCACGGAGCTAAAAATCAGACACTTTTTCTGGTCAGTTTATCATAACTCCCTTGCAACCAAAGACAACCTATTCAAGCGACATATTATTCCAGATTCTATTTGCCCTCTCTGTGATCAACAAACCCAGGAAACAATTGAACATATGTTTTTTTAACTGTTCTTGGACAAGGGCGATTTGGCAGCATTCGGATCTGCGCAACCTCAGTATTGCGCATCCAGTAACTAACATAACCACATGGATCACTGATGAGGTCAGGAGCCGGACTAACATACCTGAGCTTGAGCTCCTTGCACATGTCTTGTGGCATAAATGGAGGGGCTGCAATAACTTCGTTTTTCGACATCAGCAGTCGCAGCCCCATCTTGTTGTTGCAGATGCTCTTGTACAAATGAGAAGCTTCGTTAGTTCACATCCCACAGGGACGCGAAGGAACCCCCCTGTCAACCAGACTGATTTCCTATGGTGACCCCCCGATCGCGGAACCCTAAAGTGTAATATCGATGGGGCTTATCAAGAGGGTAGTAGAACTGGATCAATGACGTGTATTACCAGGGACTACAGAGGCCGACTTACTGATGTGTATACATAAGCTTTTCCGACGACATCCGTGCTCCAATCTGAGGTGCAGGCCCTCAGCATCACTCTCCATTGTCTGGTGAAGTAGGGTCTTCAATCCAACTGCCTGGAGATCGAATCGAACTGCTGGACCATGCTCGAGATCTTGAACCAGGACAAGCCGCCGCCATGGGAGGACCGAGCACTCTTCGAAGAAGCTAAATCACTGCTCTCTACATACCCTAGACTTCGACTCGCCTTCTGCAAGAGAGAAGCCAACACAGTCGCTGATTGGGCCGCGAAAGCCCATGGCCGCATGGATCAAGCCCGCAACTGGAACATTTTCCCCCCTTTCTTCCTTTTGGATATTGTAAATGCGGACTCGGTTGCAAGTGGGTGTAATCTTTTACCGGTTTAATTATCAAGTTAAATTTCGACCCAAAAAAAAAAAAAACTTGTGATGATGGTTGGGGTGCCTGCTTGATAAGTAAGGGTCGCGGTGGGCAAGGGCGTGCCATTGCGACGCCATTCCTTTTGCTGCTCGCTCCAGTCCAAAACCTCTCTCTCTCTCTCTCTCTCTCTCTCTCTCTCTCTCTCCTCGAATCCTTCAGTTTCCAATTTTTACTCTATGACACAAATTGAGGAAGAAGAAATTGAAGAAGTTTGTATTCTGTGCACTTTGGCTTGTAATCTTTACATGTAAAGTGTTCATTATATAGTACAAAAAAGGAAGTGTAAGATTGTTGAATATATCCTCTCAAGTTACTTGAAGATGCAATGTAGATTCAATACAAAGAACTTTTTTCTTCCTAATATTTAGAAATTAATAATTAATAAATAAAATAAAAATATTGCATTCATCCAATAAAAAGAGACGGTATTTTGTAAATACGTAATTATCTTGAATATATTAACTATTTCTTTATTTTCCGATCGCCTGAAAAGGACAAAAGAAACATCTTGTTCTTTCTTCAACAATTTCTGATCTCTAGTGGACCTCTCAGTAGGATTCGAACCCAGATGAAGTTCTGAGAACAATAAAAAGAAAGAATATCTCCTAGACAAGTCATATGGAATCAATTCTACTCCTAAATCGATCCATTCAATCAATTATGCTGCAAGACCAATCTTGTGTATCGATCACAATTTGAACTAATTTGCCATATCTCAAGCATATTTTCCAACATTCCTCTTTAAGCTGACGGCTTATATATATGTTCAAAACACCTAGCTTGTTTAATAGATATGTGTGGTGTCTTTGACATAGAGGCTTGGTGAAAATATTTACTGGCAATTATGTGGTTCCGATTCCTCTTGTCTCGAGTGAAATGACAATCAACTTCTAGATGCTTCATTCTTTCATGTCTATGAGATTTGTCACAAGTTTGAGTGTTGCATCATTGTCACAAAATAGCATGATTGGTCCTTTAACTTGTAACCCAAGGTCTAGAAGTAGGCCTCATATCTATATTATTTCACAAATAGTTTTGGCCATAGCTCAATATTCAGCTTCCATTAACGACAAGGATATGGTGGATTGCTTTTTTGTTCTCCATGAAAGCAACGATTCCCCAAGTTTAATGTAGAAAGCAATGATAGATCTTCGACTCATGGGGCAAGTCACATAATCCTTTTCATAGTAGGTTATCATCTCCACTTTACATCTTTGGTATAGAAGTATCCCAAGTCCTAAGCATTTCTTTAAGTACTTCCCAACTTTTAAAGCAACATTCATATGAAACTATTTTGGATTGTGCATGAACTAACAAAGCGTGTGCATAACATATGTTGGGTATGGTCATGGTGAAGTATGTTGACACATAATTTTCAGTCGACATGTCATAAAAAGTAAAAACTTTGAGATTAAGATTTCCAATAGTGATGGAACCCGATTCTTGGGCAAAAAGTATCGTTTTTTTTTTATTTCTTTTTCATTGGCCTTTCATTTGTGGATAATTTTCTAACTATTCTCATAAAAAAAAAACCCAAAAAGTAAAAAGTTGACTTTTTTATGGACCCTTTGAGTAAAAGTCAACCCTAAATCAAAATAAAAAGTTTCTAATTGGTCACAATTTCACTTGGACCACAGTAGTTTTCAAAAATTCAAATTTTTTATCATAAAATCAATTTTTTAGTGATAAGTCACTAAATGGTTGACTTTTGATCAAATCTTGACAAAAAAAAATTGAAAAATGTAAAAAAAGAAAAATCATCTCATTTTATCTTTAATTTGACTTTGGCATTGAAAATTTTACAAAAATCAATTAAGAACCTCATTTTCCAAATTTTTCGATTTTATGTTCAAAATCGATCAATCATAAAATTATTTTATTTCTTGTTGTATTTTATTTTAACTTCTTTTATAACATTTGATCTAGAAATGATCTAGAAGTCATTTCAAGATTAATTGCGCAACCATTTCGGTGATTTGGCATATCTAGGCAAAACTTGCCATTTTCAACCCTAATTAGGGTTCCAATTGGTTCTTCATGGTTTAAGAGCTATTACCCCAAATCAACTCATTTTTTCAAACAGAATTCAAATCCATGGTCAATTTTGGCAAATTCATTTGGGAAATTTCCAATTTGATTGATTTAACTTACTTGAACTTTGGAAATTCAAGCTAATGAACTTCATCACTTGCAATCTTGACCTATTCTAGACTAAGCTTTAATTTGATAAATTGAGGTTTAATTCCATCATTGACTCTCAATTGAATTTCAACATAAAGTTCATACCGTTATTCTAGTTCAATTTCGATGCTTTAAGCCATTATGAACATGGATAATTGAACCAATTGACATCTTGTTGTATCAATTAAAGTCAATTTCAATTAATTTGGTTTTTGAGGATGAGAATTGCACAAATTACGCTAATTGGCTAGGAATTCTAAATTCACACACCCATTGAATTTAATCATGATTTTCAATATTCTTGAAGTGATCAAGCCAATTAAAATCAATGAAAAAGTTTTTAAGAAATTTTATTGGTCTAATTTTAATGAATTTGGACTATTTCCTTTCGAATTAGCCCATTCTCCTTCTAATCGAATGAATTCTCTACAGGGACCTAATTGCACACAATTTTTGGAAAGAATCGGCCAAAACCAACCTAAACTAGCTGACTCGATCAGAATCGTTTTAGACCGGTCCAACTAGCCTCTAGCAAGAAATGGCTAGCTCGGCCATTTTCCAGCGGCTGGTGGTTGACGACCACCCCCTTAGCCAACATCATAGTCGACTCTCCCATACCCCTCTACACAAATATTATGGAATTACCCTTGGTGAATTAACAATATTGCCCCAAAGTGCTATGTCACTAATCCTAATCATTAAGGTTAAGCCAATTAGGAAACGTGCTTAGGTATTAAGTATTAAATCTCAGTCATTCACCAATGATTAATCATAACCATTCATCTAGACATGTCATCGATCCATGTGATTATCCTTAAACCAATGACATTAAGAAGCCACTAGCGAGGGTCAAGCCCTCCCCGATGGACAATAAGGGCTCGCAGGCCCTTGCCCAATGGTTGGTGAGGATCACTTGGGCCTCACTAAAGGAAAAATATAATTTAAAATTAAAATTGTCTTTAGACAAAAATATTATTTATTGGTTGATAACTAGGGAGATTAAACCCTTATTTGATACTAACATTACTACTTCAAAACTTTATTTAAGATTGACATGGTCACTTATTTGATACAGATTTATTTCATATCATTATTTGAGAAAATGATGATATTTCATGTTTTTATTTAGAATTTTTCTCGGAATTTTAACGTCTTTTTCTCGCAACCCCATTAATTTTACACCTCCACAATACATGATATGTTTATGGAAAACTGCATATATAATCTATAAATAAATTTAATCTTCTCTCTTACACGGGAGCTCATTTTATTGGCATACCAACCATTCAAAAAGATGTAAATAGATGTCCCCGCACGAAAGCTTGTGAAATGGATGATTCAGGTCGGGCTTAGATCGAGTGATAAATTATCTAGCTCAAATTGGCCTATTTAATTGACATTAATGCAATTATATACAATGTTTCGACCAAGAAAAAAAAAATTCTATACAATATCAATTCTAAACTTTAGGCCACGTCAGCATTTCAGCGGAATTAACTCCGTTGCACTTTCTTCTCATTCCTTGCCTCTTCAGAACGTAGCGCGACACCGGCCGGCGAAAAAGTTCAGCGGGTCGGGCGGCAGCGGCGCCGTCGACGACAGGTATCCGCCGGCGGCCCTCGAATCAATCCGAACCCACCGTGGTGCCGACCACCGCGAAGCGGTCCATCTCTCTGCCTCTCCGTTTCCTGGATTCTCGAAACCCTAGAAACCCTTTCGGATCCCGGAATCCGGGGAGCCGATCGACCCGTCGGAGAGCCGGCCGGAAGCCGAACCGGAACCGGCACCGGCACTGTCGCTTCCTACCGAACGTCGCCGGATGAATCGGGAGGGGGCGGGCGGTTGAGCTGACGGCGATTCCCGCGGCGTCCGGCGGAACCTCCAGTTCACCTGCAACGTCGGTCCTCCGGCCGTAGCTCGGGCGCAGCGCTGACTCGAGTACTGCACTCGCGCTCCATCTCTCTTCTGGTGAGTTGCTCTTTACAAAGATCATGTAGGCTGGGGTGTTGTTAGATTACATGCCTTACCTGGAATGGATGAGATGGATATGATGAGATCGATGTTGGAGTGCTCTGTATATACTTCCGCTAACGAATGACTAGGAGGTACCCAGATGACTATAAATCACGTCGATGTTCGGTTCAGATGCCGAAGATTCAAGTTTCATGGTTGTGGCGGTTCTGTGTCTGCATTTCCTGTGAACTGCCTGAAAGTGGGGATTAGGTGAAACATCAAGCTCTGTTGCTGCATTGTGCTGCCAGGATATTAGAGAAAATCGGATGATATTATGCCTGTTACGTGCTTCGAGTTGTCCGTGGCATGGGATGCGGTGATAAGAAGGATACAGAGAGTTACTTATTATATTGGCATGAGGAGTGTACCCACGAGTTTGGCTTCGCATGAGGAGTGTACCCACGAGTTTGGCTTCATTGCAGTGCCTTGAGCTTCCCAGCATCCTTTCTTGCCCTTTTTCTTTGGTTCAAGCGAGACTTTGACTACTTTTGTCATACAAAGAACTATGTATTGTAGATGGAGAGTTGAAATCTCTGCATGGGACATTCATTTTGTATATCTTCCTTAGTCTAGTTTATTCTGGGGATGAAGATATATATATATCTTCATCCGTTGATCTTCACTGTTTTTCTTCGATACAGTTTTCCCCCTCTTTGCCATAAGCTTTGATATTTAGATGTATGACTATGAACCTATCCTAGTTCAGCACTATTTAGAATTTTTTACCCTGGCATTTTAGAATCGTCTTTGGGAGCAAAAGGAAAGAGATAACCTGACTATTACGTTGTTAATGTGGAAATGCTGAGGTCTTTCCGACCCAAGGTTTAAGTCTGTGGAAGAAACAATCCATTTCAAGTCAATCGTCAGGCTCATATCAATCTACTTAGCCAAAATCTTGGTCGCTTGAAAACCCATATCCTAGGTATTGACAGGGAAGTCACGTAGTAGCTACCTATGTATATGTGACCATTGGTTTGCTTAAAAACCTTAAAAACTCCTAGATTTAAGGGTTCAGGTGCGTGTGCAGGAGTGATTGTTTGTTGTCCACAATGCTTTTTCGAGACCATGTTCATTGTGTATTTGTTAGGCATGCAGTTTGTTAAATGATTTCTGAAAATCTTTAGAAACTTTAACTGTTGAGAATTATGAAATCCCACCTGGTCTTTCTTGATCCTTTGTTTTTCCTTGATTTCATTGTTTTGTTACTTGCCTCAGGAAGAAGCTTCTCTTTTCCTTTCTCACATAATTGGAAAAGTGAAAGTTAGTTAATAAGCAAAAGGTTAATGGTTCCTGTCAAAAGATTTTGGTTGCCATAAATATAAATAATTGTACTTTGATGCATAGCGAGGGAAATAGACAAGGACGGATTTTATTGTGTCGTGGCACTTGCCCGGACTGAGCTCTGCAAAAATTACCATGATATATGGTTTTATTTATATGTGGTTCTTGAGTTTTGTCATGTTGCCCGCTTGTGGCCTGTTCTTTTTCTTTAAGCGGGACTTCTAGTGGACTGTTATATTCATTTGAAAATGTAAACTTAGACATTTAGCCCACTGGTCCCACCCACATCCCGAAGGAAAACTGTAGAATTTAAGTCAAAATGCAAATATAGGGAAATTTTGAGTCCGAAGAAAGCTGCCAAACTCTAGCACTTGACAGATTTTTTAATTTGAGTAATGCTTGGATACCAAAGGTATTTTGCTACGTGATGTGCACTCCCTAAACGATTACTTAAGTTAGACCCATTTAAACATCTAAATGGAATCTATCATGCAACTTTGTAAACCTATTCAAGAGACGGATTTTAGTGTGTCTAACATTATTCGTCATGTTTTTACCTAAAAAATTGCAAAACTGTTGCAATGATGAGAGTTAAGATGAAGTCTTGGTTGAAGATAAATTCTGGTTCTTGCCTATTTAAGAAGTTCAAGCAAAAGAAAATCAGGGATAAAGGTGCAAAGCACCACTTAAATTTTATACTCTTAAGATATTTCGTCGACTCTCATCTTTGGTTTCAATGATTTTTTATACCAAAATGGACTACTTTACATGATTATTACCTTTTGGTTTATTGAAAAGTACCTGTTCGAATGTTCTGTATGCTTCGTAAGGGAGGAAATATTTGATTGATTGAACAGAGGAGTTTAAACAAAAATCTTATCTCTCTTTTTATCTGCCTATAATTAATGATTGCGACATATGAACTTATAATTTACTTAGAAATCTAATCCAAGAAGGCCTTCATCCAAAATCAATTAACACAATGATTATATCATTAATACCTTTAATGATGGCTATTCATTCTCTTGTTGAAAGAAAGTGTAATTTGGACACACAAAAAAAATCCTGTTCTTTTTTCAAATATTAATGGGGTATAAACTTAATAAGTGTCTTTTTATATCCCTTAAGTTTTGTCCCCAGTGATACATTGCTCTAGATCCATCCCCGGAAGGAGAGCTACAGGTAATTTAAACCACATCTTTTGAAGTGGAAAATGTACATGTTTTTGGGGAAAAGAATGAAATGCTTGAACTCGCATTTAATCTAACAAGAGTGAGTGTTGGTATAGAGTCATGGAAGATCAGACTATAAAGGTGCTTATACTAGCAAAAGTCAAATGCATATGTATTTAAACTTGGAACAGAGTATAGGTGTTGTGGCATGAGTGACCAGGATTTATATGATTATATTAGCAAACTAAAAATGTAAATATGTAGTTAAGTTACGATAAGTGAAAGCGTGCACTTTGACATTATTGGTGGGCATGTAACCAAGCTTGATTTAAGCAAATTTAGTGATTCTAGTGTGTGAATGTGTCGGGTGATGAAGAATAAATCATGTGAGCATCTAAATAAGCTCAAATAAAGTGCTTATAGGGGTTTCTAGTGATGGTGGCCCTATTATTATGGAGGATAACAGACTTGTGAGCTTGAACTTTAATCAAATATTGAGGTGCAAGCCACCGACTTATTCCCTACTTGAATTACTGAGTCATCAATATTTTAATGTTATCATAATTTAGTCTTCTGGATCTAGTCTCCCATGATCAATCAGGCTAATGTTTCTCTAGTTGATTGACCTTCAGAATGTTAACACTTTTTTCTGTGCAGGTTGCCTTTGCCTTTGAGCTTGTATGCAAATGTCTCTCCAATATGTTTGAGATGGAAGAAGTTCATCTAAATAGTGAGCCTCTCTTTGATGATGGCAATGAATATGAGTTTGAGGAAGATGCAAATGCTATGGATAGTGGAGGCGAAGTTAGCGATGCACAACCAATGAAAGGACACGCAACACCTACTGTGGGGTTGGAGTTTGATTCTTTTGATCAAGCTTATGATTTCTATAATATGTATGGAAAGGAACAGGGTTTCGGAATCAGAGTAAGCAATTCTTGGTTTAGATCAAAGAGGAAAGAGCGTTATAGAGCAAAACTAAGCTGCAGTAGTGCAGGCTTCAAGAAAAAAAGTGAAGCCAACAACCCTAGGCCTGAAACAAGGACTGGATGTCCTGCAATGATAGTGATTAGGCTTGTGGACTCTAATAGGTGGAGAATAGTTGAAGTCCAGCTTGAGCACAACCATAGGGTTAGTCCAGAAATCAAGCGCTTCTACAAGTCACATAAAAAGATGATCATTGCTGCCAAAAAGGCACAACCACCATCAAAGCCTGTGATGCACATGCATGTCATAAAGTTGTATCAGCCAGCTGCAATCAATTCTGAGAGTAATGGCTACTTGAGTATCAGTAGGGGCGATGGAATCGATTCCGTTGATCATGCCAAATATTTGGAGCTTAAAGAGGGAGATGCCCATGCATTATATAACTATTTTTGTCGCATGAAGCTGACCAATCCGAATTTCTTTTATTTGATGGATGTTGATGATGATGGGCGTTTGAGAAATGTGTTTTGGGCTGATGCCAGGTCTAGGGCTGACTATGCTTACTTTTCAGACACGGTTGCTGTTGATTCCATGTGCTTGGCAAACAAATTTGAGATTCCCTTGATATCCTTCATTGGCATTAATCATCATGGACAGTCGGTTTTGTTGGGTTGTGGCTTCATTGGACACGAATCAGTTGAGCACTTTGTTTGGATATTTCGGGCATGGTTGAAGTGCATGTTGGATCACCCTCCACAAGTTATATTTACAGACCAGTCCAAAGCCTTCCAAACTGCAATTTCTGAGGTATTCCCAAAAGCTCATCATTGCTTTTGTGCATGGTATATTATGCAGAGACTCCATGAAAAACTGGGAGGATTGAAGGGATATGAAGTAATTAAAAGACAACTGAAGAGGTCGGTCTTTAATTCTTTGAAAATGGCTGAATTTGAAACTTCTTGGGCTGATATGATCCGTAGACATGAACTTCAGGACAATAAATGGCTCCACTCACTATACGAGGATAGGCAAATGTGGGTTCCTGTTTACTTGAAGGATACATTCTTTGCAGGGATGATTCTTATTCAAGAAAGTGAAAGCAAGAGTGCCTTTTTTGATGGTTATGTACATAAACATACTTCTTTCAAAGAATTTGTTGATAAATATGATCTAGTTTTGCATAGGAAGCACTTGAAAGAAGCCATGGCAGAGTTGGAGTCCAGAAATTTGAACTGTGAGCTGAAAACAAGGTGCAACTTTGAGGTGCAGCTCTCCAGGGTGTATACAAAAGAAATTTTCAAGAGATTCCAGTCTGAGGTCGAGGGGATGTACTCTTGCTTCAACACAAGGCAGATAAATGTCAATGGCACAATCATAACATACATAGTGAAAGAACGAGTGGTAACTGGAAAAGAAAAGGAGGTTAGAAATTACGAGGTCTTGTATGAGACGTCTCAAGTGGATATTCGATGCATATGCAGCTTGTTCAATTACAAAGGTTATCTTTGTCGCCACGCATTGAATGTTCTCAACTATAATGGTGTGGAGGAAATTCCAAGGCCATATATTCTTTCACGTTGGAGCAAGGATTGCAAGAGACAACCACTTGAGATACCTCGTGGTTCCAATGATGTTGATGTGCATAACCCAGCTTGGTGGCATAACAATCTGTACAGACGTGCCATTCCAATTGTGGAGCAAGGCGCTCGATCCAAAGACCACTATAAGATTACTTTGCACGAGTTGGAGGAGTTGTTGAATAAACTTGATCTTGTTGAGGACAACTTAAGTGCACCAGAAAATGTTTGAGTTTCCTCCTCAATGTGTTAGTCAGAAATAGAAGAAGAGAAAAAGTTAGATAAGTCGTAACCTTGCTGACCTTGTATGTGTTCTGATCTACTTCCAGCATCTCCTCCATGATCCATGCACTTACAAACGAAATATGGGGCTTAGACAAGAGGGTAAGTAAATCTTTTCCTGCATTTGTTGATTTTGGTTTGTAATTGCTACTTAATAATTTCTTCGGGATAGTGTTTGAATGCCTTTAGCTGAGTTGCCTATTGTAGAAGTAGCCCTGTAAATACACAAGATGATGCTTCTCATTCTTCTTGACATTGAACAAATTCGAAGCATTTTTGAGCAAGCTCAGGTTTGTTGATTTTGGTTTGTAATTGCTACTTAATAATTTCTTCGGGATAGTGTTTGAATGCCTTTAGCTGAGTTGCCTATTGTAGAAGTAGCCCTGTAAATACACAAGATGATGCTTCTCATTCTTCTTGACATTGAACAAATTCGAAGCATTTTTGAGCAAGCTCAGGTTGTGATTTGATTTTTTTCCACAGTTTATAGTTTCATTTCTTGATTACGGAGGAGTCACAACCATGGATTCTTCAATAACTTCATTCTGATGTTTCCATTTGAAAATTGAAATGGAGCGAACATCATCTCTTTTTTTTTTGCTTTTTCTTTTTTTCTTTTGGGTTCTTTTTGTGCATCTTCTTGGCATTGAAGAAGATATTAATATATGAACATAGCAACTTTTTCGATCCTTCAACAACTTCATTGTGATGTTTCCATTTGAAAATCAAATTGGAATGAACATCATCTTCTTTTTTGTTCTTGTGCACCTTCTTGACATTGAAGAAGATATGAATACATGAAAACATAGCAACTTTTTCGTTTTTCCAAGCAAATCGTTTTTCTTATGAGGTCAGTGGGTATCTCATGAATCTGGTGTTTACTTACTTAAAGTGATTTTCTTTTTAATTTAATGAAAGGAGCCTTTGTGGCTCTATTGGTAGCAATTGTCTTGGAAAGGAGACTTGTTCATATTGTTAATTTAGACAAATTTACTGGTGAACTTATACAGATTATCAGCGGTGAAGGAGTGGCTAATGAGCAATTGAGAACTGAACAAGATAAGTTGACTTCAGTTCTTGTACTTGCTGAGACATTGAAACAGGCCCCCACATGAATGAATTTGTGAAGGTTCTGTATGCTCTGCCTTTCAAGTGGTATCCCAATGAATCTTACCAAGGAAGGATGCTGAAGAGACTGATCGATGGTGCTGCCAGCACTTCAGCTAGTAGTCATGAAGTGGAATTGGATATAGAATAGTTTATTTTATCGGTCTCTGAGGAGCAAGAGTTTACAAGACCAGTTCTCAGTATGCCGAGGGAAGTCAATGAAATTGCAAAGGTCGATTGAGCAGCGCTTTTTCACCAATTATGTGCCAGTGAAGAACTATATGTTCATGTGAAGTGAGGAATGTCGAGATCTCCAATACGGTTAGATAAAAGCTACGTAGCCCAATAACTGAGTGAATCCAGGCAACCAACAACCGTCTATAATGTATCAGTTTCTTGTTAATTCATGACTTAGATATATAATTGCTGTAACCTGGTTATGATTCTTCATGGGAGTTTCTGGTTTTGACACTTTTTGTTATGACAGTCTGAGAAGAAGGCTGAGATGGATAGGTTTGCACGACAAAAGAAATAATTATCTGAACAAGTTGTGGAAATATCAGCTTGAGTGGATTTACAGTGGAGGAAATTATACAGCTCACTTCTGAGAAAGAAGGCTCCTCAATATCGTCTTCATGGTGCTGAGGCACAACTGAAGACTTGTGAACTTGACAAGTTGAAGGTATCTGTTTCTTCTGCTTCTGTCACTTAACTGATTAATTCTAAGTCAAGTTCTTGTGCTTGCTTAATATGTGCTTCTGAATGTTGCATTTCGTATGCTATGGAGTAAAACAGTCGGCCTTGTCGTGATTTCCCTTAATGAGACTAGAGATCTCGGATTTGGTTTAGATATTCTCTCAACATCTCTTTTCAAGAAGGAAAGGAGTATTTATTGCCAAGCTTTTATCTATAAAAACATAAGGGAAAATATTTTTTGGAAGACCAGGGTGCAGATAAATGGACTGGATTCATTTATTTTTTTCCTGCCGTTTGTGTAAATCCTAATTGTCATCTTTCTGACCAGAATATGTTCAATGGAACAGAAAGTAGTAAAGGAAAAGGAAGGAGAGTGATGAATCTGGGAGGAAAATAATCGATGAAGAGATGAAGCGGTTTGTAACAGAGAACGTAGTCAGAGAAGACGCGGCAGTAACTCAAAGATCGGATTGGAAGACTGTGGAAGACTGACCCGAACAGGGGACAAACTGAAGGAGAAGAGGGAGAAGGAGGATGGAAGCAGAATTGCTGGCCTGCTAGGTCTTTTCCCATCACATAGTCATGCATATGCAGTAGTATCCATTTGGGTTATCCTGCTTATCTTCTGGCGCTCAAGAAATTTCAAAATCTGGTTTCGCCTGAGTCGGTTCTTCCTCTTTGCAGCAATGAATCCGCACCCTTGAGACTTCACTCAAAGAAGAAATGTCTATGCGCCCTTCGTATGGTGCTGTTGTGAGGCGCTTTCGACGACGGGGATGGAGACAATTTCAAGTGATCATGAATCCATGCCATTCAACAGCTCTAGGGCAGTCCACTTGAAAGTCCTATCACGAGTTACCACGCGCTTCCACAGCGCGATCATCGCTTGTATCCAACCACGTCCATTCCGATGGTGCCGGGACTCACCCCCAGTAACAGGCTTATCAATGGTGCCATGGTTCCCTGGTTCAGTCACGATCCACAAGCGAGCCGTTTGAGCGACGTGGGGGATGCCGCAAGACACGAGTTTGCTGTATTTACCCGGCGCACGAGAAACTAAACGAGCAGGAACGTATTTCTTAACCCTTCAATGTATCGTTTTGGAAGTTATCACTCCGTGTATTAAAACGGACAACTATTTCTAAATGATAAGACATAAAGGACATTATGATACCGGGTGTGACGATGAAAGGTAAAGACACGTGATGAAAAAAATTCGGACGAAGGCGTACGAAACCAAGACTTGGTCATGCTTGCCTTATCCTCTCTTAGATGGCCGGGACGGATGAATCATAAGCATGTCGAATGAGGACGAGAGAGGGTCATAGTCTATTTATGGTGGGTAGACCCTTCCATGACAAGTCGCCGTTGAAACATTCGCTTATAGTTATGGTTCAATCAAATATTATAGTATTGATATCTCCAAAAACTTCAAATTGATATATTTATGACAAATTTGCCATAAATTAATTTTTTTACCTGGAAAATTTCAAATTAATATATTTGAGACAAATTTACCTAAAATTAAAAAATTTCAAACTTGTACTCTCTATTAGTTTCGGTTGAATTGGATTAATATTACAAAAAACCATAGACTAACACCTGTGACGAACAAATGATAAAATCTGAAATTGGTATACTTATCAACTGTCATTTGTTATCCAACTAAGCAATTTGACTGTAAAATTTAACATAAACTAATAAAAGATAAATTTGTCAAAGATATACCGATTTGAAGTTCAATTTAAGGTAAATTTGTTATAAATATATCAGTTTAAGATTTTTCGTGGTAACCTACCCAATTTTATAACCATATTGAGATGTATTAAAACCAACATTGCCACAAAATCGTACTTGGGTTATCAATCATTGTCTAATATGTTATTTGCTCTGGACCATCTTGTTTTTCCCAAACTTAAATATTATACGGCTAATGTTGTTCCAACAACATATTCCGTAGCCTTTGAATTATTAGGTGCTAATTTGTCAACATCTCAAGACGGCAATTTCATACAGTTCACCGCCTAATCGTTCATTTTATATGGCTGTTGACCCTACTTGTCGTTCCGCAAGTGTCTTTGTCTTGTCACTAGAAACGCCTGATTAGCTTCCCTTCCATTGTGCCCACGAGGTCCTTCTCCTTCATTCCCTTTTTCAAAACTTATAATAATGGTCTTAAAATCCAATGCCGTATATATAATTGTGAATGATGTCGATAGGTCAGCAACTTAATTTTTTTTTTTTTGGGTCGAAGGTCAGCAACTTAATTGAGAATACTCTTATTTGCATTGAATATTTTTCGGTTGAGTAAACCAACCAACATCCTCTTTTTTTAGCCTTTATAAGTGAACTCTTGACTTTTTTTTCAAGTCCAAACTAGTTAAAATTATCAAACGAGCTTAATTTTGATTAAATGTTGCACAATGACATTATCAAGCAAGTCATGAATGATTTTTCGATAACTCAAGGGCACGTATTCATGGTCTCGACTATCTAATGCTTATGAAATGTCTCGATAGCATGTGAATTGACCACATTTAGGCCTTTTGTTTATGTGCTGAGCGAGTGACTTTCGATTCTGGAGCCAAAAGAAGTTCAGTAATTGGGGATTCATTGTGATCACTGTAGCTATTTGGGAAGGAAATTACATATATATAGGTCACTAGCCATAATTTGCGAGCAATCGCTGTGAAATGGGAATCCGTTTAGGCTGATAGTGCAGTACAAGCATAGGCCCCCTCATATTTGTTGCATTTGGTAAGGTTTTTGGAGAAAGTCGGAAATGCAATGAAAGTGTTTTTTCTAAATGTAAATAGCTAGTAAAGTGTAATGTAAAAGTGCATTGGAAAGCAATTTTGGCGAAAATACTATTTAGAAAAAAAAAATTACACCTATAAATGACTTTTGTTATTTAAAACAAAAACCTCAAACCTTTGTTGATAAACTTAGGCTGCCGGCTAGCCTTGCCTGACATCGCCTATTGCCATATTTGACCTTGTCGGAGACTCACGTGATGAGGTCATTTTTCAAATTCCGAAAATTAGTCAAAGGAAAATTTGGAAGAAAAATATCATACGTTAGCATTTTGAAAATGCTAAACCCCAATGTTTCCACGGACCTACCCTCAGGCTAAGGGAGAACTTAAGAGGACTTTGAAAATGCAATGCATTTTTCCAAAGCTCCCCGAAACAAAATTTGCCGGAGGGCTTGACTCATGCCCGATGTCCTTTAGATGCTTAGATGCCCCTGGGAAAGTGGTTGTCAAAAACGACCATTTAACCGATAAATAAAGAACACAAAAAAAAACAAGAAAACAAAAAAAAAAACAAAAAAAAAATAATAATAAGATAAAATATAGAAACAAAGAAACTCTGCCGGCGTATATCCACTTGCAGAAACTCGCAAGGTCCCCCACGAGGAGTCTTCAACGTCATTTTTTGATCACATGGTTGTACAAATAATGCAGTGGTAAGTGGAGTTCTGCTTAAATCTGTCGAAAGTACTTGTCTGTCTCCCCCCCTGCATGAATTGATATTGGCCCAGCACAGTCTCTGAAAGTTAGTTGGCCACCTTTGCTATCCGAACGTCAAGGACGGAAAAAGGGCGCAGCCCTTCGATGCAAAACTCGCATGTGCGATTGAAAATCCTAAAGTTTATTATGAAGATATAATTAAGTACAAAAGTTTTCAAAAATATAATTAAATTCTAAAACTTATTATAAAAGTGAAGTCGAGTGATTAAACTTATGACGAAAGTATAATTGAGTTCTAAAACTTTCAAAAATATACATTCGACAGAAGGACTTGATTGGACTAATTTGATAAATTTTATGACTCGATTGCAGTTTCATAACAAGTTTTAGGACGTTTAGTAAACTTATGTCTTTTAATTGTATTACACCATGCATGTTTACATTGTTTTTTGCTCATTGAGTTTGAGACATGAAATGGATCCGATCCAATGTTCTTGTGGAAAGGTTTATGAGAATTGCAGCAATGATGATTACAGAATTATATTATCTCAAGAGAGTGACATGGAACTTCTAAAGGATGAAATTAATCTTCAAGATCAGGATTGATTGATTATTGTCGTGACCAACTTCTCCAAGACTACACGCAGCTCTCTCTGCTCTAGGCGAAATCAACCGTTCTTTCCGGACAATACAAAGTCGGCCTTATCACCGCCTCCCGTCCACTTCTCGTCGTCAGATTCGAATAACGACGCCAGTGACTGGAACGCCGAGACCGAATCATCTCGGATCCGTAGGCTGTTGTCCAGATCCTTCCCTGCTTCCTCGGGCGGCACGAGATGCTGGTTCAAGTAGGGTGGGCACTTGATGTCTCGCTCCCCGTCATGGGAATATCCGTTTTGGTCCGGACCGAGCTTGGAGAAATCTGAGTCGAGGAACTGGCAAATGTCGTCCACGTTGAAATCGATCATGAAGTCCGGCGACTCCTCCTCCGAGTTGAATGATAACGACCCGTCGCTCATATCCGAGTCTGAAAGCATTTGCTTCAGCAAGTGATTGCCATCTGGGGATGGTCCCGTTTCCCCATTAGCAGCATTCTGTGGAGCAACTTGTGGCTCTAGATTGGCAACTCCACGAATGTTGCTTTCCAGCACCCTCTGCTGTTCCAGCTCTTGCTGCGACGTCGAGGGAGGTTGGACCGTCGGCTCTCTGTGCAAATGGTGGAGTTGGATCGACCTCAATGCTTCGGGCTTCTTGGCCAAGTTGGTGTTCCAATAGTTCTTTATCTCATTGTCCGTACGCCCCGGAAGCCTTCCAGCAATCAACGACCACCTACGTGATCATAGATTCGGTCCATGTTTTATTTTTGTCCAGCTAGGGTTCCTATTGCTAGAATTATTAGTTGAAATAAAAATAAATAAAAAAAAGGACATGATGATCTGTACCTGTTGCCCAATAGCTTGTGAAGCCGGATGATTAGTTCTTCTTCGTCGGGCGAGATGTTCCCTCTCTTGATGTCGGGCCTGAGGTAATTCATCCAACGCAGCCTGCAGCTCTTGCCGCATCTTCTTAGACCTTCACGAGAACCATCGAAAGTTAAAACCGAAGCACGACGACTATCCTGATTTGACCGGATTAAGCTCTCGTCTAATTTGTTCTGAAATATGGCGCTTAGCAGATACTATTGGAGGATAGATATATGGAAAGACCAAGAGAAATCTAAGAGGCAGATGACAAATGCAATCTGCTTTTACAAAGAAAGGAAAGCGGGCAACAGTATTGCCTGCGATTACGATAGGAGGCAATGAAAGGCAAAAGGAGTCCAAAAGTGATTGATAATAAAGAAGCTCAAAGCAAATTAGGCCCTAAAAACCAAGTCCCGACTACACGTTCCGCAAGGATCAGTCCCGGCCATGATTCTGCTCTTTGAATTATTGCGGTACGGGTTTCCAGGGGTACAGAAACTCTCATCATCAAAGGTTTAACAGCGCACGAGAAAGTCGAGGCCAGGTAAGGCTGTGGGCCGTCATTCACGAGAGCCCGTTCGAGCCATACTATATCACACGACCAATGCAAGCGAGACGTTTTCGTTGCTCAGGCCGAACCGGGACTTCGAATGCGTCGACGTCATTCGTTAGGGCAATCGCCTAGGATAGTAATTCCGATTGTTGGGAGCCACTGCCGCAACGACCGCACATGCCGACAGCGAAGACCGATTCGCATGGCGGCGCGCGAGCCCTAAGCTGTGCGCATACCAGCCGGGCAAGAGGCGATGCATGATGTTCTATGGAGAGGAGAGCCCCACAACGAACTGCAGCATACAAAACCCAGAAGCGAACCGGGCGCGCGCGGCTTCCCGTGAGCGAGGAAAGCTTACCGGTTTCCCTGGAGAGCCGGCTCCATTTGCCCTCGCCGTGGAGCTTGACGTAGTCCATCAGGATCTGGTCCTCCGCGGTCGTCCACGCTCCTTTGTTGAGCCCGTCCTTGTCGCACCTCGGGCTCCTCCCCATGTTCAAAGCTCGCTCTCTCCCTCTCTCCCTCTCGAATTCTTGCATGTACCCGGAGGAGAGGAGGGAGAAGAGAAGAGGGAGGGAGAGAGAGGAGAGGACAGGAGGGATCGAGGTGTCAGGAGTGGCGATGGCCCTTGGCGACTGCTGGCACGCCACGAATTTAAAAGGACGGAGCGAGAGAGAGAGAGAGAGAGAGAGAGAGAGAGAGTTAAAAAGGCGCCACGCACACAACGTGCCCGATTTCGATCCCGTGCCCGTGATCATGTGACCGAGCCTTAAAGCCCTCCTCCCTCCCGGCCCCATGATTCTTCTCTCTCCCAAACGTGCTCTTTTTCGGATCTCTCTCTCTCCTGTTTCTCGTCCTCTTTTGTTTAGTTTACTTCTTTTGGTACGGCCTCTTCCCTCCCTCTCCTCTCCTCCTCTCTCTTCTTTCTCTTTTTGTAAGATCCGACACGTTCCGAAACATTCATAGCAAGACCCCCCCGTGGGGGGTCTGCCCCTGCCGGCTGACGAGCGGGATGGCGTGAACCTAGTACACATACTGAACTGAATCCGGGATCGTCTCGGGTGGTTCGGGGCAGGGGGGAGTCCCGAGGGGACCTGCCATCTCTCGACGGTCCGGATCGGGTCTCGTTCACATACCGGGTTTCTTTAGAAAAATTGTACATGTTCGGCTCCTTGAGGCACCGGATGCGAATGCGGACCACTCGTTTGATTTTTGTGTCGGTGTTTTGTCCTATCAAATGAGGTTAGTGAAATGTTTCGCGGGATGAAGATTAATCTGCGCGGTCCGATGACGGGTTTCGGGACATAGGAAAACGCAAAACGTTGTAAGGTCTTGTTAGCTAGGCGCATAGACTGAGGAATTCATTATTATTATTCTTATTATTGGGCCACGTTGGAGCGGATTTTGACCGTGAGAAAGGTATTTTGACAATCCACATTATTTTAGTGCGACGGCTCCATGATTGAAGTTACCCAAAAGTCTTGACCTTACGGGAGCTTCAGCTCGTGAAATTAGACCACGCGAGATCATCACGAAGAACATACACAATCGATCATTTCTTGCAATGATTGATTGGATTGAGGAAATAGTGTAGTGTCATGCGTAGGTTAGCTAAACCCAGAATGGCTCGATCCGGGATTATCTAGACAGGCGGAACTCAACTAAACAAACTGCTTATCAATCATATCTGAGTGATTGGAATGAATCATAATCAACTGATTACATCTTAGGATTGAGGGGTGCATTAGTGTCGCATCATGTCGGAAACTCTCGCTTCTTCAACATGAGGTGAAGCGATGCTCTATAATCTGTCCGCGACTTCCAACTTTTGCTTACGACTCTTCCTCTAAAATTAAAGAATGAAAAAAAGAAGAAGATATTATTTGAAGTTTTACAAAATGAGAAAATTATATGAAATTTGAATATGTCGGCAATTAGATGTTTATGGAAGGCTATGAGTGCCTGGAATTAAATAAAAATCAGTTCATAATTTCCCAAAAGAAAAACTAGAAAATGTTATTATTACCGTGAAAGGGGCCCCTCGTGTACGCGGTTTCTGTATATTGTCGAGGCTGCATCTAGCACGTCCAATTATTGCACTTTTTTGCACTCGGTGTACTTCTTTTTCACCCCTCGTCAAGAGTAAAAATTGGGGACCAGCCTTTGGAATTAACCCTAGCTAAAAACCTCATTTTCCACACAAGCATGCCAAAAATTTGGTGATTGAAGAGATGGGATTTGGTTGCCAATCGGTAATTAGTTTGGATGCGATTGAAGAGATGGGATTTGGTTGCCAATTGGTAATTAGTTTGGATGCGCACCTTCTTCACTTATTAAAAACCTTTTACGAGGTTTATATGTTCTTTATGGAAAGCTTTTGGATCGGGGCATTTCGATGTGGTGTCGGAGTCGGGTTCTGCCTCGGCTTGTTACGCGTGTGTGGCGGCCCCATTAATCCGGTTTACACACGAGAGGGAATGTTAAAGCATTCCATTCCACATCGCTTGCTTACGGAATTTATATCTTCTGCATTGAGTTTCCATCTCTGCCCGATCCGACTTATACGTGAATGGGATCGTCAAAGTATTTCGCATGGCTCGTCTTGGAACCCCAGTTGGTCGAGGGTCACTGGAGGGATGTTGTCCGTTATTTAAATCTTTGCCCACGCTGCCCCATGGAATGGGAGGATCTCCCCCTATTTTTAAAGTGATATTTTCATGTGGAGGGGGGAATCTGTGCTCTGTTCCCTCGTTGTCAAAACCAAGAAGACACGATATTTTAATTTTCTCGGACCAACCAAAATCATGCATGAGTAATAATAATATCTATGGAAAGTAGGGTTTTTGTCAAATATATATTTGTGCAGTAGTCGCCTACCGTTCCTTCTGGATCTTTCCTTCCACACTTAAACTTCAATACTTCTCTAGAAGCTGGAAAGTTCGCTAGCCACCCAGAAAATATGATGGCCGAAGAGTCACTTCCGCGCCTCCCTGGAGAATTTTTGAAAGTTTGTTATTCCAAATGCCAAAGCCCCGACGGCGCGCTCCACCGGACAGCACGGACGTCGCATCGAACGATGACTACGTCTCTGAGAAGAAGCGAGGCGGAAGAAGAAGAAGGGAAGAAAGCGAAGAGCTCGAGGAGGACAAACGTTCTCCGTCGTCGGAAAGGCACGTTGATGGAACGCTTATTTCCCCTACGGCTCTGACTCTGAGCCGAAGGACAGGAACCTGGGATCGAGATTTCTTGCCAGCCAATGTCACTTATTACCTAATACGGTCCTTCGGTTCACGCTAGATTCACGCCACTTCGGGAGACAATGTTGTCCCCGCCGTAAACCCCGTTAATGCATCCTCAAAAGCTACATGCAAAATTTCTACACGCGTGTCGTGGTCACAACTGAGTCGGGAGAACCCCTAGGTATCAAAACTGATGTTGAATCTTAGAAACGGTGCGACCAATAATTAGGGCCTAAGGGTTACGTGATGACCGCGTCACATGGGTCGAAATTTCTCTTTCTGTCTCTTTGACAAGACAGAGTTTGTCAATTCCTATTCGGCTGCCGAACATATGTCTAGGGTTTCTTCCTTGATGTTACGCATGTAATTATGCAAATCCTCACATTACTTAAGACCACTCGCACATTAGTCATTAAAGACAAGACAGCCTCAATGATAAAGACATCCCAGGTTCACGTATCAGTGAACGCATTTATCACAAACGGTGTTAAAACAAGGGTGAGTACGGATCAAGATAAGATCGGAACCGGTAGAGGCGTGCAAAACAGACTGTCCAAATCGAAAACCTCTTGGATCAGCCAGTTTTGGTCCAGTTCTGAGACGGTTGGTCCGGCTCCCGATTCCTAAAAGTGGAACTAGACTAGACCGGACCAACTAAAGATACTTTTATTTTATTAGTTTTTAAAAAAAAATTAGTAAAATATGAACTAAACATATCTCGCTCCCATTTGAAGTAGTGGGAAAAAAAGCAATAGGAAAAAAAGTGATCGGTTTGTTGGACCAAAACCAGACCGAATTAAACCATCGGTCCAGTTTTAGATCCTAGGACCAACCGGTCTGATTCCCAACTCTGAATTTTGAAATCGATCCAATCCCCAATTCCACCTTGAAATCGGACCGGTTAGTTATCGATCCGGCTCCTGGTCGTAATTTGGAATCGATACTACACAGTTCCAACGTAAGAACCACACTATCGGGAACCGAAGAAAACATACTTTTCATGAACGGCGACCTACTGTTAGATTGTAATCCAGGTCATGGCATGTGGATCTTGCAAAACGAAAAAAAAAAAAAAAAAAAAAAGAGCGATTGCAGGTTCCTGTAGCTCCGTGTGTTTCAAAGGGTGACTACCACATCGGTCAAGCATTCTTTCTCACCCATCTCAATCAATCGCGCGTGATGCAAGAGCCCCTTCCCCAAGGCAATTGAAGTAACCCAAAATAGATGCCGACCTTTCAATTTCTTTCCTTACCTTCCTTTTACTTTATTGCAATCTCAGGTCTTCTTTTAAAATGTCAACTTCCAAGATTATAATTGATAATTTTCTCGGGTTAATTCCAAAAAAAGCACCAACTTTAGGTCGATAGAAAAATCTGGCCCAAACTTTTTTTTGTCTCGTAAAAAAGCACCAACTTTAGGTCGATTGACAAATCTGGCCTAAATTTGTTTTTGTTTCGTAAAAAACATTAACTTTAGGTCAAGTGACAAATATGGCCCCAACTTTTTTTTGTTACGTAAAAAAGCACTAATTTTAGGTCGAGTGACAATTCTAGCCCAATTTTTTTTTTTTGTTTCGAAAAAAAAATCATCAACTTTCACTTAAATCATAAATCTAGCCCCACTTAACTTAGAATCATTGATTGTCCTTACCAATAAATCAATGTGCACTTGCTAGCTAACACTATCCATTGTCTTTTTGTTTGAGCGACAGCTTGAAGAATAACGATGAAATTGTGCCGTCTCCTATACTTCACCGGTATTGAATTTCTCTGGCTAGACTTAATCGTTTTGTCGTAATATGAAGCTGTAGATCACCGCCCGTCAAGAGAAACCATGGATGAGATCCACCAACCTCACGACTAGAACCTTTTCTCCTGAAATAAGGTTAACTTCAAATAGAAAGTTAATGGTACTGGTTAGATTTTGGATAGGAGTGAAAGTTTGTGATTTTTTATAAAACAAAACAAAATTGGGGTCAAAATTGTCACTTAACTTAAAGTTGGTGCTTTTTTACAAGACAAAAAAAAGTTCGGGCCAAATTTGTCCCTCGACCTAAATTTTGTGCTTTTTCATTAGACAAAAAAAAGTTTTAGCCAAATTTGTCCATCGACCTAAAACTGATGCTTTTTATGGAATTAGCCCTAATTTTCTCTGTATAAGCCATTTTCTTACCTTACCTTACGTGCGTGATAGAATGTTTCGTGACCTTTGCAAGGGAATTAGACATTTACGCTCCGTTCATTTTGCAAAAATATAACATTTTTGGAAATTGTTTTCTAGAAAATCATTTCTCGGGAAAATAATCATATTTTCTAGTGTTCAATTAAAATTTAAAAATGAATTAGAAAATATTTTTCTTCATTAAGTAAGAAAAATATATTCCTACATGCACTCATCTTCAATAATTCCTTTATTATTTTATTTTTAAAATCGATTTTTTAATTTTTAATTTTCTTTTCTTTTCTTTCTTTTTTTTTCCTTCTTTCTTGGCCTTGGTTGGTCGCCCACTATGCCCACTATGGCGACGGCCAGCAAGCGGCCATTGGCAAGCTCTGGCCTCACCCCAAGCCGACGAGGCTCGAGCTCACTAGATTCCGGCAAGATCGAGCCTCGTTGGATCGGGCAAGACCCAAGCTCAACTTCCCCAGGTCAAGCAAGGCAAAGCCTTGCCAGCCTATGGCCAATCGCTAGCTACTACTGTAGTCGGCTATCGACTAAGAAAGAAGAAAAAGAAAAACTCGATTTAAAAATAAAAATAAAAAAGAACATAAAAATAAATGGAAAATGTATTTGGTGAAAGAAAGTGGGTAAAAGAAGTTATGGAAAATTTTTCCCACTTTCCAAAGAGTTGAAAAGTGAAAAATATTTTTCCCACTTTTAAATATATTTTTTTCAATAGCAGAAATTTTTTTTTTTTTAACTAGTTCATTTTTCATAACGAATATCAGAAAATTCGAAAAAAAAGTTTTGAAAATTATTTTTCATCGGAATTTTTAAATTGTTATACTTTATCAAATTTAAAGTGATACTTTTTCCTAATGTCGCGTGAAGGGCTAACGGAGAAAGAAGATCTTTATGGTATACTCTGCAGTTTTTCTTGGGTTTGGTAAGGGAAAGTGACTGCTAAAAGGTTCCTAAGCTCGAGCCCTTTCAGGCAAGTCTTAGATTCGGAGTTGATTATGGCTTTGACAGTACGATGAAGTTGCTGGTGATTTTTGTAGAGTTTTTTTAATGGATTGTTGTTATGGGTGGGTGGAGATTTTTGTTGTTATTATAACTTTGATTTTGCTTGACTAAAAATAAAACGAAAAAAGTAATAAAATAAAATAAAAAGAATTTGGTAAGTTCCCTAGAAAACCTTGGAACCTACCGGAGGTGAACATATAGAATAGCTTGAATTGGGAACAACTCAGATCGGACCAAATTAACTAGTTTTGAGCAGTTCTAAAGGGCTTTGGTCTAGTTCCAAGTTCCATAATGAAATAAGTGATTTTGATCCAATTCCTAGATCTTGGGTGTTTGTATTTTTATTTTTTAAAGAAGTAAAGTGTAAACCTAAACCCTAATGTCCTCTCGTGCTTCACTTATTCCATATGACGAAGCAAATCTCTGTTGCTTTGATTGTTGTATTGACTCATCCAACTTGCTTTTTTTGTCCTTGCTTCTTTCGTCTCTTGCTTCTTTCTTTATTTTACTTTCTTGCAAAAATTCACTGATTTTACCTCCCTCACTTACTTGCACCTTCCTTAAATTTGTGTATGTGTCATTTATGGAAAAGAATCAATTGAATCCTCCTCCTTTTCTTGAGCATGCCCCTAGAATCACAATCCCATCATCTCTAGTCTTCTTCGCAAATCTTAGACGAAATCCCAGTTTCGAATTGCGACATGGATTGACAATTCGATTAATCTAAAACTTTCAATTAAGATATGTTAATCCACTTGTTCTATTAGACTGCTTGGGAATTGAACAAGACCAAGTGGTCCGTTCTCAATTCCAGAAATGGGGAACTAGTTCTCCTAGTACGATTCCCGATTTCTTGGTGAGTCCAGACCAAATCAGGAACTAGTCACCCTAGAACCGACCCTATTTCAGGGTATATAGGGGAACCGGTCTCAAAAAAATAGGTTTTACGTTCCAAGTGGAACTGAAACCTACCACAAAACCGCTCACCCTTATTATTTGAGTTGTGTCAGTTTTATATACGCTATAGTGTGCAACGTGTTTATAGTAACACCATATCCATGTAAAAAGAAAGTACGTAAGTTTTCACCGGCACGGTTGAGGAATCCTCTCTACGGGTTGTATTATCCTCCATTCCTAGTTGGATGAATGCCTCTAATTAGCACATTTACAAGTTATCCGTATCGCTCACATGCCAACTTAACTAAAATTAAAAGTGGGTAATGTCCACATTTTTAAGCAACCAATCAAACACATGGTTGGAAGAAAATATTGGGGCTAGCCCATACATATACCCACCGCACGAGTGGAATACTACTTAGTCGAGTAGAATGGCCAACTCAAGAGCGAGGCAAGTTGGGAACCCGGACGAAACGTGCGATTTGAAGACCAAATCAAAACACCAATGGACGTTCTCGTGGAGCAACTCTCTACGAGGATGACTAAGACTTTCCGAACCCGTTCTAATATAAGAGGTTCATCTGAAGGCCGATTGTCCTACCGGCCGAAATAACATTATTTTGTCATAAGCCCCATAAAAAATGCCATAACACATAAAAACTAAAACAATAGCCCTCCCTTGGATCGTCGTAACCCAGAAAATACCGCCTGCCGACTGTAAAATATAGCATAAGAACTCTCCGGAAGAGCTTGCTTCGCTTCGGTAATTCAACCGGTGGCCACTTGCCTTTTACCTGCAGAAGCCCTTTCGCTGCTCCAAGATCCTGTTGTCCCAAAATCGTGAATAAACAAGGCAACCTCTGTCGGCAGCTAAATCAGCAGATAGTCCGATGCATGACCGTTCGTCTCATTATCGTTCATTTTCCCATGTTTTCCTGCCCTCATTCCAGATCCGTACCTAAAAAAAAAAAAAAAAAAAAAAAAAAAAGGTCAGCGAACTAACGTTCAAGAAAGAGGCCATTGAGCGCGACGGAGGAGACTGCAAAATGAGGAAGGACCACCCTCCTTCCCCAGATCCAGAAGCGGGAAGGTGAGAGGAGAGAGAGAAAGAGACGCGTTAATGTTTATTATCGTTTTCAGAGCCACGTTAATGTTTATCATCGTTTTCATGCGGTTGCATGGAACACGTTTGAGTTTCCTATGTCACCCTTAAGAGAGTTGGAAAGAAAGAAACTCCACGCCCTAGCTGCACTAAAGTCAAAGCAAAGCTGAATGTTCAAACTGTCTATTATATGTCCATTCACAGAGAGAGAGAGAGAGAGAGGGATTTTTAACCGCGCAGAGTATACTGTCGAGGCCTAGGCAAATCGATCCGATATGAAAGGAAGAAAGGTGTTTCCCGTCAGCCTGCACATGGGAAGTGTGACGTGCGTCGTTCCTCTTGGCTGATGATTGGCTGTTGCGAAATCGAGGTCATCAATGCAGGTTAAGTTGGTTGACTAAGGAACGGAATACCATGTTGTCGTTGTCCGCGGGAGATAAACGGCCAATATCGCTTCAACATGCTAAGGACTCGGCAATAAGGTAGGTTGGCCACTGCCGCAAGTGAGACAGGTTTGGTACGGCTGAATTTATAAACTCATCTAGGGGTGAGCATGATTCCAAGGTTTTAATTGAATCGGTAGGAACCGGCCCAGTTTTTAGGGCTTAGAATATACATGATAGTTTCAAATTTCAAAAATTGATAAATTAATTTGACGAGTAAGTTTGAAGTTTATAGTTAAACTAAGAACCTAAACTGTCTTTATATATTTTTCTTCTATATCTCCATGCGATCCTGCAAAATTCCATGAAGTCCAAAAAAACAGAAAAAATGATTAGTGTATAATCTAAAACCACTAATCTGAACTTCCATTTCCGATAATATCCAAACTTTTACTTTTTTAATATTTCCTAATATTCGTGTGTTTAAGTATGAGTTGTAACCAGCGAATTATAATAAATGGTGGCCATTAAATATTATGATTCACTGTAATCGTTACTATAATCGTTCAATTACGAGTGGAATCTCGGCAGACCTTAGAACCTATGTCTACGTTCTTGAGTATGCAAAGTAAATTCCAAACTCCTGGATATGCAGAAATAGGTTTCGAGTTCCAAAAATTAAGGAACCTATTTCAACAAATAAGTTCTGAGTGTAATTTGGAACTGCTCACCACTACATTCATTCCAACAAGAAATTAGTATATCCTGAACCCGAATGAACCTAACTTGTGACTCGAAAAATTTGAGGACTCATTTTAGTTAATACTCTCTCGCAACCAATCAAAAACCCAGCCAATTTCTATTTCCACAAGTGTGAAACCATGAGCACAAGAATTTACTAAGAGAAAATGAGCCAAACCAACCTAAACATGAATGCTGAACTAGTCTAGCACTACGAAACCCTGAACTGCGAATGGGGGAGTACGAAGTTAGTTCTTCACTTCCTTTCCTTCATTGCTCCTCATTTGGTGCAAAAAATACTGCTCTTAGATATAAGAAAATCGACCAGCTCATATCATCCACAAAATGAATTCACAATTTTGCCTTTTCATTCACCACTACGTTCCCTCCCCCGGAATCTGACCTTAATAACTTAAACAATACAAGAGAGATCTTTGCATTAGCAGAAAGTCAAATGTTTCAAAACTCGTGTAGCCTCTGCTGATCATTTATGAGATACAATAAAATAAATCTGTAGGATCAGTTTGTCTTGAGTACCTATACTGATCTTGCCTAACAATATTATGTTTTTGCGTGCATCTGAGAGATAAGTATCGGCCTAACTACTCTTTATAATAATCCGCATTACTAACCACATGCGTAAGACATGTCAAATGAGTCATGAATAATACCTAAGAGTAAGTTGCAGTTGACACAACTCTCGTTCTATCTCAAATAGTATTGTACAGATCCATGATGTTCATGAGCACATTTGGAAACTTCTCGACACGATGGAGCAACAGATGCATTATTGACCAACAAATGAGAGGCTACAATGTACTTTCTTTCCATATAGGTCTCTAATGCGTTCACGTCATAGTTATCTGTAAATAGATATTCCTAGAACCATCCACAAGTCTTTGCACATGCTCCTAACGTAGGATTGCCATCTTTAAAATCTATAAGCAAACAATATATACATGAGAATCATTCATTTGGCAGTACACAGGCAAGCGAATGAAGCAGAGACTAGATTGATCAAGATCGCTAAAACAAGATATCAAGCAATTTGGTTGAGGAAAAAGGAGAATATCCATGTTTCTTCGTCAAGCATTTATCTCAACTCAACGAAGGCCATCTGAAAAAATAGATGCATTGCAAGCATGCAGTAACTTATTTCAGATTCATTGCCCTGAACTCCATTGGGTTAAACACTAACTTGAACCATCTATCTACATGACCCTCGCCTTCCATGGGAGAGACATGTCAGTTCCATTTCACAACCGCCAAATGCAGAAATGAATGCATGGGTCCCCATGACAGCAGAAATTCACATACTAAATTAAATTTCATGAGTCAATAATAATGCAGAGTACAGCTAACCAACAAAAGAAAGTGGTCTCCATACCCAACCATCCTTAAGATTGCCTTTCTTTTTGTACAGGGAAGAGGGAAGTGTGCAAAAATAAGAACACAACATAGTACCCATAATTAAAGCAGAACTAGCAACTTGCTCTCCCATTTAAGCATCCGTAGTTGATTTATAGTGATATTCATCAATAGTTGAGTAAATCAGACCTTCCTCTTCAAGAGTCCTGATTGATTCCCTGATGACCAAAAGAAATTCAAGAGAAAGGGAAAACCATGTATGAGTCTGGTTAGTATGTGGTTAGTATAAGTGAGGGTCCCATGCAACGCATGATTGCATGCACGCTCTGACAGAGAGAGAGAGAGAGAGAGAGAGAGAGATTACATGATCTTATTGACAGAAATTTTCAGTTGTTGCGCAATTTCATCTCTGTGGACACCCTTTTCTTGTGCACTACAGATATCAGCGAATGAGAAAGGTTCAGTAAGCTAAAACTGAATCAAGGATCAATATTGCCATTCAACACCAAGGAACAGCTTCAGTGATGTTGCATTCCACTAAAGGAAAAAAATGTTATAGCTAAAGTTATCAAAATAATAAAATTGATCCACTGGGAAGCACCACGTCTCCCCAAAATTCCCCAACGCCAAGCAGTCACTTATAATGAAGAATAATTAGCATCTCTAGTGCCTATAAATCAGTATTGGCCTAATAGATAGATGGGGAAAACTTAAGGAGATAAAAGATTTCAGAGATTTATCTTACTAGTTTTGTTGTAGAAATTCAAGGACCTTCTGGTCACAGCCCTTGAGTCCATCGACGGAGAATTGTCCAGAAATCTATATGAAGAAGGAATACAATCTCATGAGATCATATACTTCAATGTATTCTGGATCTAATATGCAAGTAAACGGTCAGAAACTTCAAAAACCAAAACAAGTTCTTGTGTTTCACATACTTCACTTGTGGGAGCTACCAGAGACGCATTTGATTTATTACTCATTGGAGTGCTTGTGTTAAAATCTGCTGATTGGGAATGAGCAATGGCATCACCCTGCAACTCCAGTGTAAGTGGCTATAAGTTTAAACCATAAATTATCATAATAAACAGAATGTTGCATCATGTAACTTATCAGTCAACAATGACGTGCACCAATAAGAGCATGAATTATAAACATTTAAGCAGTACCTTTACTCTGCACTTCTGTAAATGCTGGTGTATGCAATCAATAAAGTGGAATGTAACTTCATCGAAGTTGGTCACAGGCCTGCAAAACCATAACAAAGAAGTTTAAACAATGGTAAAGTTAAAGAGTGTAAAGAGAAGATCCAAAATTAACTTAATATAAGCTAAGAAGTGGCATCTAACATGATCCATTCTGACATTTTACATTTCATAGTTTGCCGTGCAATGAGAGACTTGATTTACAAAATAAGATCAATAATGACCAAGTAACTTCCTTTATAATCTCAGAAAAGTAGCCGTAACGGACAAGAATGATTACCATCAATTACGAGATGTATCAAGCTTATTTAAAGGTCTCCTACCCCAAGGAATCTGCAACATTTCTCCAGAGGATCTTAAGCCACAACATCGGTAGCACCTTTAGAGGTACTTATTCTTAGTTGCATTCAAGTTTGTCATAACATAAGTAACTGAGAGCATAAAGCTCTTTCACACCATCAATTACGAGATGTATCAAGCTTATTTAAAGGTCTCCTACCCCAAGGAATCTGCAACATTTCTCCAGAGGATCTTAAGCCACAACATCGGTAGCACCTTTAGAGGTACTTATTCTTAGTTGCATTCAAGTTTGTCATAACATAAGTAACTGAGAGCATAAAGCTCTTTCACACCATCAATTACGAGATGTATCAAGCTTATTTAAAGGTCTCATACCACAAGGAATCTGCAACATTTCTCCAGAGGATCTTATGCCACAACATCAGTAGCACCTATAGAGGTACTTATTCTTTGTTGCGTTCGAGTTTGTTATATACATAATTGAGAGCATAAAGCTCTTTCACACCATCAATTACGAGATGTATCAAGCTTACTAAAAGGTTTCATAGCCAAGGAATCTGCAATATTTCTCCAGAGGATCTTATGCCAGAACATCAGTAGCACCTATAGAGGTACTTATTCTTTGTTGCAATCAAGTTTATTATAACATACATGATTGGAAGCATAAAGCTCTGTCACAGATGTAACCAAGTGTTTTTATTTTTCCTAATCAGTATGTGTATAGTATGCCAAATTTTTGTTCATATCCTCCAGTAGAGAGGTATCGTTTGCGGATCAACAATGACAAATTTCCCCACAGGATTTAATATGGTAGTGTAATAACTCATTTATGAAAGGTTTACTATGATAAAGCTTCTCATAAATCTATAATAACCAGGATTATGGATGATGAAGTATATTGAGAGAGAGAGAGAGAGAGGTCTTCAAACTATGACTTGTCTCTGCAGAAGTGCACACACCAATATGAAGAGCTAAGCAAGAATAATTCTGGATGCATAAGAAGCAAAGAACACGACATACCTAACAGCAAAGGCCACGAGTTGCTTTTTCCCCTGAGAACTTCTTAAGTGCCCAACAAGACGGACATATAGACCATCACTAGCAAAAGATGCAAGGAAAAATCAGAATAATATATAAGGCTGTAGAATCTCACGGCCTGGTTTATCAACAAGCATTACAATTACAATTTACAGCGCAATCATAATTTCAACAAGTGCAAAAGCAACCATATAAAAAAAAAAAACACGGATCAATACTCACTGAATTTCTTCCATTTCCTTGGTGTCTGAACTTTCATTCACCCTGTCCAGCGCAAAAGATATAAATTACTTGGTGCAACCCATAACTAAATCAAGATAAAGGACAAGAGTATACTTTGGCCTCTGCACAAGACCTCATCTACCAGTACACAAGTACCAACCAATGTAATCACCTCTTCTTTGATGCCTTACACTAAAACTGAAGTTGTAATACCCCAGCTAGCAATACTACAGTCAAAAGAGAAGGCCAGCACATACCATCTTCTGCATTCGACTCGTCCAGTCCCGTCATCCAGAGCGAAGCTCACGTCCGTCACTCTCGCGGTTTTCTCGGACACCATCCCGACCAGCGTGACCTAAGACAAAACGAGGCAAACCGCAATGTCACTTCGTACAGAACAGAAACAACATCGACCCAGTGAACTTCCCCACAAATGCAATCCCTCGAGCACCTAAATAAGGACACTTTTTTACACGAGGAAGCCCTACTCACGTTGGTCACGTCGACGCCGTCTATGGAGAAGTTCGATTTCTCGTCCCCGGCCTGATGGGCTCCGCTCAGCTGCTTCACCGTGACCGGCACCAGCCCCTGCGTCCCCCAGCTCTGCACCCACAAAAAGGCCCGAAAAAGAAGAACCCGACAACGTCGATCTGGATCAGAGAAAGGTAAAAGAGGGAGATGGGTCGCTGCCCATCTCGACCCATCATTCGAACGCACGACGCGGGCGAGATTTCGAGGAAGATGGGCACCTTGGAGGGGTTGGGAGAAGCGGAATCGGCGGACTGAGTCGACTGGGAAGGCACGAAGCCGTCGAACTGGCTGCTCGAGAACATCATCGTCTTCTTCGTCTCCGAACCACAGAGAGAGAGAAGCTAGAGAGAGAAACTAGAGAGAGAGAGAGGCTATGGCGATTGGCGAGCGAGCGAGGAAGGACTGATTTTGCGCGCCATAAAGGTGCGATTTTTCCCGCTCAGAAGGGGGAGAGAGGAGGAGGGGCTTCGGGGGAGTTGGGCCGGGTGAAAGGCCGGAAATGGGCTTTGAGTAGACATTAGGCTTTGCCAGGCCCAACTAGGGTTTGGCCCAGTATTCTCGTTTCGTATTTTATACGGTACGTAGTGTGTGTGCGCGCGCGAGTGTGCGTGCGCCCTTGGACTTACAAGAATTGCGCCCCCCCCGGGGGCGACATTCTTATGTTAGCCATGGCGATGAGGTCACGAATATGAATCGGAAGAAAGGTGAACCAAAAGGCCGAGAGAGCGATCACGTGTGTCGTGGCCATGTCCGGCATTGCTTTTCCCCTTCCTTTCGAAGCACTGCTTAGGTCGATATTTAACATACGAAATGGTCAGATTGATTGGAGAAGGATTGAAGAGCGCTTGAGGTCGATTCATGCCGACAAGCGAACTGATTGCACCTTATGGGGACATCCATTATCGTCTCGAAGAATGCTCAATAGACCCAAGAGGTGTCGACCACCATAGAAGAATATTTGGGTGCGGCCGACGTATCTTACTAAATTGAGATAAACTATGGGAAAGTTCCGCTGAAAGTCCTAAATTTTATGTGCCAAATGCAATCGTGGCCTCAATGTTTTAATGAGCTTGAACCTTTATTAAACCTTCACTTGAAAATGTTGCGAAAAGGTGAGCGATCGAACAATAATATAGACAGAGAAGAAAATAAATCGGACACCAAATTTACATGGTTCAGTCGTAAAGACTTACGTCCACGGGGAGAGCAGCAGCGGATTTCACTATAAATTAAGTGATATAAGGAGATTACACACTCAAGTCACTCAAACACTCTCTCGATATTTTCCAAGCCCCAATTACACCCAATAACTCACACAGTGTTTAGCCCCAAAATTCTTCAAGAAATAATCTATCAATCTCATGAAGAATTTACACACAAATCTTACCACAAGATTTAATCGGCTTGAACACTAAATCTTTTTTGATGTAATTCATGTACAAGAAAGACAAAGAAAATCCCTCCCAAGCACTCGACGACTAGACGGCACTTCAAGACCAACTCTTCATGATCAACGGCGGAACATCAAGCACTACGCGGCGCTTCAAGACAATTTGCGATCCACACCTACCACCCATGGCCACAAGTCTATATATAAGTGAAACCCTTATTCTTTTGCCAACTTCTCATGGGATTTTGTTTCCTATCTAAAACAATTTTATCCAAAACATCTCTCTGTATGTTTTAAACATAATCCGAATCCAAGTCAAAATTAAAATTTCCTATTTCAACGGCCAAATTTCTCCAACGCGGATTCAAACTTTGGGAAGTTGATCTTCGGATATTCTTTGCTCAATTTCGAACGTCCATAACATATCCAATTCGGAGTATTCGGAATTTCATATTGGACTCAAACTCGAGACATATTTTAACAATCTCCACATTGGCTCGACGTTTGAGCCAAGTTGCAATCATTTTGCAAAAATTCTAACTCTACTGCTACTTTCCCATAGCCCTTGATGGGCTCAACCGTCACAGATATTATCCAAGTCCAAGCATCGCTTGAACTTCGTCATAACTGAGGACCTCATCAGAATACCAACTCCACATGCACCTTTAACTACTCCGCAAGGATTTTCAGACACAACCTCCTCAACTGCAAATAAAGCAAAACCATTGTTGCATCCATATCTATTAGGAGATTGAATACGTACCTTGTCAATATTAGCAGTTACAGTAACCATTGGCTCTATAAGCTCCACCTCGCAACAAGCACCATCCGTGTTAATTACTTTGCTAGTACTCGTACTCGCTACCTTAGGAGTTTCTGGTCGCAAGTCCACCTCAAGCTGAACACCGTTCAGATCTGTTTGAACACTGCTATAATCACTCATAGCCATAAGTATTGGAGACTCATCAAGGGTAACTTCTCTGCTGTTAATAGGTGAATTTATATCTAGGCACCACAACTGATTGCCCCACTCACATTGTGCATAGCCATGGAATATGCAACTTGCCCTCCAATCGAGCTTACCATCACTCACTCGTAATAATAGAATAACCAGCAACGTTACCTGACCACACTTCTTTAGGAGTCCGCCTCTCAATGGCAGTTGATGGGAGATCTATTCACCAGGCAGCTTATCGTACTAAGTACATCAGCTAGGATTCTCCTAGCAATACTAGCACTAGAGATAATTTTTCGGGCTGTCTCTAGTAATGTTATTCTCGTCAATTCTACAAATTGTTGTGATTTATTGGCACTAGTGCAGTGTTTCACTATGCCCTCTTTCATGCATAATTTATTTGCTAGTCCGAGCAAAACTCCATGCTATTGTCAATCCGCACATGCTTAATCGACTTACCAATCTCTGTCTCGATTAAAGCTCTCAATCGCGTGATCTTGACACCAGCATCAAATTTGTGCATCGGCATAAACACCCAGGTCTCCCTCAAGTAGTCAAAAGACTCTCGAACATATGCATCCAACGTCTCTGGGGCGAAACCTGTCATTGTCTCACCTTGAAGTTTATACAGGCCTCCATGCTTAATTCCTTTCATTATCACCAGGGCATCTCGAACAACTTTCAAAACTCCACCTTTTGAAGAATACCTGCAACCAGCTGAATCTAGGGCACCCGAGGAAATTAAGTTCTTTTTCAATTTTGGAACGTGTCTTACTCCAATCAATGTCCTCACAATGCCATTATGCATTCTGATTTTAACATCACCAACGCCTATAACACCGCACTCAGCGTTGTTCCCTAACTGGACTTTACCATTACCTGTGCACTGATAAGTGATAAACTAGTTTTTATTTGGTGTGACATGAAAAGAACAACCAAAATCCATAATCCATCCATCAAACGATGAATAATCAATGACAGACAAGACATAATCAGTATTATCTGCTACAGCTGCAACATTATCTGCAGAATCAACTATAATTTCCTTACCCTTCTCATTTTTCAGCTTAAGGCAATCCCTTATAAGATGCCCCCTCTTGCCACGGCTCCAACAGACAACATTAGCAGTCCTAGATTGACTACACCTATTCATATTAGTACTACTGTTACTCACACGTGTTCTAGATCTTCCTCTATTTTCACCTACTAAAGCAGCAAATACAGGTTCGCCAGATTCTCTCCTACGAATATCCTCGCTCAGAATCAAATCTCGAATCCCATCAAACGTCAAACTTGTTGACCCAAAGGAATTACTAATAGCAGTAACAGTAGTATTCCAACTATCAGGCAATGAGGATAACAAAATCAAAGCACGTACCTCACCTTCAAAGTCAATATCAATTGAACTCAATTGACTAACAATCACATTGAATTCATTGATATGATCTGCAACTGACGCACCTTCACTCATCTTCAAATTAAATAGACGTCGCATCAAATAGACCTTGTTGATCGCAGAGGGCTTCTCGTACATATCCGACAAGGCTTGCATCAAATCAGCAGTGGTCTTCTCCTTCAGGATGTTAAACGCGACGTTATGAGCCAACGTCAACCGAATAATACCCATAGCTCATCTATCCAGCAAATCCCAATCATCTTGCTTCATCGTCTCTCGGTTTCTCCCCAAATAAGGGCAAGTGCAGTTTCATCTGGTAAAGATAATCTTCAATCTGCATCTTCCGAAACTAAAATCCTTCCCATCAAATCTGTCAATTCTCACTTTTACTTCTTCTGTCGCCATCAATTCGCTTCAACTTAGCCAAGCCTAGCTCTGATACCACTTGTTGCGAAAAGGTGAGTGATCAAACAATACTATAGACAAAGAAGAAAATAAATCGGACACCAGATTTACGTGATTCAGTCGTAAAGACCTACGTCCACGAGGAGAACAGCAGTGGATTTCACTATAGATCAAGCGATACAAGGAGATTACACACTCAAGTCACTCAAACACTCTCTCGATGTTTCCAAGCCCCAATTATACCCAATAACTCACGCAGTGTTTAGCCCCAAAATTCTTCAAGAAATAATCTCTCAATCTCATGAAGAATTTACACGCCAAGCCCCAATTATACCCAATAACTCACGCAGTGTTTAGCCCCAAAATTCTTCAAGAAATAATCTCTCAATCTCATAAAGAATTTACACGCAAATCTTACTACAAGATTTAATCGGCTTGAACACTAAATCTTTTTGGATGTAATTCATGGACAAGAAAGACAAAGAAAAATCCCTCCCAAGCACTCGATGACTAGACGGCGCTTCAAGACCAACTCTTCATGATCAACGGCGGAACACCAAGCACTCACGTGGCGCTTCAAGACAATTTGTGATCCACACCTACCACCCACGGCTACAAGTCTATATATAAATGAAACCCTTATTCTTTTGTCAACTTCTCATAGGATTCTGTTTCCTATCTAAAACAATTTTATCCAAAAAATATCTCTATATGTTTTAAACATAATCCAAATCCAAGTAAAAGTTGAACTTTTCTATTTCAGCGGCCAAATTTCTCCAACGCAAATTCAAACTTTGGGAAGTTGATCTTCGGATATTCTTTGCTCAATTTCGAATGTCCGCAACATATCCAATTCGGAATATTCGGAATTTCACATTGGACTCAAACTCAAGACATATTTTAACAGAAAATATAATCAAGTCCTAAACATTTCAATGAGAGTGACATGTAGGCAAATTTGAGCTACCGTTTATGGGAAATGATATAGCTGAGCTCTATAAAAAAGGTGAAGGATGTAATTGCATTCCGTCCATAGAAGTTCAAGAATTTCGATGCACTTTTTTTATATATAACTTGAGTTCACCATTATTTTTAATTTCAGGTAAATGCTTCCTGTACTATCACTACTTTTGACCTTGAAAACATATCAAGAACATCAGGAGTACGTTTGTTTTAAGAAAAACTCAACATTTGAAAAACATTTATAAAAAAAAAAATTTGATCGATTAAATTAGTTAACAAAAAAAAATTGTTAATAACAATTTATAGCTAATTATTTTCATGTATGATGATGGTACTTTTTATTCATTCATTTTGTGAGTGATATAACCAAATATATTTGGGAAAATATTTTTCAAATCTTGAGTTTCCGTAAAACATTTGGAAAATATTTTCTGAAAAGATAGATCATTTAAATCACTTACAAAAATGAATAAATGATTAATATTTTCATTATTCACGAAATTATTTAAACATAAAGTGTTATCGATAATCAAAATATTATTCATTGACTAATTATTTCAACTAATATAGATGATCATTTTTTGAAAAGTATTTATAAATTACTAATTTTCACGAAACAAATAGAGCCTAAAACTTATTGCTTTGACAACCTTCTCCCGTTCTTCATTATCGATCAAACTAATTAGGACATGCAAAAAAGCTCAAAAGCCAAGTTGTTTAAACGAAAGCTATTTTCTCATTTTCGTTGATGATTTTTCGAACATGGGTTTGGGCTTTTTATAGCTGCTTTACGTCTTGCCTCTTCTTCTTCCTAGGTGATTGTTTAAACCTTCTTATGTAATTACTTAAAAAAAAAAAATCATCGGGGTAGAATTCCTTCGAGATTGCTCGTAATTGGAGAGCAAATTATGAAATCCTCCACATAGATTTCTAAAACTATGAAGAAACCAAACAATTGAAATGTAAATAGCATTCTTTTGTTGTTGTTTCTAAAGCTTATAACGAAAGTCCTCCACAAGATTTGAGTATTTACCAAACACTTTCTTATATTTTAATTAGATCATTTAGCAGGCAAGTGCTCTCCCAAATGCACCTAAAGTGATTTTGTCCAAATGTAAATAGCATTTGATATCGAAAGAACATCATGTCCTCGTACATAATCCAACCCCCCTGTCATAAAGCTGTAATTCCACAATGGACCACTTTCTTTGCACGCATGCACTGTGCAAGTGGATTGCTTTTCGTTGAACCAGATAGGAATTTTATAAGTCCGCTCGATGTTTAATAAAATGTACTTCGGTCGCCATCGTGCTCTTTTTATTACATTCAAATTGAGTTTCAGTACACCAATCAAACTTATTATTTTTTTTTAAAAAAAAAAGAAGTTTAGAAACTGTACGGTAACGCTACCGGCGGGCGACCGACGACCCTAGATTTTTGCAGCACATATTGTCAATTGCTGGTGCGTAAAAGCTACCGGAGTGACGCAGAGAGATGAGCACAAGGCGAAATGGAAAAAGCGTGTCGGAGCACGACACCGGGAGCAAAATCCCTGGACAGAATAGCGGGGTGGAGATACATCATGAAGTGATTTCAACGCTTCAGATCTTGATCACTTTTTTAGTTCAAATGAAGTGTCTCTTTTTCGCAAAAAAAAAAAAAAATCGAAAATATTTTATTCCAAAATGATTAATCTTGTAATTTGAATAAAATTAAGTTAATGACAAATATTTTCATTGTGGGCAATAATTTATATTTGGATATTCTATGGATGACTGGCATATATTTCGTTTCTTCATTTTTGTAAATGTTACAAGCAATCGTTTTTATGATAATTTATTTTTCGCAAAATAAGTGTATCGTCAGTCAAGGGTTAGGCACGATGTAGTATGATGATAGACTATCCACTGGATAAAATAATCACAACAAGATATACTTTATATTGCAAGTTTCAAGTTTATGCTCACATTGGCATGGAGACAACGTGATAATGATTATCACGATGTGTGACCCGTTATGGTAGAGGATGCCCGCTTGATATGGGTCGTGTCAAGTCCCATTCGCCAATGTATTGGGTTGACGTTGCCCATTTTCATCTTTAAGACTCCATTTGTTTTCATGGAGAATTGAGTGGTTAGAAAAATATTTTTCTAAAAATGATCAATTATATTTCTCTTACAAAAATTAATAAATGAAAATATTATCATTATCCACAAAAATATTTAGATATAAATTGCTGTCGATAGTGAAAACATTTGTTATAAGCTAATTATTTTAAATGACACAAGCAATCATTTGAAAAAATCATTCATTTATCGTAAAACAAAAGAAGCCGAAGAGAGGGGGAGCGCATAAAGTACTGCGTTACATAACTGATAGAAAGATAGACCAGTAAAGGGCTTGTTTGTTTTAGTTTAACCGAAAGCAAAAGGTCCCACCAAATTTCAAAAACTCATGAAAATATTATAAGTGAATTCACAAGTCAAATTAGACAAAAAAAAAACTCACGAGTCAATATTTGTATTTTACAAAAAAATTAGATATTTCAAATTTAGAAAAAATAAAATAAAAATAAAAGTGCGCCAATCGCAATATTTTAATTAAGAAAAAAATGAAAAATAAAAGCAAATTTAGAGATGCCCTAATCATAGCAAAGCTTCCCCGTGAACTTTTTAGGGGTTCAAGCTTCTATTAAAACAATAACAAGTGATAATTAAAAAGAAGTCTGGATAATTAGTTCATACATGTATCCTCAATTTAATATGTTTGAGAAAATAATTTATTTTCCATCTTTAAAGTACAAAAAAGGTAATTTAAACGATAATGATGGCTCTTCTATCACCTAAATATATATATATATATATATATATATATATATATATATTTATCTATTTATTTATTTATTTACTTTTATCCTTAGAGCATCCAAAGGAATATTTTGTAATTGTAGCTTTCTAAAACAATTGAAAAAATAAACAAATAATCTGCAAAACCCTAATTCTTTGCTTCCACTGGTGGCATCTGACATCGATACCTTCTGGAAATGGAATCATTCCATTCTCCGTGGAATGATTGGATCTTCTTGCGATTGATCGAAAATGATGTCGTCGTTTTATTATTCCTCTAATGGGGCCATGAACAATGATGAGATGAATTTTAAATAAGGAAAGAAATAAAATATTGAATTAGAGCTTCGAAAGCAAAAGCTATAATTAGACTTTAAAGATATATTTATTCCGTGAAAAATAAATATTTTGAAAAACATCTTTTTAAAATTTAATTATTTACAAAAATAAATGAAAAATATTTTTTCATTATCGATAAAGATGTTTGTTATTGATAATGAAAATATTTTCGTCGACTAATTATTTCAAACGATATACATAATTACTTTTATGATTTTTTTAATCATTCATTTTTATGTGAAACGGGTGGCGTCTAAAATTTGCAGCTTTTAAATGAGAAAGACTAACTAGTGCTTGACAAATTTGAAATGATGCAAGCTCAATTCCTACGTTTTCTCAAGATTTTTAAGTGTTTAATGTCAAACCTAGTCACAGTATGCGTCATAATCAACAATGAAATAAAAAAACAAGTCCTAGATAATATATTTATTTTTTTTGTCAGTCCTACTCTATTCCTATTCTACACTCACGCTCAGACTTTTGCCCTGCCTCTTGTAGGGCGTGGGAGTCGAAACTTACTCTTGAAATTTATGCGTCCTCACCCCATCCCCCCTGAGAAGGTGGGGATTTGAACCCCTCACCTCCCCTTTTCATGTTGGAAGGGTGGCCACTAGGGCGAATCCCAGTGGTTCTAGATAATAGAGTTACCCCCAAGTTAAAAGTTAAAATCCACAAGTATTCTTATTGGTGGAGCCAAAAGTTTAGGATGCTTTTATTATGGTGCATTTAATGTCGCAAAATTAGAAAAGAATATATATATGCATATACATATATGTATACACACACACATTCATACTTAATTTGACTAAACTTCGTGGCCAACAATTTCATTTTCCATGGAAAAAAAAAAGTATCTAGTGATTTTTCTCCCAAGCAAAAAAGACATTTCCGTCAATGTCTAATGAACTCTAGATTTCGCTCTCAATCAAATTATGGAGAAAATTATCATAGTCGCGGTTCAACTTTTATTTTATAATCCAGTCGCACAATTATAATGTCTAATAATTTGGAGGGATAGTAGCATAGCAAACCAACACATGATCCCCACTTAAATTTGAGTTCTTAAGTTAGGATTAAAACCATAACCATGGGTTCCTAAATGAGGAAATTGTGGTTTAATCCCCAAAAAAAAAAAAAAAAAAAGAAGCAATTGCTGTTCATTTGTAGGGAAATTGTCCCATCAATCTCAAACATATTATAAGGATGCCAATTTAGTTTTAAACTTTTAATTTTATCAATTGAATCCTAAATTTATCGTATGGATGCTAATTTAATTATGAACTTTTTTGTTATACTAATTGAGTCATAAGCTTTTCCACAATATTCCAATATATTCCTTCTGATCAATTTTCACTAGAATGACTGACGTGGCAACGTGTCGTGTAGAACGATTGGTAATAATTAGATAGTCATATTAGTGAATTTCTGACTAAAATGATTATATTGAAATTTCGCGTCAAATTTATAAAATAAGAAAGTGAAGCAGATGCACACGCCATAACTTATAATTGGTGATAAAGGTCGGCTGCTGGACCGCCACCATGGATGCACAACTGATTGATGATCAAGAGCACCAAAGAAAATTAAACACAATTACAAAGAGATCCAAAAATTAATCTGTGACTGCACCTTATTAAATAATAGACTTTTTTTTTTCTTTTGTAGCTTGTTATTGCCGTGGAGAAAATTCCTAACCATCTCCTTCAAGTGGGGCCCTCCTTTGGAAAAGTGTCCGATGCACTTTAGCTTTTTGTCAAATTACACATTTGTGCTTGAAAAGCGGGGACCAGTGATTCCCTCTGTTATTTGCCGGCGAAATTTTAGCCAGCCGGCGACCATCGCTCGTGCATATTTTCCTTGAACTTAAGGACGCTTAGGGTACGCATGAAAAAAATTTTAAACAGAAATTGATTTTTCAACTTCTATTTCAGAAATTGAAAAGTTAAAAATTTTAGCTTCTAATTTATTTTTTTTTAAATCAAAAAATCAATTTTTGGAATATAAAATTAATCCAGAAATAAAAAAATCAAATTGTTTTACCAAACGGATTTCTGTTTAAATCTATTCCGGGAAATAGAGAAATAGATAAATAGAGAAGTAGAAATTTTATTATGCGTAAGGCCTTATAGAAAAATTAAAAGGAAAAACAAAGAGTAAAGACGAGAGAAAGGGGAAGAGTTCAAGTGAAAATACGAGGTTGGGTGGCGATGCTGCCACCGCTCGAGAACTGGCGAGGGTTCGACATCCCTTGCCCAGCTTAGGGGTATGGATCACACCTAACATATCGTTTGGCCATGGGTTCTACAAAGTGAAGTGTTAAAAAATGACCAAATTCTTCACCACAATTGATAATTTCAAGGCTCGATCTTCCCTAACTACCACATTATCATTATGTACCAATGTAAATTTCTACGTGTTTTCGCATAACCATTAACTTCTAAGAAAACAATAAGAAAAATACATGCTAAAGTCATGATAAACAACAAGATCATCGAGAGCGCTCAGAGCAACATTTTGGACCCTCATCAGTACGTGGCAATTCTCAAATCTAAAGTGACAACTTCAGTAGTGGTGCGTACGCTTGAATTTGGCGGGGGACGCTGGACCCTCGCCGGTTCCCGAGTAACATCACCTTTTTGCTTAATTCTTATCTTAATTTCTTGTGCTATGCGTTACCTTGGGGCAAATATGCCCCTGAGATTGGGGCGAAATGTGCACGTGCGATGCACGAGCTCGTCGCGCAACCAAAATTCTCATCAAATATCTAACGTGGGGGCCCATTAACCATTCCTGTCAAGTACAGGATGTTTGTGGAAAAAATTCAACTTCCGAAGGGTACTTTGAGAAAATAAAAAAGGGGCCCTCCTCTCGAGTCGATTGGAATTTTCACCAACCGTGTTCTCATAAGATGTCGTAACTCCTTACCAGTCCGTGTCGTCACGACATACAATTAAATGTTTATTTCCTTAGACCTAAATTACCTCGTGACTATCTACAGTTCCTCTTATTGAGAGTACTCCATTGGTGCATGTATTTGGAGATTTCTTTACAAAAATGGGTCGGGTGCTTTTGACAAATTGTTACTTATTAGTACTTTATTGCGTCCTTTATAATTTCATTGATTTTGGTCACTATCGATACCATTTCTATGTGGAGACGATTAATCCTTTCATAAAAAAACCTCAAGATGGGGTCCATAGCAACGAAACTCGTGACCTATCAAAAATTTTCTTTTGCTTGGATGTGAAAATTTGGCCGTCTCTCCAACTTGATTAATCGTTTGAATTAGCTCCCAATGAATTAACTATGAAACGCTAAAAAAGAAAGACAAAAAAAAAAGAGTCAAGGACAAAGAAAAGTAAACGATTTAGAAAACGGGGAGGAACAAAAAACAGAAATTGACTTTGCTCTCTTCTTCTTTTTTCTTTTTTTTTTTTTGTGGGGGCTAAAACACAATGGGAAAATGTGTGAAACGATATGGAGAGGAAAAGGGAAAAATACAGGCGAGAGATTCATTTAAGGGTAAGAGGTCTCACGATGTCACTTCAATATTACCTCTCGATCGGGAAGAAGAAGATTGACCGGGAATCAGAGAGCCCTTCAACGATGAAGGTAAATACCATGTCAAGACTCGCTTAGATGAGAAAATTTCGCCCTCAGGTCTCGACTAATCATTCGAATTAGTTTTTAGTGAATTAACTACGAAACCCTAAAAAAGAGAGAAAAAAAAAGAGGAGTTAAGGCGAGAGAAAAAGTAAACCTCTAGAAAACGGAGAGGAACAGAAAAACCATTGACTTTTCTTCTCTCTGTTTTATTTTTTATTTATTTATTTTAATTTTTTTAGGGGTTAAAAAAAAAACAGAGATGGGGAAAATAAATGTGTGAATTGATGTGGAGGAGGAGGAAGCGTGCGGACCTGGGGAAAGTCAAAGTGTCGACGCCGGAGGGGCATTCCCGTCATGTCACCCCCGGCCACCTGCTTTCCCTTTTCTACCCCTCCTTCCCCTTTCTCTCTCTAGAGACTCACACTTCTCTCTTCTCCCTCTCGGTCTGATTCTCGCAGATAGAGAGAGAAAGAAGAGAGAGAGGTTCTGCTTGCCACGGAAACCGACTCCTCTCGAGAGCTTCGCGAGCAGCTCCTCCCCTTCCTCTATCCATCCACAAGAAGCGGCGCTGCCCCCATCGAAGCTCCCCCCCCCTCGATTCGCTCACTGTTCTATCGGTTCGGGTCGGTCGCGGTTCGGTGTCCGGATGAATCTGCCGCCGCCGCCGCGAATGATTAGCTCGCGGGGGGGACGGCGAACTTCTTGCGGCTCTCCGACGACCCTTTTCCCCTCTTCGCCCCTCCTCCCAGGTACGAGCTCAATCTGGTCTCTTGTGATTTCGGGTCGGTGATTGAGGCAAAGGATCAGTCTGGAGCTCTTTCCTGGTCTGCGCTTCCGTCTTTTCTTGTTCTTTTCCTTTTTTGGGATAGTGGGTAGTCTTCGTCTTATCCGATGGGGTGTTACGTCTTCCCCTCTATTTATGGGTCGATCTTTATCCTGTTCCGGATAATTTGTGTGCTGCTTCAGCTGCATCTGTGGCTCGTTTTTGCTTGGTTGCGATGTTCTTGTTCCCCTTTGCTTGGACTGAATCTTTTTTGCGATCGGCGATGAACCCTTTTTGGGAGGAGCTGATTGAGTCGATTTCGGGTGCGTATTGATGATTGCAGCGTTTCAATTGATGACCAATTTGATGATTGTCCGATGATCGGTGCCGAAAGATATGTTTGACTTTCGTGTCGTTACTGCTTTAAAAGGGTTCTGTATATCGACGTGATTGCTATGATGGTTGGGTCGGGGTTGACCCTGTCTTTAAAGATGGTTTCTTTGCAGTGAATCGAAATCTTGTAGTGAAATGAGGGCTTTGAGGATTGTATTTGATCAGTCTCAAAGGATGTCCTTTTTTTTTTCTTTTTTTCTTTTGGGTTGGAAAGGATGTCTCGATTATCTGATAGAAAACAGGCTGACAACCTTTTCAACATTAGGAGGAATAGAGACCCTTAAGAAGGAAGACAATCTGGAGCAGTCGGGGTTCTTTTATTGGATCCGAACATTCTGGATATTGAGTCTTATCATTATTATGCCATGGTATTGCAAGGCTCAGTGCTAGGGCTTGAATTTTCAATAGGGTAGTCATACTGGTGTACTACAAGTTGACTGCACCTTCGTTTTATGTGGATTCTGAGATTGGAAATTTTGTTAGATCAATAATAGAATGTTGATTTTTGTTTGCCCGAAGTTGACATTTGAGTTCAAAGAAGAAAAGAAGTGTCGCGTTATGTTTATTTGGGGGTTGTATGAGGAATGTAAGTTGATTGTGGTTGTTTCTCAATCATATGCGGTATATTTTTGTAAGAAGATATTTAATGTATTTTTCAAGTTTTAAATAATATATTGATCTTACAACATCTTAATTATGCTTGCAGGCATAGATGCTATTTGTAATCATGTTGTCATGGCTAGCTTTTACTTCCGTAATCATTCCTCCATAATCCAAATGACTTGAACTTATGGTTGTAGAGCATGTCAGTCTCTATGAAGTATTTGGCCTTTGGGTTGTGATATAAGATTCTGTAGTTCAGGGTTTGTTCTCAACAAAAGCATCTCATTTCCAATGAGCTTTCACTACCCTCATACATATTTACGGTGTTTGTGCACTTGTAGATTCCCATCAGTAGTCTCTCCAGTCTCCACAATCACAAAAAATTTGTGTAAAGGGATCTTGTTAGATTTTGCCATGGAGGGTAATCAGTTGGATATTGACTGGGAAGATGTGGTTTGTCCTATATGTTTGGATTATCCTCACAATGGTGTTCTTCTCCGGTGCTTGTCTTATGACAAAGGCTGTCGTCCCTTTGTATGCGACACAGATCACTTGCACTCCAACTGTTTGGACCGGTTTAGAAGTGCATATGGTGTGAGATCTTCTTCATCTCCCGAAACTTCTTCCACATCAAAAACAGAGCCTGTGGAGTTGGATAATGGCTGTAGGCCGACCTGCCCATTGTGTAGAGGAGAAGTTACCGGATGGGTTGTTATTGATGAAGCTCGTGTTATCCTAAATGAAAAGAAGCGTTGTTGTGATGAGTTCCGATGTCTGTTTAGTGGAACCTACTCTGAGTTGCAGAAGCATGCTCAAGTAGAGCATCCTCATGCTCGGCCCTCGAAGATTGATCCTGCTCGGCAGCTTGATTGGGAGAATTTCCAGCAATCGTCAGAGATCATAGATGTCTTGAGCACTATCCATTCAGAAGTTCCCCGAGGTGTAGTCTTGGGCGATTACGTTATTGATTATGGGGACAATGATACTGGTGATGAGTTTGAGGACTTCCCAGGTGATGAAGGCAATTGGTGGACATCATGTATATTATATCAGGTATTTGATAACTTTAGGAGTTCTAGGAACAGAAGAAGGTCAAGAGTTGGTGATACAAGAAGAGGAACTCGACATTCTACATATGATACATCAAATTCTGATGAGGGTTCTGTTACCTCTTTGGAGTATGCAGATTACCGACCAGATGATATAGATGATGAGTTTGTTGTTGCAAGGGGTTCCTCAAGGGCTAGCTCTAGGCATCGCAGGTTGGTGAAGCCCCTTTGTGCCTTGATTACTGCAGAGCTTGTTTGATTGAATATTGGTTTTGTTTATCAACATAAGCTTCTTTAGTAGTTGGTTCACTGACTTCAGGTTTTGTTTGTTTGTTTGTTTTTCAATTAGTCTAATTTTTCTTCTTTCATTTGTTAAAATAGATTGCAGCCATTTTATTGATTAATTTCTGGGAGAGGTACGGTGGTAAAATGAATTTTTCTTATTTGATTGCAGCGATACATTTTCAATGGAAGTTTCTGTTGAATTTTCCTTTTGAATTCGCTTTCACCACGAATATGCATAATGGTTGCTGGTGCAAAAAGTTCTCTGCCAACTTAGGGTGTGCTTATTTCTTAAGTTCATTTTGGAGTGGAACAATGGCAGATGAAATAATCTCAGGAATGTTCGGCTAGAACCCTGAACTTGATGCAACAAGAGATTGACATGGGAAACTAAGAAAGTAGTACTTTTAGAGTGTCAGTAATTTCCTCTCTGAGGTTTTGGTGGACATGGCTGTGTCAAGTGCACACCTTTCAGTAATCACAAGTCTCTTATTTCTCCTTGTTTGTTAATTGTTCTGAACCAAGGATGACTTAATTTGGTGAAACATCATAAATTAACATGATACGAGATGGGTGCCTGGTCCTGCAGACCATTATATGTAGCTTGTTACCTCTACATGCAGCAATAGACATGCGCTTTGAATTAAGTCTTCGATTTTCTTTGTTTCTTAAAGAATTATTCGCTGAACTCTCTAATCCACATGTTTTTGTTTCTTTAAATATCACAGCTCCCGGAGGCGGCGTTCTCGCTTCTATGATAACTAGGTAACTTATTCACCGTCCTTCTGCCCCGCACATTTACATGTGCATCTAAAACTTAATGAAGTTCCTTCTGTTTTAGCTGAATTTTGTGTCTAGGAGTTATATTGCGACTCTGCTGGGTTCAATTGATTGACCACGAATTTTTTCCTTAGTATTGAAAGATTAAAGCAGGACTATAAATTGTTGACACAGTAGCATCTCTCCATTTTAAAAACTTACCTGTTCCATGAAACTTTGTTAATTGCTCTTCCCAGCTCACGGGGCCTGAGGGTAATGGACGTGGAGGTACAGACGAACACCGGTGACGAAATTGTGGGAGTCTCCAACAAAACACATCGATTGGCTTTTCCTAGTCGAACGATGTTCTGACCTGTTCATTCTGTGGTTTACTGATTACTGATTTTGATATATAAAAATTCTCAGGATGTCCCCTTTTCACATTGTTGGTTGTTTTGTATCGCTGTATGTATGGAACTTTGAAGAAGTGGATCACTTCATAGACAAGGTACACTTGTAGCAAGAAAGCTATACCTGCAGTATCATGCATGGAATGTCCATTATTTGAAGTAGAAAGCCGCTGAACCGTGGAGCTTTCACCTTGTTCTAGGATTTTGGGATATGCTCTCATTCATTGTACATGGCGATTGTTATATGAACTTTTTATTTCTCTTTAGAAAAGGGTGCGGTGCATATGTGGGTTGGTGTGAACTTGTTGTGGGTTCACTTTTTAGATTGTTTGACCTTCACCATGAAGGGCATCAAAAGTCAGAAACCATTTCAAGGACGGAAAACGAGAGATGTTTTTAAAGAGCCGGAATTTGGCCGGTGGAATAGAGGAACTTGGATTTGTATATTCTTATGTGAAGCATTGACTAACGACGGTCACGATCTAAAGTCCAAAATGACATTCTATCCTCATTTATTTCACCTATATATATAGATCTTTCAAGTCAACCTGAGGTGAATAGATGATAATGACATTAAAGATCTCCTCTTCAGCCACAATCACGGCACCGACATTAATTTTACCACTTTCCTTCACATCACTCGCCCTCCGCTAAAGGGAGATGCAGACCTCCTGGATATGGTAGACAGGGTCAGGTACAGAACCAAACATAATTAGTTGGTCTGCGCCACTGATTACATAGTTACTCATGGCAGGCTGCTGTTTGCACTCACTGGGCAGGATGCGCAGGCATCTGGTGTGGTTGTTAAACGTACAGTGGACGCATTTTCTGTACATGCATATGTCGTGTTTGATGCGGGTGCCGCTCATTCTTTAATGGCTTGTGGGCTGATTTAGGGGTTAGATATACATGGTTTTGATGTATCCTTGGCAGGGTGTCAAAATCGGACCGAAACCTGAACCGACCTGAAAATTTCTGGGTCTTTTTGGTTTGGGTTTTCTTTCGGTTCAGTTAATGCCAAAAAACAAACTGTTTTTTGTCGATTTGGGTCGGTTTGGTTCGGTTCTAGTTTCCATTTATCATTGAGAGAGAGAAAGCTCGACCAACGACGACACACTGAGATCCTGCGTAGAGAATGGCCGAGAGGTGGGGCTGTGGTGGTGTTGAGTTTTCGTGTGGTGTGGGTAGAGAATGGCCGAGAGGTGGGGCTGTGGTGGTGTTGAGTTTTCGTGTGGTGTGGGTGGCCGAGAGAGAGGGGCCTCCGTCGTTAGTGGCAGCGACGGCAGCAAGAGTGGTGCGGTGGAGCTCAACGGTGAGACGGTTGGGGTGGCATCCAACGGCGGTAGCAACGGGTCAGGTGGAGGGGTTTTGAGATTTGCGGTTAATGTTATGAGCCTAATTATGTTAAGAGTCTGAAGATGAGAGAACAAAGAGTGACGTATGTTTGGTGTTTTTTTAATAAAGAAACCAGTAATGCAGGAAGTGGTTCTGTCGATGTGGACGAAGGCAAAACCACTTTAACCGTTGCCATTATCCTGTAAAGGACGAAGGCCAAAGGAAAAAAAAACCCCACTAAGCCCAAATCCAAACCGAACCGAGTCAAATTCGATTTGGGTCGAAGCAAACATACATACCTAATAGTTCAATTTGGTTCTGGTTTGTGGAAACTCGAACCAAACCGTTGACATCCTTAATTCTTGGGCGTGGACTGGTTATGGACACTTCATGCTGTTATTGATTGTCGTTCAAAGAAAGTATACTTTCAAGTACCCGACAAACTTGTTATATGCTTTGAAGGCTACAAGATTGGGATAAGTACATTAGAAGTGTTATAATTTTCGTTTGACGCTTACTCAAATATAAATAAATAGATTAGGTTTAACATTTAAATGAGCAATTATGTGAAAATGACAAATGCATAAAGGCTGGTGCTTTTTCCATCCATTTTTTTGACTTTTGATGCCCCTTATTAGCTTAAATTGATTGCAATATCTCTTGCGGGTCCCTGGTTTAAGATAATTTCTTACATTTTTTTCTTTTCTTTCTTTAATGCATTTAAAATTGAGAAAAGAATATATATTTTCTAATGGTTTGATTGGATTGTCTTAGGATACAATTACAGTTGTCATAATTTTCTTGTCAACAACTAATTATTCTACTTAATCATCCCTACTGTTTTGTTTTGTCAACATAGTTTTAAACTTTTTGGCCATATTTCAATATGGTCTTTCTCGTCAATTGCCACAAAAAATTGCTAACATGGCATTTCCTCATCGCTGGTTGTCCTAAGTGGCATGCTGATGTTGGCAATTTGTTGATTTGCATGTCGCAATTTGCGATGGCAATTGGCGGAAAAGACTACATCTAAATATTGCACAAATGTGTATGATTATATTGACAAAATTAAAATGTTGAAACTGAATTGACTTCGTACAATATGTTCATGACAAAATAGATGACATTTTTCTCAAATATTTAAATAATCACTCATTCAACGGACACATGTATAAGCATTTTTGCAATGAGCACACTAAGATTATCACAACTTTTTTATAGTGCTCACTTAAGCGCCACAAATTTAAAAATTCGATGACTTGAGTGCCATTGGTGGTTTGCTTCGTTGGAAAACCTGACATGGATGTCGGTTGTCCTATGTGGCATCCCAGCATTGACGTGGAAAATTAATAAAAAATTCAAAAAAATCCACATTGGAATGGGAAATTAATTAAAAAAATCAATGGAGGAGAATTTGTCAGAAATCGTACTTAAATGATTGATTTTACTTCGATGTGGCACTTACGTGAGCGAAAAAAATGAAAAAGGTTATGGCACTTAAGTGAGCACCGTACGAAAATTATAGTACTCTTGCGATACTTATCCCCCGCAAGATTAGTGGTCCTCCGTCAATAATCTCACAAGCACACCGCATTCTAAGTAAAGGATGTAATTGCGATAGTGAGATGTCAAGTAGGGTGATGCGAAATTTGAAGAAATTCTAATCGTTAAAGAGTATCTTGATGTTTTTCTAGAAGATTTACCTGGCGCCAGGAGTAGGAGGCCTAATTTTCCATTGGCTTAGTTCTCGGCACAACTCCAATTTCAAATGTGCCATATAGAATTGCTCCGATCGAATTGAAGAAAACGAAGATTCAACCACAGAACTCTATAAGGGTTTCATCTTGCCAGGCGTTTCACCTTAGGGAGCCCTAGTTATCTTTGTGAAGGATACGAGTGCCCACATCATATCAACCCTTAAAAATAAGAGTGCCTACGACAACCCGAGAGGAACGGTGAACCAACAATAAGCGAACCAAGCATCATCATCATATCGACCCCAAAAGAGGTATGGAATATGATATCGAACCTTGACGAACCCCCAAAGTCAAACAGTACATGTGGAGCTTGTATTAGAATGCTCTCCCAACAACCGAGGACCTATGGAAGAGGAAAATCTCATCTGAACTCGTGTGCCCTCTTTGTTGACAACACCTGAAAACGGTGGGGTATATCTTCCCTCTTTGTGAGTTGAATATAGAAGTTTCGGATTAAGGTCTCAGTTGAATTGAAGAGTGGTTTCTAAAACACGGAAACTCACCGCACACCTTACCTTCCCTAAATCTGCTGGTCGAGATCCTCCGGAACATGTGGACAGCTGCAAACTCTTTTTGTATTTTGTTGGCACAATCCAAATTCGAATTGGGTCGTGGAGTTAGCAAAAGCAACACAAAAATTTATGTGGCCGCCCCCCCGCGGCATGGAAGGCACTCTAAAGATCAATGTAGACGGCTCATTTGCAAATGGAGAGAGAACAAGAAGTATTGTCAGCTCTAATTGTTAGTGGGTTGTCACGGCTATGGCCTTTTTATCTCGGCATCCTTCCACTCATTATGATTCGTTGTTTTGAGTGTAGATTTTGATACTGTGATCTTTTTGTTCACTCGATCTTTTCTCAATATATTAATTACCTTTCACCAAAAAAAGAAGAAGTATCGTCAGCATATATAGAGACGATTCCAGGAAGATCGAGACTGGATTTGTGGAGGAAGTGTGTACGAACTCAATGGAACATCCAACGTCTTATCTCTGAAGGCAAAAACTTGCTAGCCCATTACAAGAGCATTCTAATAGCCCACTGCAAGAGAGAAGCCAACTAGGTGGCTGATTGGATCTTTAAGGCCCATTAGCGAAAATCCCTTCCCAGCAACTGGGTTTCTTATCTCTTAAAATGGAACCTGATTTGTTCATAGGCCCACTTAGTTTGTAATCGCGAGCCTACTTGAAGAAATAAAAGAAGTTTGTATTGACCAAGCAAAAAAAAAGAAGGAGAAAAAAAGAAAAGGAGACCAACATTCAGGAAACTTTCCACAGTCAACATGGTCACAGGAAACCATAATTCCAATGTGTACACGTCTAATTCTGAATACAACCCCAGTTGGAGAGTATTCTCTAAAATAATTTAGCAGTAGAGCTAAGTGGATTGAGACTAGACACCATGTTGGGATGTCAAGCCTATAGAAAGTTTGAAAACTATGCAATCCAGTGGAACTAGACATTCACCTTTTAAACAAAAAAACAAGAGAATCTTTTGAAAGAAAACAAATTCCATTTCGATCTTTGCATAATTTTATGGAACTAGCAGAAATTGGCTATTGAAAACTTCAAACCATGATGATCGTGTTCATGGAAGAATGGGGAGAAAATCCATTAGTAACCAAAAACCCTAGAACCACCTACACATTTCGCCCCATGTTACTGTTTTGATTATATGGATGCATTCGAGAAATTAATTTTTAATTTTTAAAAAGCAAGCTAAAAATATTCATGGTTTACCTAGCCTAGATGTAGACAACAAGAATTTCCAAATTCGTTCAATTTTTTTTTTTAAGTTTATTTGGAATTATTGAAAAATGCTATCTAGAATAAGTCAATAAGTCATATAGAAATTTTTTTGAGTTTTCAAATCCATACTAATTTCAAAGAACTAGAAAACTTCTCCTTCTATTTCACCATGTCATACAAGATCTTGTGGATATGAAGATGAAATGGCATGAGGACACTAGAAGTGTCTAAAATTTTGTATGATCCTCACTTTAGTTTTTACTAACTCATTTAAGTGTCAAATTAGAGGAAAAACGATCATTAAAATGCCTCTATAGCAAGAAACTCCGTAAAAAATATTAGATGCCTTTTATAATTAAAATTTCAATATGTGTTGGCATTTTTTAAGAGTTGAAAGACGCTGTCGTCCAACTCTTACCTCATCGTTGCTGTCCTCACTAGCCACTGAATGACACCACCATTCGTTATTCGCTAACCGGCATCCATCACCCCCTATGCACGACCATTATCGTCCCACGCATGGCCACCATCAATCACTATGCCACCTCAACCATTCTCCCACAGGTATCACCCGACCGAGCACGAGCACAGACATGGCGACCACTATCAACCCATCGGTCACCAATATCTCCGGCGGCCATAGATTGAAGCCACCTGCTGTTCACCGCCCTCGCTGGTCGCTAACAATGCCTGCGGCTGCGGTCAATTCGCCTCGTTTCTACTTTGTTTTCCGGCAAAGAAGGCTCGAAGATTTTGGGGGTTCGCCCGAAGCTCATTCGTTGGTGTCAACCACTAGCGACAACTTTCCTCATCGTTTTTAACCTGTCAAAGCCACCATCGACCGTCGCTATTCATCATCCTGGAGCAACAAAGGAGCGGCTCGGCTCTATTTTGCCCTATTTCTCAGCTAGAAAAATTAAGGTGCTTCTAGCTCGTCCGATGCTCCTCTGCCGGCTCCGAATCATTAGTGACGATGTTATGAAGACCCCCCTTACTAGCTGAATAATCCACGGCCACAGAAAACCATTGTCTCCGTCGATTCTCGTCATAGTCGCCGTCACTCTATTTCGACCCGCTTCTCGCTCGGGAAAGCTCAAAGAGGCTTGTGCTTGTTTGAAGACCTATCCTTGATGCCCATCAACTTAGGCGATGCAGTTAAGAGCCTCCCAGGTTTGGATGTTCTAACTATGGCGAGAGGACTTCTCCTTCAGCCAAGTAATTCCATCATCCCTATTCCCCTCTGTTTTGGTGAAGTTTGAACACTCCTCCTTCAGCCAGGTAATATTCAGTTTCTTATTCGCTTCATTGAAATGTAGAGCCACTCGTCATGCTCTTGCTCTTTATTTGCAAGATTGAGCTGTTAAATTTGGGACAAACCGAATTAGGGTTTCGAATTTGGGTTGAATTGGTCATTAGAATTTCGAATCGGAGAATTTCTTTCAATTTTCGAATTAGGGTTTGGGGTAAACGTCTACAACGACGTCGTTTAGGAGTTTATATATTGACTTGGCATCCTCTCGAGCCACGTTGGCCAAAGAAATTAATAAAATATGACAATGTAAAATTTCTAATGACCCAAGTCAGAGTTGACACTTAAGTGATTGTTTTTCTCCCCAAAAAGTGAATATCAAAAAACATTTATCGCTAAAGTGAGCGTTATGAAATTTTTAGCACTTCTAGTATCCTTTTGTAAATAGAAATTGCAAACATGGCCTCGGAAAAAGGAATATCCTTTGGTTTGCCCAAATTTAATGAAGGTTTAACGAAGTTTATTTGGGTAATCCTTGCATATTTGGCATCTCAAATACAGAAAGAAAGAAGATATTAGCGGAATATTTGTAGAAGAAACTCGATGGTGGAGACCCAAAGCCCCCCTCGAGCTACGGAAATACCAAATTACCAATCAACAAGCGTGGATCCGGCATGAGCAAGACGAAGAAAAGTAGGATTCTTGGAACTTGGAAGTGCCCCAGGGAGAATTCTATTATTGGGCAAGATACTACTCAGCACGGACCGATTCTGTTCAAGGGAGTAGCGGTACGAAAGACGATCAACACGTGAATAGGGATAAAACATAATCATGTTTAGTATGCTATGATAAAGATCCAGCCTGTTAAGACTCATTTTGTAATGGAGAGGGCTTTCGATGGCTTTTGCAATCGGAGGTTTTCTTTCGATGAAAGATCGGGATGTGTCCAGAATGAGGTATGATTAAATCGACTGAGGCAACTTTTAAACCTCATAAATATTTTCGTTGAGTAGTTTAGCTCTTTTGATCCCTTGTGAGATGAAAGTACCTCTTCTGTCAATAGAATTAGATCGGTATTCTCCGTCTAAAACCGTATTAATTTAATCAACTAAAGACACTTTTCTTAAGGACCAGACTGAAAAGATTGAAGGAACTTTAGGGGGAAAAGGAAACCATAACTGTCATAATTTTCGTATGAGACTTACTTAAATGCGATAACTTTTTTTTTTTTTTTTTCGATCACTTGAGTGTCATAACTTATACACGACGCTCATTTGAGTGTCACAACTTTTTTGCTGATCACTTGAGTGCTATAATTTATATACAATGTTCACTTAAATATCACAACTTTTTCTTCGATCACTTGAATGTCATATAATTTTTCAATTAATTACTTGAGTGTTATAACTATACAAAAATAATCACTACAAGTGTTATGTCATGTTGGATTTTGAGTAGTTAGGTAAATATTTTTTAAATTTTTTGGCTTTTAATTGATCAGACCAAAGTTATGGCACTTAAATAAATATTTGCACTCAAGTGAGCGCCGAACCAAAGTGATATTCTCACCGCAAAGTTTAGGACAATTGTAGTCATTTTTTACTCTTGTAGAGAATAAACTAATAAGAAAGAACTTGAAGGACAAAATTGTAAATTTTGACGAAAATATTCTAAATTCTTGGACTTGTTGATTTCAACTTATTGAAATTTTATTAGGATATGTTTAGTTGAAGTTTTAAAATTTGTCAAGAAAGTGTAATTGAGTTCTAAAACTTTCGAAAAATGTAATCAAATCTTAAAAATTATTAAATCGGTGCAATTGTGTCATTCTGTTAACTCCATCTAATTTAACTAACGAAAAATACTAACATGACTTTTTTTTTTATTACTTTTTCTATCCTAAAGTGGTGTTGACGAGGCCAAAACAATAAAGATAATTCCAAAACGATGTCCTTTTGGTCTAAATTTAATTTTTCATATAAATATTAATTAAATTAAATTAAAAAAATAACTAATTTTTCTTTTTTAAAAAAAGAAGAAGAAGAAAGAAGCAAACCAGTGACTTGTTACTGTCGCCCCACCATCATCAGAAAGGGCTACTGATGGTGGGGCAAGGGTTGGCCGAGGTTGTTGGGCTTGGCTAGTGGCTGGCGACCGTGGTTGATTGTAGGTGGAGGCCATTGTTGGTTGTGGTGGGGTTGCCACCTAGCCTCGCCACAGCTAGTGGCGACCCTTGTCTCAATTGGGGTGAGGGTTTGCGGGCCCTTGACTAGCTAGCGGCACCAGTTGACCCTCGCCCGACCGTTGGCGGCTCTTTTCAACGATGGTAGGGTGGTGGCGACAAGAGCCTTTACTAGTTTGCTCTCTCTCTCTCTCTCTCTCTCTTAAATATAATTTTATTTATATTAAAAATAAATTTGGCTCACAATAATGTCGTTTTGAGGTTATCGTTTTGTTTCGGACGCATGAGAGAAGAAGTAATAAAAATAATAATTAATACTTTGAAAAATCCAAAACTGGTACACCAGTAACAAATTTACTCGAAATTAATTTTTTGACAACCAAAAGCCCAAAATTGGTACACCTTTGATAATTTTACAAAAAATTAGTATAATTGTGACAAATTTACCCTATATTAGTTTTCGTTAAATTTTACTATCAAATTACTAAGTTGAATGACACGTGATAGTTGATTGGTGTACCAATTTGTGATTTTATTCTCTGTTTGTTACATTTATACAATTTTTATTATTTTTCGTGGTATTAATCTAATTTAATGGAGGGTATATTTGTTTGGTGTTTTTGGTGATCAAATAAATTAATTTGGGGTAAATTTATTATAAGTGTACCAATTTAGGATTTTTTATAATCAATTAGGGTAAATTTGTTGTGGATATACCAGTTTGGGATTTTTCATAATTAAAAAATTAGTTTTGAGTAAATTTATCATATGTGCACCAGTTTGAGTTTTTTCAAAATATTAACTCTAAAAAAAATCACATCAATATTTTTCATTAGCCAAATTAAATGGAATTAATTAAAAGACTTGATTACACTAATTTGACAAGTTTTGAACTTGAATGTATTCTTTTGAAAATTCTAGAATTTAATTATGCTTTCATTCCAATTTTTAGGATTTCTAATGCACGTATTCCAAATTTTCTTCTGGCCCTCCCTCGGTTCCTCCCTCGCACCTCCGGTCCCTCATCTTTTTTCCGTCTTTTCAATCAAGTCCTCAGTCCCTCTTCTTATACAGTCTCTCCATCACACGCTTGAATCAAAAACTCCAGAGTCGAAGAAGGGAGGAAACCATGGATGCCTTGGCTTCGCAAGCGGCCATAGCCCAGAAGACGTGGGAACTCGAGAACAACATCCTCTCCACCACCGCCGGCTCCGGCGCCGGCGGCGGCCCCGCCGACCCTTCGAAGCTCGACCAGTCGGACTCCATCTTCTTCTACGACGAGGCCGGCCAGGCCCGGTTCCAGCAGGAGAAGCCCTGGTCCAACGACCCCCACTACTTCAAGCGCGTCAAGATCTCCGCCCTCGCGCTCCTGAAGATGGTCGTCCACGCCCGCTCCGGCGGGACCATCGAGGTCATGGGCCTGATGCAGGGGAAGACCGACGGCGACGCCATCATCGTCATGGACGCCTTCGCCCTCCCCGTCGAGGGCACCGAGACTAGGGTTAACGCCCAGGCCGATGCGTACGAGTACATGGTCGATTATTCGCAGACCAACAAGCAGGTTCGGCTTGGCTCTTCGTCTTTGCTCCCTCTCCCTCGAACCCTAGTTTTCGGTATCGGATCGTCCTATTCGATGTTTCTAAGTGGCATCGAATCAAGAATCTTGGAGAGAATGTTGTTTCCCTGAAAATGGGGCTCGGTAGCTTATTGAATTCATTGAAGGGTGTTGAGGAAAAACAAGGGTTTTTGTCAAGTTCTTTCATTTTGTTTTATGCCTGCGATGATTTTGCTTTGAATTGTGTGATAGCCTGAGATGGTGGCAGTACTCGTTATGATTTTTAAAGTAAAGTACAAAATTCTGTATGTAGGCTGGGAGGTTGGAGAATGTTGTTGGATGGTACCATTCGCATCCTGGATATGGGTGCTGGCTCTCCGGCATTGATGTTTCGACACAAATGCTCAACCAGCAGTTTCAAGAACCCTTTTTGGCTGTCGTCATCGATCCGACGAGGACTGTGTCTGCGGGTAAAGTGGAGATTGGGGCATTCAGGACATATCCAGACGGATATAAGCCTCCGGATGACCCTGTTTCCGAGTATCAAACTATCCCTCTAAATAAAATCGAGGACTTTGGCGTGCACTGTAGACAGGTTTTCTAGTTTTTCTTCGGTTTCAACTTTTGGAGCCTGTATAGTGCTGCCGCTATAACTCGTCATGTTTGCTTCTGCAGTATTATGCCCTCGATATCACTTATTTTAAGTCCTCTCTTGATTCCCACCTCCTGGATCTGTTGTGGAACAAGTACTGGGTGAACACTCTTTCATCTTCACCTTTATTAGGAAATGGAGACTATGTTGCTGGACAGATTTCTGATCTAGGTATCTGTTCTTCTAGTTTCTCTCTGGCCGAATTATAACATGAAGTTCTATATTTTTCATTACTCAAACATATCCATTTTTGTCGACTATGCAGCTGAAAAGCTGGAGCAAGCAGAAAATCAGTTGGCACATACTCGCTTTGGGCCATTGATAGCACCTCCTCAGAGAAAGAAGGAGGTGATTGTTGCTTTTTCTCATCCTTTTCTTGCTGTCTTGCTAAACATTGCTCTTGCTTTTTGGGTTTCTGTTGTCACTCTGCTTTTATTATGGTTATGGGCAATTTTACTAACTTCTACTACGTTCCCGAATCAGTTGTGGCCCTTCTACGTAAGCATTAGAGTGCTGTTGAAAGTTAATTAACTTTACTATTTTATGTTATGGTCAGGGCCTTCTAAGGAACATGGGATGATATTTTTTTTTATTTTCTTTGGCAACTGAGAGATGATGTAATGTTGAGATCATGTCTGCTGCTGCACTGACAACCCTAGAAAATGACATAAAGCAGGCTTTTTCTGCTGCTAGATGGGCACGTAAACCAGTTTTTGATTGTGAATCAGTAGTTAAAAAGAGAATGGGAGTTGAGAATTTGCTCTACGTAGGATGAATTCATGAGAACTCTGGTTTACATGAAGCCTGTTAGAGTGATTCATTGAATGGAAGGAACATCAAATTTGGACCTCCTCTTATGTTATAGCTTGTTCTTGAATGCAAGATAACCTGCCCAGTCACTATAAAAGGTGAAGGATTTCAGAGACATCTGAAGATTAGCTTCTTGAAAAATTGCAACTTCCAGGCTTCCGTATGAATTTCAGTTCATAGCTTTCGGCTTTGTCTTCCCACGTCATGATATGGAAATCCATATGATTTCCTGTGATCTTGTTGGTAAAGTTCTCTGGAATGATCAATATACAATGTTGTCGTGAATCATTCCCCGCAGCACCTATCTTCAGTATTGAACTTTGGACTTAGCTTTCCCATGATCGTGAATCATTCCTCCAGGGACTTCAGCTTTCAACTTCCTTGGAAGTCACATTTGAATATACAATCCGATATCTGTGCTTGTTGCTCTCCTTGTTGCTTACCTGCATTATAGCATGAAGTTCTGCAGTTTTTTAGTTTCTAGTTCAGTAAGCTTGAGTAAGCCATGTAAAGGTTTTACAATTTTATGATGATGATGCTCTTATGAATAGGAGATCCCCGTGCAATTTTTTTATCATTTATATAGTTGAAGTAGTTTGGTTGTTCTGTTCCCCTTTAAAAACAGATATGGTTCAGTGGCATCCTTGTTTTGTCTATTGTAACAAAGCTGGATGCCTCATTTTTTTGTGCTCTGGCCTTTTTCTTTTAGGTTATACATAGTGCTTGAAATCAGATACAATTTTTTTTCCATTGAGCAAAGTCACTCCTATCCATTTTTGGGTTGGTGCTCATCTTATATGTCGTTTGCTTAGAGGGAAGAGGATAGGATTATCTAAAGGTTAAAAAATTTTGTGGCCAACTATACCATTTCTCACGAAGCACCCTGAAATTTGCTTTCTAGTCTGTCTCTTTTACAATTCAGAATATCTTGTTGACAACTTTTTGGTAAATTGCAGGAAGACTCTCAACTCACCAAGATTACTCGTGATAGTGCAAAAATAACTGTAGAGCAAGTGCATGGCCTGATGTCGCAGGTGACCATTGATTCTTGAACTTTGGATTGTGCTTAATATCTGATCATGATACGTGACTTCAATTTATGCACTTTGTTATTTAGCAATGCACTGACTGTTTCTTTCTGCTTGTCTAGGTTATTAAGGATATTCTTTTTAATTCTGTTCGCCAATCCCAGAAATCATGCTCAGAGCCATCTGGGCCTGAACCCATGGTCGAGACCTGATGCTGACATACATGCGTTACTACAGCTGACGTATGCATTTTCTTGGCCTTCATTTGCGGTAGACCGTGATGAGGTTGAATCCAAGGGAATCAACTAGGATGCACATTTTTCATGGTTAATGATTTTGTAAATTATCCAGCATCAAGTGTCGAATTGGTTGGATTTTATGGTGGCTAATGAGAGGTGAGGGGTGGATTGCGGCGGATTATAAGATACAAACATTTAAGTTTGGGTTTAGTTGAAGTGAGATGTCCTTGAAAGTCCTTGGCAATGCGCGTGAAGTTTGAGTCTTCTTGCTTCTTTGACCGGCAACTTTGGGCTTGTTCTGGAAGAAGTGTACTTCAACTCTGATCTTCTTTCAAATGGGGGACGAGTATGACATAAGGCCCGCCATGATTCTCGAGTGTTTGACACTGGTGTCCGACTCGTATCATCTCTGCTTCTGTGGTTCGGCTACCCCTATCATGCTCTGTATCTGCCTGAATTTTTTTAGCATAGTGTGACCTATTCGCTTGATCTTTTAACTATGAGAAATGGTCTAATCTTCTGGGCAGACTCTGACCTTGTCTATCTGGGATTGTCCTGCTTGTCTTTCCCCATCGAAGTCCAAAACCCTACGAGATCTCCAAATGTAGTTTTGGGAAATCTGTAGGTTAGGCCCGGAAAACAAGGGGAAAAGTTGTGTTGACCATTCACAAAGCCATCTTCCACCCTGACACTGCACTCGTTAACCTCCTTGAGTTTCAAGCTAAACTTCCAACAAGATGCGTTCTCGATCTCCTTGTGCTTTAAGCTCTTAAAAAGCTCAAGCATGGTATGCAAAACTTACATTTACCAAAACCATAAGACGCATCGCCTATGCAGAAAATTCTATAAAGATTGATATGCTGCGAAACGAACATGGAGCCAGCGGGGGACAAGCAAGAGCTGTCGCTCTTCTCCCCCCACCCCCAAAGCCCTTGTAAGTTACTATCATTTTAATAAAAAAAAAATGGTCAGTCGGTACAAGTGGGGGAAATTACAAAAGTCGGCCCTTTACTACCAGTCGAATTCACTTTTGGTCTCTGTACAGTATTTCGTTATGATTTAGTCCCCAAACTTTTCTCTGATGATTATTTAATCGAATGATTAAATTTTCCGTCCAAATGTAATGAAATATGCTGAGTCAATACCGATAAATTGACATTTGGCGTCTAAGTGTACAAATTTCTAAGAAGATCACACTTTTGATCCATGTGCTTCTAGAAATGTTCGGTTTTAGTCCTTGTAATTTGTTTTAGTTACAATACTATCCTTCATGTTATTTTTTAACAAAAACCTAGTTTCTTTCATCGCATCTTAATCCAAAATGTTGTAAGATGTCAAATTAAAACCAAGTATTAGTTGGTATTCCTACATTTACAAATTTGCCCGATTTGATTGAATGTCATATTAAGATGGATGCTATCGTATGCAAAATATTTATGATCAATATGATGTAGGGTTGTTGATGATATAATTTGAAGGTTTCTTATAAACTTTCTAAAATATTTTAGCTTTAAAATAACGAGTTTGAGCTATGGTTAAATTATTTAAAAATGATCCTTTTTTTCTCCCCAAGTAGTCCTAGATACTATTATACGGATCTATAATGATAATGAGGATGTTAAGTTATTCATATGATGAATTAATCTTGCTTGGGCAATCTATCTGATTGTGCTCACCTGTAAACGTAAAAATCACCAAATAATAATTTGCTTCAAATTGACATTTTCTTAAGATCTCTAATAAAGATATGACTAAGGAAATTAAGTTTTCATCAAAAAAATAATTTAAGGACTAGTTTTATAGCTAAACAAAATATAAGGACTAAAAAAACATATTCTTAGATGTTAGAGGACCAAAAGTGTAACTGTTTTAGAGACTTGTACACATTGGCCTTTTATGTCAACTTGGCGGTGCTGACTTAGTATGTACGGTCGACATTTAGATAGAAAGTTGAATTTGGTCTTGAATTGTTGCCACATATGAGTTGGGGAGGACTAAAGATACGTTTGGCAAGCATTCTGTTCTTTAGAACAATTTTTGCTTAAAAATGATTTTTTTATTTTATTTTTGGGAACAATTTCGGAGTTTTTAAAGGCACTTGGTAACTGCCTAAAATTTTTATTCTCGAAATAGAAATGCGTTTGGTAGGACTCTTAAAGCTTTTATTTTTTCTTTTAATTTTTAATACTTTTATTATAATTTTCTTATTTTTCTCTCTTATTTTTCTTTTTCCTTTTCTCTTTTTCTTCCCCTTTCTTTGTGTCCGGTGATCAGCTTGGCGAGGTCTGGCGAGCTCACGGGAGGTTCACTTGGCCGCCGCGAGCCTCGGCCTCACAGATCTAAGTGAGGCCGAGCCTTGTCGATGGCCAGGTGAGCATTGCCTAGCCTAGCGAGCCTCCATATGGCTGGGCGAGGCTCGAGCTAGCCTTGGCTGGGCAATGTTGACTTGGCTATGGCCCGACAAGGCTGAGCCTCACATCGCCCTAGCGAGGTTAAGCCTTGCCATGGCTCGACGTTGCTAGGGGCCGACGGACCCTCCAACGAGATTGCCGATCCTCGTTTGGCCAATCGAAGAATAGAGAAGAGAACAGAACAAAAATATGACTTGATTCCAAAGAAAAGGATAGAGAAGAGAACAGAACAAAAATATGACTTGATTCCAAGAATTGTCGGTAGGAATAAGAAACAACTTTTTTCTACTTTTTGATTCTGTTTCAAGCTTATTATCGGAAAAAAAACTGATTTTTCTTCATGGAAACAAAAAATTTACTAAAAAGATTTTTATTTTTATTTTTTGCTTTGGGGAATAAAAAAATAGAATCAGACACTATTTAGGGTGTTTCCAAATAGGCCCTAAATGTATTAGGAGTATAGTTCAAGGACCAAAAGAGAACTCGTGTAATAGTACAAGGACAAGCTTTATAATTCCCCTCTATAATTCTTAAGGACTAGACTATAACTCAGCTCGCCAAAATTGAATGGATAGCTTAGCCAAGTCAAATTTTCTTCTTTCGACTTGTTTTACATTTTGTTATTTTCTTTTGTACACAAGTTAATCATATCCCTTCCATGTCGTTTTAGCTTTGTCACTGCCGAGAAGGTAAATTATTCTTAGGAAAGTTACACAAAACTCTCTCGAACTGTTAGGTAGTATACATTTGCTCATAAACTTTCTAAGTGTTACCTATTACCCCTTGTATTTTCATTTTATTGTAGTTATTAACCACCTCTATTTACACTAAAAAGACGAAACTATCCTCAATCTTTCAATTGCAGTTTTATGTGATGGTCCCACTTCTTTATTTTCTATTTTTCCTTTTTCAATTTAGCAAGTTAACAACAAAGATATCATTTTTGTATTTCCTATCTTCGCAACTTTATCTCTCATCAAATGAGATCCAAACACCCAAAAAGGTTTTAGCTATACTTTTTAGCGTACTACCAAACAAAAAAAAAACTAATTTTTTTCTTAAAAATAATTTCCACAATATATATATTTTTTTCATATAAATTTTCCATGATACAAACACACCTCAAGATTAGTACAACACCTGAAGATCAGGGCAAACACAAACTTCATGGCCGGGAGGGTATATTGCGTCTGCAATCATGGGACATGAATTATTCAAGTTCCTACAGTGAATTCCATGAAAATTCTTTCTATTTTACCTTCCAATTCTTTAGGTGTAGAGAAGAGCATGATTTTCTTATGCATCAAACCATTATTTTTCTGGTTTTACGTTTGTGTTTATATTGCATCATAGGATGATGTAAGCACTGACAAATGGCACTGATTCAGTGACTCCTAGCACAAGCGTGAGAATAGAATGGTAACAACATGACTGATTCCAAATCACAACAAGATCAAGAGATAAAAGCCAACTTCCCCGGTGATAGAACATAAAAAAAAAAAAAAAAAAATGGAACAGGATTGGCCCTGTAATTTCGGTAAAAGAACGGGGAAACATACTTTTATCCCTCCGAAATTGCTGATTTCCCTTACCAGAAGATAAGGTCAAGAACCAACTTTTGAGTGGACAATTTTATTTGATTTCCCCATTATTCTTTTTGTCTTCTCATCAGGCCTTGGAACAAGTGCTACATTATGATATCCCATATACATAAAATCAGTAGAGAAGTAGTTACAGCAATAGAATTTCGAACATGCCTCGTCTATTCCATGGAAACGTCGCTTTTAGGTCGAAAGCATTCGCACGCAAACTCCTTGAGACTTCTTGTTCATTCCTGGTGCTTATATTTTGGTGAATCAATCTGATAGTGGCCTCTTACGTCTCCTTATTCCACCATAAGGCAAAAAGGCCAGCGCCAAAAGCTTTACCAAATCATGCTTGTCGTAACCCTCTCCGTTCGTTTGTCCGTCTGTCTGTCTGTCTGTATATGTGTATATGTTTTAAGATTAAAATTAGGATTCCTAAAAGATAAGATAAATTTTCTCTCGCTTAGCACTATTTCCCCAAGATTTTAGTTTGATGGAGATAGCTTGCCACCATGAAATCGAAAGAGCCAAGTGATAGATAGGACTTAAAAGCAAGAAAAAGCGCACTCGTAGTTTTGGAGGTATACTTTAGTGAGGGCATTTGTGAGTCTAATAATAAAAGTTATGCACTCTTAATCTGATAAGATCATGCCATAAAAAAGGCAAAAGAAAAAAATATATTGTGGATATGAAAAAAAAGAGAGGGAGAATTGTCCAAAAAATCTTAAATCTATTGCAATTTTGTCAATCAATTTTAAACTTTTAATTGTATCAATTGAATCTTAATTTTACATTTTATCAATTGAGTCAATCCAACCAATTTTAAGTCATTGACATGAATGCTAGTCGTCTTACATGGCATAGCAGTTGTTGACAGGACAATTTCTATAATATTTTAATATATTTTCTAATTATTTATTAATTATTTATTTTTTCTAATCTTTTTGCTTTTTGCCCTTCTCTTTTCTTTTCTTTTCTTTGTTTTCTTACGACTCTAGTTGGTGACTAGCGAGGGCATCGGACCCTTGCCTAGTCACACCCTCGCCTAGATTTGGGTAAAGGCCACGACGCCTTCACCCAGCCTAGGCGAGGGTTGTTGGCTAGTGTTATAAAAATAGAGAAAATAAAAATTCGAAAAAATATTAAATATTATTAAAATTTGTCCACGTTAGCGTTGATCATATTACATATAATGATTGGCATTTCCGTCAATGATTTTCAATTAAAATTGGTTGAATTGACTCAATTGACAAACGTGAAAAATGATTATGACTTAATTGCTGAAATTAAAAATGTTTAGGAATAAATTGGCAAAAGTATAATGGGTTTATGGCTTTTTGGACAACTTTTACAAAACAAAGATCATCCGTCAAAGTATCATACACCGCTTATCAATGGGATTGATATACTAATTAAATTAGCTTAAGTTTTTTGGGTGAACTTTCTAACATGATATCAAAAGCGGGCTCTCTTCGGTTAATCTTGCGTGTGTGGCTCCCCATTCATCCATCCATAGTTCCTGATGTGGCAGTGGTCTTTTGGATCGTACTTCCTCATGGATACGCATAACTTAATCAATCATCTCATAGCGATATATTTGGGATATTGTGGGGATACATCAGAATAGTCTCATAATGGTTGGTGAGTGCTTTATGAATCTAGATATGGATGGCTCAAAGACCAACTGATTCTTGGCCTTTGGATCATTAGGCATTTCTTTGACCGATCATACGTCCATCAGCCATCCAAAGGTTCATTTCTCATCTCAAATTTCCTACTTTACGTTGAAATGCACGTTTATGAAGCATATATTCTCTTTCATCTGACTTATCTTTGGAGTAGGCAAGATAAAAGACGTCTACTCCAAGCCTTTGGACTTTTATCGCTTTTATTCGTATTCCATGTCAATTCATGCATGTGTCCACATGAAGGAAAATATATCTTCTTTGCTTACCAGAAGATAGGGTCAAGAAAAATTACAAATAATAGAACTTCTCCCATAAATTGCAATTTTCTAGTGACTGCTGAACTTAACTCGAAACTTTTTTCACATTAATTTTCTGGGTTTCAATGAAAGATATGCCAAAAATGAGTAAAAAGCTACTCGTTATTTTTCTATTTATGACAATCTCGCAAAAATAAAATAAAAATGGAAATATGAATATAATTTAAGCCTTGAAAAATTATGGTGGCAAAGCTTTGGAGAGTCATCTTCTTCCTTGGGTCCCCTCAATTTTATTTTTGTCAGGATCCTGTTTGAAATTCAACGTTCTGTGCCGCTTCATTGGCCATTTTCAAGCTAATTATGAGTGGTTTGGCGTAGTGAAGGTGAACTGAGATATATAAAAAGTGCGGCTTTTGTTTTTTGGTCGAGAAAAAAAAGGTGTGGCTATTGACTAGTTTTGAGATATCTAACCTTCCTTCCAATACTAATTAAGCTAAAAAATTAAGGACGGAGCTTACGGAGAGAAATAATTAAGAGATGGTATGATTAACGTAATTGATTCTCCTTTGATTGAAAATATGAAAAACTTCTCTAATTCCTTCGGTGTTATTTGGAAATATTGCCTAATTAATCACTCCAGTCCATTTTCATTGAAAATTTCTAATGTGACGGTCTTGTCACCATTGGTTATTTTACACGGTGCACCACTACATCAACAATTTCGGTAAAAGTTGGTTGGAAGGACAATATTGAAATTTCGCGCAAAAAGTTTAGGATTCAATTTATAAAATTAAAAAGTTTAAAATCAAATTGATATATGTATAATAAGTTTATGACTAATTGGATAATTTCCCCTTGTGGTCTAGGTGGTGGCCCACTTAATGGAAGATGAAGCAAAAACAAATCTTATGTGTAAAGTTTCTAGACAATTCTTGAAATGGAGTAGTTATTATACACTGTAAAGGGAACTAGGCCAATAATCCTTGAAATATATTAGTTATTTTACATTGTAAAGGGAACTAGGCCAACTCTCATTGCGAGTGGGATGTAGCATTAACTACTAATCGATCGACACATCGAGCCTTCCGGTAGAAGTTGCTTTCGCCACAAATTGGTAAAAAGGGCTTCTTAATAAGAGATGCTTTAGGGAAAAGCGACAGAATAATCTATTGTGTGCTCACCCCCACAACCGTTCTTTTTTAATTGAGTAATTGTAACCCTAACTGGAGTGATGATGAAAATCATCCACTGCCTCTTATAAATTAAAATATCCCTACACATATAGTTACCTTAAAATATGCACATCCAGATAGATAGACCTGACTCGATCATGGGTTTAGCGGTTCCAAAGATCCCCTTAGGCTAACCAATGCTAGAAAAGCTCGGTAAATTTGGGCAGGTTTGGTGTTTAGCTCCAAAGTTGGGCTTGCCCCGGTTGCGAACTGAGCTATACCCACTCATTATGGTAAATAACAAGTTAGACTTTGACCAAATGCCTTGTCTAATCAAAGCATATATCCAATATTCGGAAATAGGAGATTGCCTTTGGCACCTCTGCACAGTGTAGGGTCACTCTTTATGGACGGAGTGATTTGGACGAATCTCTGCCTCCATTCTCTTTCCCTAATACTCAGACAAATAGTAGTCCACACGAACCCAACACCTCATGTCCCTCTAAAGAATCTTGAAAATCAAAATGAGGGTACGATGGCCATGATCATCATCACCAAAAAGGAATGGAGGCCAATATAGTACTACTCCTAAGGCATCTTTTATGCCTACCTTCCATTTTTTTGTTCTTTTTCTTTATCATTTCTTTTCCTTTTTCTCTGCCTCCCAAAATGCCCAATCTCCAAGATCGAATGAAGTGAAGGTACGTGGGTCCGATTAGAATTTTAGGCATTAGGGAACTTTTACTTTTGTACTGGAAAAGCATGTTGGGTGATGGAGGATGAGCCTTCTGGGAGAGGTAGACCGATGACCACCACCTCTTTCTTCCCCAACTTGAAGGGCACAACACGTCCGTTTAAGTGGTTGACTTTTGAGGTCCCCGCTCATTGTTGTCAAAATTAGCAGTTCAACTCTGCAAAATCGTGATTTCACGAGTTAAAATTCATTAAGAATTTCAATGTATGTAGTGACTAAACCTTTATAAGAAATTTCAAAGTAATCATTCCAATCAATTTTTAAACGAAATCCAATTATCGCCAGCTATATTACGTGACATATCGGCGATTTTCAGCAAAAACTGACCAGAAGGGTTACATTAGAATTTTGCGCAAACAAATTAGGGCTAAATTGTGTAAATTGAAAAGTTTATAATTGAATTAATATTCATATAATATGTTTATAACTAATTAGACAATTTTTCCTATAAGGTGGATACAAGAAGTGAGCTATGTTTGTATTCTTTTGTGCCACTTGTACTTCTTTTTCTTAATTTAGATTTTCTTTTTTCTTCATTTTCATTGTTAACATGTTTATCTAAAAAATATGCATATATATATATATTGTTTATTCTCTAAATAACCATTTAATTCATAGAGATACGTCTGTTTAAAATTTCAACGCATTATTTTGCATAGAGGTGGTTTATTTCATGCAATGTGAAAAAAAGCACATTTATTAGTTTCTATAATGCATGTTCTATTTTGATGAAATAATTTGGTCTCTGGCTATTGTTTATGCTTCAACTCGACATTATGTGGTAGGTTTTTCTTGTCTATGAAAGAAAAAAATTATAGAAATCATGAGTAGTATAATGAGGAGGTGACAGATATAGTATAAAAATACTATTAGAAAAGTGATGAAATGTATATTTTAACGTTCTTCCTTGAATTGAAGTATATCTTCTTGGAAAATTTTCTATGATGCTTAGAGAAGTATATTATAGCAAAATAATCAGATGTTGCTAATATGTATTTGAGTGTCTAAAACGAACAGCTTCTGTGTACACAAGCAATATGCAGGCACGGAAAGGTTTGGCACTATAAAAGGAGAACGGGCTGCCGGACGGGAAGTCTGGAAGGACATTTATAGAAAAAGAACAAGTTATGAAATAAGGGTTTGCTAAAACTTGGGTGGACCAATAAAAGGTGAATAATCTATAGAAAATAAGGCTGTCAGCTTGCTTGGAGGAATTCATTTGCAGAGGGTGAACAGACCATATGGTGAAAATTCATGAACAATCTGAAAGGACCATCTTACAGAAGTAGCACATGCTACAAACAACGTGGATGGTTACAAACCTATACAATCTTTATCAGTTTGAATTAGACTCAAGACGGTGTTTATAGCTGTCTATAAGTGTTGGAAATCGCTAAAAGTAGTTTGGAGTGAATCGAACTCTCTTTTCGACAAAAAAATAAAATAAAATTGGACGTATTTTACCATTTTTAGATAATTAGAAAATTTTTTAAGTTGATTGCAGAAGCAGATTGTTCTACTTCGGAAATTGACCTAAAATGCTCCATAGAAGGGCGTTATGATGGTCAACGAAGGTCAGACCAGCGGCTACTTAAGTGGACAAAGCTTTCAATTATCTAGTAAGATTTTAGTTGCCACTAATTATTTCAAGCAACCCATTACTTACCACATCAAGTAATTTGTGGCTTTATTGAGTCTACTAAGTTAATGCTAAATAAGGTTATTAAATACTTAATTTTGTTATGTGCTGAATTTTCAATTTTCAACGCTTAATGGTGTTATCAAACGTGCACTAACTTTTATATTGAACAAACCTTAACACAATGAGGTAAATTGGGTACCAATAGTGGAAAAATTATGATTGCTCATGAAGATACGAGCAATGATTTATCATTCTTTTACACTTTGATGCATGATGACCATCATCGACCTCAAGAGATTATTTACCCCTGCCATCATTGCTACGGGGTTTAAACAAATATACCTCCATAATGTACACCAAAATCACAGAGAAATGAGTTCAGTAATTACTCTTTCCCTCTTAGAATTTCACCATTACATGTTGTCATACTTGTGTGAGAAGAGAGAATGCTTTCTTGTTCTTGTTTTGAAGAGTTGTGATGAATAATGTGTGATTTGACATATTTACAGACAAATAATAACACATCTATTGGGAATATGTATTTTATCTCTACCATCATCACTTTTTTATGATCAATCACCACTTTTCTTCTTGTTAACAATCAATCATTTTCAAATCCAACAACTATCTCTTTTCATGTTCGGCAATTACTTCTTTTCATGATAACAAACTATTTCAACAATCCCCCACTTAATTTATTATTAGTATTAATTTACATATATATATGTGTGTATATATATAGAAAATGTATAATTAAGATTTGAATCTTCATTTAGTGTAAATAATTTCATTAATGAGATCAGTGGTAGAAAAACTTTGCTCCAGGATTCCATTCCTTAATCGAATTATCACACATATGAATTTACAAATATTCGGTTAGAAATTTCCTATGTCTTAGCACTATAATGGCATTGTGCTTTATTCTACATTCATGAACATTTTCAAAAGTTCATCCAACTTTTGTTAGAAGTGGCACCACTTTGTATGTTTGTGAGCATAATTTATTCTTTTCTTTAAGTAATCAAGAATCTTACTTATGGCTTTCCAATGCATAGTTTTAGGATTGCTAGTAAATTTGGATAGTTTACATACAATAAAGGCTATATCTGGTTTAGTGCAAGCATGCATCATACTTCTAATTACACTAGAATAGTCTAATTGTGCTAAAAGCCACCCTTTATTTTTCATCAATTTAATTGACATATCATATCGTATGTTTGACTATTTATTCCAAATGCTGATATTATTTTAATAATTTTCTCCACATAGTGGTCCTGACTTGACACATCCCACTATCTTTGATCAATTTGATATCTAAAATTGTATCATCTTTCATTATAAATAGAGAAAAGAGATACTTTTTTGTTTTATTTATGTCATGCATATTTATTTCAATAGTAAGCATATCATCTATATATAAGCAAATTATAACCCCATTCTTTTTGGTAAATTTTGAATAAATGCACTTATAAGCATTGTTATGTTTAAATGCTTATGATCATACCACCAAATCAAAATTTTCATGTCATTGTTTTAGTACTTGCTTCAAACCATATAATGATTTGTTTACTTCTTATTTTCTTTGCCTATGAACATATTTCATTCTCAACAAATTGCACCTTGAAAATGTTTCATTCTCAACAAATTGCACCTCGTTTGCAACTTTTGTTTTACATAATTAGCCTCAATATCTTGAGAACCTTTCTCAATCAGAATGTAAATTATCCATAATCAGATTCTCGATCGTGTGGGGAAGTTTCTTTTGATAATCATTCGAAGTTAAAGGGAGTTCTAAAATAATCGTAGCAACTTGAAGAGATTCATAAACTTCAATCATAGGGACTTTGAGTTTGGCAACATATATTCGAAGTTCTCCACTTGTTCATAGGGATATTTTTTTGTTAATTGTGATACATTCAAAATATTTCAAAACATTAAATTTATTTGCACCTTGTTTATTAGTATTGTATTTGGTCTCCAAAGTATTCCAAATGCCTTTAGGATTTGTGTAAGATTGAAAATTTTATATAGATGATTGAGAATTCTTCCTCGACACCTCCTTTCATCGTTAATTACTTCTTTAAAAAATAATACATCTCTAGATGTCATTGCCTCATCAAACATTCTTGGATCTTCATTCAAGTCAAACAACATGGGTAATTTATTCACACCTCTACCTTATATCTTTCTACTAGGAGAGTTACATAATCATAACCAAAATCTTTCATTTTCTTCATTCTTTGACTTGTCTTTGGCTCATTTGGAGAATCAAATAGATTTCTTTACTTGAGGATGGATTGCTTGCGTCAATTGTTGTTTATAAAAAAGTCCTAAGGTATCACTTGAATTTTTAATAAATTTGTGTTTAAGAAATTTAACATCTCTTGATTCCACAATAATATTAGATTAATAATTGATAAGTTTTAGAATTTTCAACACATCCAATAGGCGCACTTCTTAATGCCTTTAGGCCTAATTTGGTTCGCGTAGGATCAATAATTCACTTATACGCAAGGCAACCCGATAATTTAAAGGGGTTAATATCACGAAAAAATTTCAAAACTGGTACACTGTGACAAATTTACCCTAAATTAATTTTTTGACCACTAAAAACTCAAAACGGGTACTCTTGTAAAAAATTTATCATCTATTAGTTTCTATTATATTTTACGGTTAAATTGCTGAGTTGAATGACATGTGGCAGTTGATGATATATTGGTTTGGGACTTCACTCTCTCTTTGTCATAGTTATACCATTTTTTGATTCTATGTGGTATTAATCCAATTTAACTGAAATTAACATATAATAAATTTATTACAAATGTATCAATTCAGGGTTTTTTTAGATTAAAAAATTAGTTTGGAGTAAATTTGTCACAAGTATTTACCCTAATTTAAAGTGCTAGATATTTAGTACCCATCCTTTCAATAATTCATAGGGAGATATCTTAAATTTCTTTGAAATAACTTAGTTTTGAACATGACATGCAATAAGAAGTTCTTCTCCCCACAAACTTGTAAGATTATGGAATCAACCATATCTATAAAAAAATTCAATTTATTTATTTATGCCAAAATATTTTGTTGTGGTTTATAAGGTGCTTTTGCTTGGTGCACAATACCATTTTCATCACAAAATATAGAAAAATCTACTGAGAAATATTCTCTTCTTCAATCACTTCTCAAAATTTTGATTTTTTTTTTTATCCCCTTGATTTTCAACTACAACCTTATATATCTTGAATGCATCAAAAGCTTGATCTTTTGATTTCATAATATAAATATGAGTATATCTAGAATTATCATCAAAATATCAGAATGCAACAATTGAAGTATTTTAGTAGATCTTTCTGTCTTTGAAAACAATTTCTTAGTTATCTTTGCTTGTAGACATATTTCATAATTCTTCCTACTCTGATTATCACATGACATCATATCACTTTTATTCATATATTTCTTAGCACTATAGTCAACATGAGAGAATCTATTATGCTGTAAGGAAGAAGGCTCAAAACATATAAGTAGAATATTACTTATCTATAAGATTGCGAGCACTTGATGTTGCCACTGTCTCCATCTTCATGAAAATAATAATACTTTTAAAAACAATGATGGTCATCATATATAAAAGTGTAAAAAAAAACTATAAATTACTTATTGTATCTTCATTAGCTATCAGATTTTTCCCAACAACCAACATAAATATGCAAACTTCCATATTGTCACAATGGATATCCGATTTAGTTAACAATATAGAACTATATTATTATGTAATCTATAAAGGTATTTCTAGGAACAAGACACCATCCATAAGATAGAAGGTGGTGTGACGAAGCAAAGTATAAGACAGAAGATTTCTCTAACTTTTAGCCTGTATTTCTTAATTTATAAGCCTAGAACACGCCATAGATTTACGTAGTCTTGAGGTGATGAATAAGCGAGCTTAAGCCTGAGTTTGTGAAGGGGGCATGGCGCGGATAGTCCTGATGGCGCAATTCACCGCATTATTCTCAAGGACGACCGGACTGATGTTCCGCCTCATCACGTGCTTGTCCTCCGCCATGAAAGTCTCCGCCACATCCGTACCAAATCCACCGTATCACTCCCGAGAACGACCTAAGGGAGAAAGACTGGCCTAATGTTCCGCCTCATCAGACGCCGTGCGTGCTTGTCCTCCGCCATGAAAGTCTCCGCCACGTCCGTACAAAATCCACGTAGCTAGGTTTGGTTGAAAAGAGAGAATTAAGAGTTGAATATGGCATCATCAAAGTTGCGTGTCTCCCTTTTGGCCGGAGCACAAGTGCGTAGCTTTCATTCTTTTTTCTTTTTAAGGACGCAAAATCTGACGGGTCAGATTTGTTCATGGAAAACTTTGGGCCAGTCAACATAAATTAAGACTACTTAATTACCGTAATTACTGGGGCCTTGCGTCCTACCGCTCTGAAGGTCGATTTAACAACCACCACCAACGACCGTAGGCACTCTAATTGCCCTTAAAAATCCATACTAATCACAATGATTTTATTATTTAATTAAAGGTCATTACACCTTATCATCTCTTTGCGTTGCCATAATTAGCATGCTTTCCTTTTACAATGGTTTTTTTTTTGTTGGTCCTATTCTATTCTTATTCTAACGCTCACTTTCTGACTTTTGCCCTGCCTTCTTGTAGGCGCGGGAGTCGATTTTTATAATTTCTAAAATATTCAAAATATTCTTTTTTTTTTCTTTTCTCCTTTTATCACTATTTCCTTTCGTTGGTTGTGGGCCAACCCTCACCCAGATCTAGCGAGGGCTATGGCTGGTGAGGACATCCCGCTCACTTGTGGTAGGTAGTGGTTACTGGCCATCATTGAGGCCTCGCAACCGGTGGAGGGACATAGGGAAAAAAAAAAAGAAAAAAGGAAAAAAAAAGAAAAAGGAAGAAAAATGGAAAAAAATAAAAATATTATTTTTTTAAATTGTGAAAAATTGTCGATACTAGCGCCATATACCATATAGAATGGTCGGTGTCCATATTAGTGATTTCAATTTAAATTTGGCCACGAAAATTACATTGGTAAATTGCCAATATGTTTAGTATTAAATTGCAAAATGGAAAAGTTCAAGATTGAATTGACCGTCGTACATAGATTAGAAGCCTTTTTGGATAATTGTCCCTATCCATCGCTAGGCCATCGTCGTTCCACCTTACTTAAGCAGAAACCGCAAAAACAATATCCTAATACCCTCTCCCCTTCCCTCGCTTCCTCCCGCTTAACGGTTGGAGTAATCCGTCAATGCTCGCCATGAAAACAAGAGCAATCAGAACATGATTTCGTGAAGTCATTTATGGAGACTTATCTCTTTCTTGGACTTAGAAAAGGAGAGCTTGTGGGTTGAACTTTAAAGCACCCTCTCTTGGTCCCGCCCCAAGAGACTAAATAACGATTTGGTAGCGATCGTTCTTTGGCCAAAGCGGAAGGGTTCAAAAAGGCTTAATTGCTCTTCTAGAGCTACCCATCTTTTCAACGTTTCGGACAGCTATAAACACGAAGCTTCTTAGGCATTACTATGTTTCGTATTCATACTTTGGTTCAACGGTTCGTATATAAGTCGGCTTAGTCTCTCCTCTCCCTGCCTCTCTCCGCCTTTGTCTCTATCTCTGTCTCTGTCTCTAGTTAGTCGGTAGCCTTCTTTGTAAGGCACGACTCATCGTTTGGAAAAACTGTGGAATGAGCAAATCAGCATGAAGGAGATAATTTTCTATGAAAGGGGATGGGGAAGTTGGACACGGCAATTTGCCTTAGCGTCTGGAGAAAAATATGAGGATAATGGCACGATGGTCCGTTGAAGTTTACTCGATTCTCGATTCGTCCTTGAATTTTGTTCACGTTTGATTGGGTCCCGAACTCTTTTGTTTCATTCAATATCGTGGTTTAATTCTTTTTTCTTATGCAATTTATATATCAAAATGATACTTTGAAGGTCCATAAAATACTTTCAAGTCTAGCAAATACCAAATAATTACAGAACAAAGTGAAAGCCAGAAAGCAAATAATAGAGCATAATCTGCAACTAGAAGCACGCTCTCATCTCCAAAGAACAGACTTGACACTGTAAACAATCGACAGCCGATCACTAGATCCAATGATGAGCACATGCCGAGATCTCCCACTCCATTTGCAATAGCTTGTAATGCGCATTTAGGTTCAACATTCTCATCACCATCATCGTGCAGAGACACCAATATTAAAATGTTGAAAGAACACATATCAAATACTGGTAAGAGCTCCTAGATCTATATCTAAATTTAGTTCAAGAGAGTAAAACTCTTAAAACTTGACCTAAATCTAAATCAAGAGAGGAGAGCAGCCTAATCATGGAGAAAATTGTCCAAAAAGTCATAAACCTATTGCAGTTTTCTCAATTGAGTCATAAACCTTTTAACTTTGTCAATTGAGTCCTAAACATTTTCACTTTTTGCTGATTGAGTCCATTTGGTCATTTTTGGCTGGAATTTGCTGACATGGATGCCGGCGCTGACATGGACAATTTTTTTTTTTAATTTTTAATTTTTTCATGTTTTTAATTTTTTATTTATTTCTTTCCTCTTTTTTTTTCCTCTAGTTGGTCGCCTAGCCTCTGGCAATCGGCCAAAGGCCATGACAAGTGAGGCTAGCCTCAAGCGAGGTCACCTTTCCGGGATTTGGCGAGGTTGCGCCTTGCCAGGATCTGGCAAGGGGTGACCTTGCTGGCCATGGTAGGCTTGCCCTCGTCAATAGAGGCCCGTGAGGAGGTGAGGTGGCCCTCGTCGGGATTTGGCGAGGGGCAACCTTGCCGGCCATGGGCAAGCTTGCCCTCACTGGTCGCGGCCTCGGCCGGTTGCCGGGAGGTCGGGTGATGGGCCAGAGGAAGAAAAGAAAAAAAAAGGAGAAAAAAGAAAAAAGAAAAAGAAAAAGAAAAAGAAATTAAAAATACAAAAAAATTATAAAATGTTCGAAAAAATATTTAAAAATAATAAATTTTGTCCATGTCAATGTTGGCAGTGCCACATAGGATGATCAGCATCCATGTCAACGAATTCCAGCCAAAATTGGCCAGATGGACTCAATTGGTAAAATGTCGAAAGGTTTAAGACTTAATTGGCAAAGTTGAAATGTTTAGAATTGAATTGACACAAGTGTAATAAGTTTATGACTTTTTGGACAATTTCCCCTCTAATCATGGGGAGGTTATGAAGTTACGTTATGAACATTCTCATCGATGACTGTCGACTGGACAAGTGACTGAACTAGTCTCCACATTTCACCTAGGTCACCTGCAGAAACTTATTCATACATACAAACTCCCAGAATAGATCGGGATAGAAAAGAAAGAGAGCTTTAAAAGAGGGAATAGGGAGACATGGACCTTCCTCAAGAAGAGCACTGTAGAGAGGCGGGGACTTCAAGAGAAAAGGGTGAAAACCCTAACTTGGGGTTTAGAGAGAGAGAGAGAGTATCATAAGCCCATGGGATGAAAAATATATACGGTCATTTAATTCATTCACCCTGAATATTATCTAGAATTATACAAAAAAAAAGTTAAAATATTTATACAAAAGGATTTTTTTGAAGTTTTTACTTATTTATTTTTCCATGGTAGAGCTTTCTTCAATCTTTTGCCGGGAGACCTGAGCAAGATTGCAAGTGTGCATGGCTTGGAACAGAACTTATTTGGACAGAAAGTTTTGACCACAATCAGAGACGTAGTTGTGTAGGAAATTAATGTTATTTATTTATTTATTTATTTTTGTTGGTCTTACTCTACTCATACGTTAACTCTCACTCTCATACTTTTGCCTTGTCGCATTGCAGGGCGTAGGAGTCAAAACTCACACTTGAAACTAAATCATCCCCATCCTAACATTTCCTGAGAAGGTGCCCTTCCATTTTGGAAGTGGCTTCTGATTTTTTAGACGTAGCGAACCCCAACCTCAACTTCTTCAAGTCCAGGTACTGAGATCCCTTGTCTTTTCCCACCTCAAGCCGTGGTTGTTCAGATAGACTTTATCAAAGCGTCACAATGTCAAAGCGTCACAATGTCACATTCTTGATAGGAAGAAGGGAAAAAGAAGAATCAAAGACGCGTTTGTTTTGTGAAAAAATTTATGTCAAAGGAAATGGTCTTGCACGAAATTCATTTGAAAGGAAAGTGATTGATTTTGCCTTTCCTGGTTGTAAGCATGAAAATGAGGGGAAAGTAGTTTTCTGCTGTTTGGATTTTACTTCCAGAAATAGGATAGATTATGTAATGATATTACTATGTAAAGGAAATTACAGATTATGAGAAGAAGCACGAAGCTTTGAATCCACGACTGTTGGTGTAGAGAAGAATAGTGGATGATGAAAGATTGACGAATTTTAAATAAAGTACGTTTAAGGGTTTGGTGGTCTCACTGAAACTTATTGCTCAAAAATACTTTTAAAAAATTCAATTTCAGAGAAAGTAAGTGATATTATAGTGTTTACTCATGAATGGTCATCACCTCGAGACCTCGGTGAGTGATATTCAATTTTAGAGGAAGTAAAAGATTGGCGAATTTTGGTGTTTACTTTCAATTTTGCTTGTTAAATAAGTCAGCATTCACTCACAAATGACCATTACCTTTTGTAGTTACACAGAGTGCACCTGTGGGGATTGGTCTACAAAAGTTATATCTTAGAATGAAAATAATTACTTATTGGTACCGGGAAATGCATTTTTTTGACTGATAGGAAAGTAAGTGTAGAGAGAGAGAGACGTGTCCAATTACTGTAGTGACCTCATTATTCAGTGGGTGAGGGAATTTGGAAAAAAATGTATTTAATTGTGCTTTCTAGAGAAATTTGACGAATGAAATGAAATTATTTAACGACGGCCATCTTTTTAAATCAGAAATACATAAAGAGTCCTTTGAAGTGATTAGTCAAAAGAGACATTGACTTCACATACAACTTTTTATTTTTGACTTCACAATTTCACCATCAACCTCGTGTTTGCCTATTGTTTACTAGTCAACGGTCAAAAGGAAGGGGAGAAAGTTCTTTAAAATGCATCTTTTGGCTTTTATGTGTGAGTATAAGAGAGGCCTTATTGATTTATATATAAGCTAACACCCATCCCCGATGAACAACATGTCATCATGTAGTTACTCAGAGTAATCTTTTTGGGGCTTGCCTTGCATGATACAAACCAGATTATTATAAATTGTATTAGAGTGTGACTCTCTCTAATAGATATGTGGTTTGTGGACAAACCAGGCTTATGAATAATATGGCGATAGTGGGAATCAATCGCCAAGAGGACTTAAACAGGGTGCAGCTGCCAGTAGGGCTTTAGGGTGTCGGAGAGCTATAGAAGGGTAGGAGTGAATTGTACACATCATATAAGGAGAGTATTGTGAGGGTGGTAGAAGCCAACACTGATGAGGGCGTCAATTCTTTAAGCGGGAGAGATTTTGACGTCCTTAGTTCCACAACGGATGCGAGAAATATTGTTGAGTGATACATGAGTTCTTTCTTTTTTTTTTTTTTTTTTTTTTTGTGGGTCGGAAAAAATTATATTTATGACTCAAAATGATACATGAGAAGTACACAGACTTTCATGTAAAGCAAATCGAAGCAAAGCAAAAGCCAGAATACTACAAAACAAAGCCAAGTTTAGAAAACAAGGAGGATAAACAAAGTATCAGCAAGATTAAGCACACACTCTTTCCAAAAGAATGGATTTGTCAAACAAAATAATTGGTGGCCAATCACTAGATTTCATATCATCGTCAGTGATAGTAATGAGCATACGCAAGAAATTTCTTCTTCAATAACTATGACATTGCCAGTTGACAGTGCTTGCCTAGGTTTGGTTTCCTTTACACCATTGACGTACAAAGACATCCGAAATAGGTTGAATAAACACATATCTAACTTTTGGAAGAGCAAATCTTCATAGTTTAGCGAGACTCTAGACCTCTTGCGATCATCATTGAAACTGCAGGCAAATGATCTATACAGGAATAGAGCACGTGGGTTTCGAATCCCCAAAAACATTATTAAACCTCCAGATCTAAATTGGGAGAGAAGAACTCCTAGGTCTAAAATTAAATTCGAAGAATTTAAAATCTCAAATTTAGAACCAAATCGGGAGAGCACAACTCCCAAATCTAGATCAGGAAAGAAAAAAAAAGGAAAAGTACATAAAAACACTCATAGAAAATCAAAATAGATGGAGGGGAGTGTGAGACTAGCTCAAACCCTCCCCATGGTTGAAGGTTGAAGAAGACAGAGAAGAGATAGCAAAAGACTTTTCGACTTCTTGGAGAGGGAAACAAAATGGTCGAAAGTGAAAGAACTTAATTGACCAAATCAAAACGTTAGTGGCTCACCTTGATACATGAGTTAACATCAACTCACGAATGGTCTATCAACTTGTGTGACTTCACATGGTACTCTTCTAGGGCTTGGCTTACAAAAGTAATATCTTATAGGACTTTACTAGTATAACGGTCCATGGAGTACTATAAGGATAATAATCTATTATGAATAACAAATTCTTCAAGAAGTGAGTCCCACAATAATTTATGATTATTTGTGATTTGATTTTTTGCGATCTAAAATAAACTGTTATTTTCATAATACATTAAAGATTGTCATGCAATCATTTCTCTATCTTATAATAAAAAAATGATTACTAATCAATAGTAGATATATGATTATTTTTTTAATAAAATACTTAAGAAAGTGATGAGAGAGGATAGATTTATCAAATTACCATATTGACCTCAACATTGAGTGGGTAAGAAAATTCCGAAAAGGTAATTTCTTGTGCTTCTAGAGAAATTTGACGAATGAAATGAAACTATTTAAGGATGGCCCATCTTTTAAATCTGAAAAACATGAAGTGTACCATTAGAGATTAGTCAAAAGAGATATTTGGACTTAACACATTTTCTTTTTACTTAACAATTTTTCATCTGACTATCATTTGTCTTACGTAGACTAGTTAATGCTCAAAAGGAAGGCAAGAAACTACAACCACTCTAATTAAGTAAGGACCTCACAGCATTTTTGAGGTAATGAATTTTGTCATTTGTTAAATAATTGACATTCCGATGGTAATTTCTTTTCATAATAAGATAAATGTCATATCTTATCCCGTAAATTTGTACCAATGTGCAATTTAATAACGCAATTGCCCATATTTCTACAATTTTATATTGTCGCCTACTTGTTTTGTTCGATTTGGTCCTTTGGTCTTACATTGGCCTTAGGTTCTTGCAAATCGGTCATTTGTGTTTCCTTCTCAGGTGAATGTACATCTACTTGTCATCCATTCGCTTTCGATATTTACATGTTACGTTGATTTGGTCCTTTTATCTTTGAGTAGGGCCAAAGTCATAATTAATCCATGTATTCTCTTTCAACATTCAATTCAATTCTTGAACTTTAATTACTCTCTTCCAATGCGATCGGTTTAGTCCTTTCAATCCAATTTGGTCAGGTTGGCATATGATGTAGCAATACAGCTCAATCACGATATGCCATGGGGCACTAGTCAAGATCTGGTACCTTGAAATTTGAGAAAAATATTTATTTTAAGTAAAATTTTTTGAAGTAAATAAAATTTATTTTCTTAGCATGAGGAGGATGCTCTTTCTGCAATTTCTAAAGGCTTGGGCTATTCCACCCCTTTGTTTGCTTCTAACACTCTTTTATCACATTGAATTGGCTATATTATCCATTGTAGGTTCCACCCTCGATTTAAGATTATTTCTTATCTTTTCCTTTTATTTTGTTTCAACTTTATTAAAAGACAAAACTAGCCACATTCCTATCAAACATTTTTTTTTTTTTTTTATTTTTCGCCTTGACTGCTTCTTCCAAATCCATTACATTTGTTTGTCTTCTTCTAAAATTATTAACTTTATTTCCCTAAAAATTATTATGATCGTGAATTTTTCAACTTTGATTTTCGGTATAAATTTATGAGAATTTACTCAAAGATTGAATATTGTGGTTGATAAATGCATTATACACAATTTACTCATCTTTCTTTGTATTGTTTTTATTGAAGAGGACCCAATTTGCTTAAATGTGTCTATTGATGATGAAACTGTAAATAAGGAATAGCAATCGATCATGTCAATAAGTTCATTTGGAGCTTCTCGCACTATTACATTGATATTTGTTTCTTGATATATATATATATATATATATATATATATATATATATATTAAGTGAATAATGACTCTCTTGTTCATGTAATTGAAAACTTCTATTATTTGATTCAGGTGAAATATTTTTTTTGAAAGAGTAAACTTTTTTAGTGAGGCAAGCAGCTGAATGGATAATATCTTTTGTTAAGTTACATATGCAACTTGTTATTTTAACAGTATTTATATTTTGAGGATAATTTTCTTTATATTGATGTATCTATAAAAGTTCCAATGCATGTAGAATGGACAAGAAACATGCGTTGCAAATGGTTTGGATGAGTTGTCTTATTGCCATAATTTCTGGTCAATGGCTAATTATACCACGTAATCAAGGCAAAGATAGTATTATATGTAATAATATTTTAGGAATCATTTCCTTTTGCATTTACATGATGATAATGGATGTTTAGAATTTTTATTGATCATATTTTTGATTTTTTTTGAATATATATTTCAAAACATCATGTAATGTTGGCACGAAAAATAATTAGAACTTAGACTATTAAATTCACTTAATAAGATGAAAGTAGAGCGATTAAAATACACGGGCTATACTGTAATGATACATATTAAAGTTAAATTAAACGAAACGCGTAGCAAAGCGAGTAGACGGTTTTTTCTACTCTTACTTCGTGCTTAGGTTGTTTTCAAATAAGAGAACATACAACTCACTATCATAATAAGTAATTAACTATCTACTGAATAAACTGATTTTCGGAAAAGCGGGACACCGATTTTGTTCCAAATGGAGGAAAAAAAACAGGAAAGAAGAAAAGAAGGCAAGAAATCATCTCCCATAGGCCGCGCGTTTGACCTTGAATGAATGTCGTTTGAGAGGAAGATGAGTAGGTAATTTCGCCTCTAATAGCGAAAAATCAAGATTGGAAAAGAAAGAAGAAATAAAAAGAAAAAGGATGAATGATCTTTCAAAATGAGGGATGGGATTTGTATGGAATAATACGGTCAATTCAATGTGCCGGCATAAGAAGGGTGGAACCCTTTTATGAGCCACACGAAAGTCGGGAGTAATTTCGAGGGCTCCGTGCGGAACAGGGCGACAGCGGCGGGGCGGCAAGAGTCGAGCCGTCAACTGCGGCCGAGGCGGCGGTGCCGTGGGACCCCCGGAAAGAGGTGAGTACTATTATACCGAAGGGGCCGGACGTGGGACCCAGAGGAGGGAGGGGCCCCCCCCACAGCGAAATCTTTCACGGGGTATAAATTGACCACCGGGGAGCGCACTGCCAGAAGGCGAAGGAGAAAAGGAGGAGAAGGAAGTTCTCGTCTCCTCCACTGACGCCAACATCTCCCACCACCACCACCACCACCACCACCACTCGGTCTAATTCGATTCCCATTCCTCTTCCTCCTCCGCCGCCGCCTCCGCCGCTCGCTCGCTCGAGATCGCCGGCGGCGCCGGGCGGCTCTCGGGAGCCATGGGGAGCAACAAGGGCATCAGCCTCGAGGAGATTAAGAACGAGACCGTCGATCTGGTAAAGAAACACACTCCGCCCCTCTCTCTCTTCTCTCTCTCTCTCTCTCATTTCCTTCTTTCCTGGTTCCGAGGAGAGAATTCAGGAGACGCAAAACGACAGGATTAAAGAACAACATTTAAAAAAAAAAAAAAAAAAAAAAAAAAAAACGGAAAAAGTCGCAGGTCGATGACGATGGTTTCTATCTCTCCTTCTTCTTCGGCACATCGTTTCCGCCTCTCTTTGCGCAAAAACTTGGGTTTTTTTTTTTTTTTTTTTTTTTTTCCTTTTTCCATGCGAGGCTCGCTCGTTCCTCTCTGTTTGTTTTTTTCCTCTATTTTTTTTTTTTTTTGCGTTTTGTGGGAGAATCGTAATCGGGTTCGGGTTCCGTTCCGCCGAAAGCGGCTTCGTTAGGGCGGGGACGGCTTCTTCCCCGTCCTTTTCCTTTTTCCACTTGAGAGCATTTTACGGTGGACTTTTCGGATGATTTCCTGGACTTTGGATTACCACCTCGCGTCAGGAATTCAAAATTCGTTATTATTTCTTTCTTTATTTACTTATATAGCTTGGGTGCCTAGGGACCGTTTTTCTTCTCCGGCGCCTAACTTGCGTAGGCGGCGCGAATCCGGGCGGGCCGGGTCGAGATTTCAACGTCCGGCCCACCGGAGCCGCGGCTTTCCGGTAGTGGCTGACGTGGCGGGCATCGATGCCTTGCTCTCCTCAGTGGCTGTGCTGCTCTGTGCTTTGGTTCTTTTTTGTTGGTTTTTTTAATGGTCTCTGCTTCTTTAGTCTTCCCACGTTTGTTCTCTGGATTGGTTTCTTGTAGCTTTTCCCCCCCGGCATTTTCCATGGCGGGGGATACCTTGCTTAGGGTTTTTTGGGTTCTCTCTCTCCCACGTGCCGGACACGTCCCCCACCTAACGAGAATGGATCCTTTGATGGTCGTGAATTCTCGCCAGAATTTGGGTCCACATGGATCGGATTCATCTTGATCGATGAGTTTGTTAAAGGCTTGTACTGAATGATTTTGCAAGGGTTTGCATCAAATCCAAGGATGTTAGCATGGGTGTGTATCGGTCTCGATCACACTTGGAACCGAATGATACCTACTAGCTCTAGGTAGTTCTCAGTTTTTGGGAGGAATCGTACCATAATGACGAAACTGACCATATATATATATAGAGTAGAAGCCATCAAAAAGATTGTAATACCCATTTCGGGATGAACAAGGTCTCGGTTCCTGAATTTAGTTTCAAGGTGGGATACTGATTCACTCTATAATGATATTTAATTTGTTTAATTCCACCTTGTCGTTTTCCCATGTGGAACAGTATGCAAAGACTTAAACCCTCTCTAGATAATTATTTGTGCCGTACCGTATTGTCCTTGAAATTTTTTATCTCATTTCGTAGCTTACGGTTTGACTTCAAAATGGAAAAAGAAAAAAGGGAAAATTTCGGCAAACTCATTCTCGATCTTGAAGTAGGTGGTGCGTGGTAGTTAGAATGAACACGCTAGTGACGGTCAAAAGAAGTAGGCTTGTGTTTTTCCGGCCTCCTTTATTTTCATGTCAGAATTTGGACGGTACCGACAGAAGTTGGGGAATAGTGGAGGGTTCATTGTGTTTTTCGCGAACCATGATGTTTCCTGGAATGTTTAGAAGCCATTCGATTTCTTCCTCCTTGGAGAGTGATTGCTTGTACTCGCTGGTGGACAGCAATTTCAACCCTGCATTATCTCAATCAGGATCACTTCTTAGAGTAATGGAGAGAGAGAGAGAGAGAGAGAGGGTCAGAGAGGGGCCATGCTCGTGACTTTAAGTTGCAGTGGATTCCGGAATAGTCTTCGAGTTCACATGATGGGTGCGACTAACTTGATCTTCTGGAGCTTCCCATTAATTTGATGATGACTTCTTTTAGCAGTTACCCATTGGCTCCAGCTTCTTTCCATCTTTTCACTACGTCACTTTGAGCTAACTGACTCTTCCGATCCATCGAAAGACGCTTGTTGAATGATACACCACTTGGGTTCACTTGATTTCCGTGCTAGTGAAGCAGTCTTACTAAATTGCAGCAAATTCACAGTTCAAGCTCATGCTATAACAAGTGGTTTCACAGTTGTGTTTTGTCACTGCCGCCTGATATATACTAGGATGCCGCCTGAGAAGCCAATAGTAGACGACTGATATTTGCTGTCAAACCATCTGATCTGGACTTTAGTTACATGTGAGAGGAGGAATTACTTGTTGTTCTAGTTGTATTTTGGGGAAGAATCATTATGGGGCTGGCGGAAACTGGATAGGTTCCCGAAGCTTTCGGGCAACTTGATTTGTGTCAAAGGGAATTGGGCTCTGACAGTTGCCTTCCGTTTTGCAGGAAAAGATTCCGGTAGAGGAAGTGTTTGAGCAGCTGAAATGTACGAGAGAAGGTCTGAGCTTGGACGAAGGAGCCCACCGGCTTCAGGTTTTCGGACCAAACAAACTGGAAGAGAAAAAGGTTCTTTTTTTTTTATTAACAATGGAATTTACTGATAAGCTTCAGTTTGCTTCCTTGAAGCTTTGCCACACAATTGACGTGTCGGCCTGTTAAATGCAGGAGAGCAAACTTCTCAAGTTTTTGGGCTTTATGTGGAACCCGCTGTCATGGGTCATGGAAGCTGCCGCTTTGATGGCCATTGCATTGGCAAACGGTGGTGGAAGGCCTCCGGATTGGCAAGATTTTGTGGGTATCATTGTACTGTTGCTGATCAACTCAACCATAAGTTTCATTGAAGAAAACAATGCTGGTAATGCAGCGGCTGCCCTTATGGCCGGTCTTGCTCCCAAAACTAAGGTGAGGAGAGAGCTTCTGATGGTGCATGAACAAGAGTTCTCTTACCAAAAGGATCATAACGTAGAACATGCACTTGTGGCTGTGAAATGTAGGTTCTCAGAGATGGCCGATGGAGCGAGCAGGATGCTTCAATCTTAGTGCCTGGAGACATCATCAGCATCAAATTGGGCGATATCGTTCCGGCAGATGCCCGTCTCCTTGAGGGTGATCCCCTTAAGATTGATCAATCTGCTCTTACTGGCGAATCCCTTCCCGTTACTAAGAACCCGTCGGATGAAGTATTTTCCGGTTCGACCTGCAAACAAGGCGAAATAGAAGCGGTGGTTATTGCTACCGGTGTGCATACTTTCTTCGGCAAAGCTGCACATCTGGTGGACAGCACCAATCAGGTCGGTCACTTCCAGAAAGTTCTCACCGCGATCGGAAACTTCTGCATATGCTCTATTGCCATTGGGATAGCAATAGAGCTCATAGTCATGTACCCGATACAACGACGCGAATACAGGGACGGGATTGACAACTTGCTGGTTCTTTTGATCGGAGGGATTCCGATTGCAATGCCTACAGTTTTATCTGTTACTATGGCAATTGGATCCCACAGGCTCTCTCAGCAAGGTGCCATTACCAAGAGAATGACCGCCATTGAAGAAATGGCAGGGATGGATGTACTTTGCAGCGACAAAACTGGAACCCTCACCCTGAATAAGCTGACCGTTGATAGGACCTTGATCGAGGTGTTTGCAAAGGGCGTCGAAAAGGAGCATGTCATTCTCCTCGCAGCCAGGGCATCTAGGACCGAAAATCAAGACGCAATTGACGCTGCGATTGTTGGAATGCTTGCAGATCCAAAGGAGGTATGACTCATATCGGTTCAAATCTATCAGCTTTGGAATGTGCATGACTTTCTAAAATTTTTGGACCATGAAGAGTATGGGTTGTTAGTCATGTTTCTCCTTCTGGGCAGGCCCGAGCTGGTATCCGTGAGGTCCATTTCCTTCCATTTAACCCCGTGGATAAGAGGACTGCTCTGACATACATTGACTCGGATGGGAAATGGCATCGTGCAAGCAAAGGCGCTCCGGAGCAGGTACTTGTGATCACTTTCCTTGATAGTTGCAGCTACGGTAGATTCTTGAATGCCATGAATGATATATCTAATTCTCATGCCATGGACAGATATTAAACCTCTGCAATTGCAAGGAAGATGTTAGGAGGAAGGCTCATGCAGTGATTGACAAGTTTGCTGAGCGTGGACTTAGATCTCTAGGTGTTGCAAGACAGGTGTGCTAATATGGGGATCCACATATCTACTTGCTAAGATCATGGAACAGTTCATTTACTTGCCTCTACATGCGATTTGCAGGAGATTCCTGAGAGAACAAAAGATAGCCCAGGTGCTCCTTGGCAGTTTGTAGGTTTGTTGCCTCTTTTCGATCCTCCAAGGCACGATAGTGCAGAAACAATCCGAAGGGCCCTCAATCTTGGTGTCAATGTGAAGATGATTACTGGTAAGAACTGGCATCACAGAGCTCCATCAGTCACTAAGTAATGCTTTCTTTTATGGATGTAATTTTTCTCCTCCTTTAATTTCAGGTGATCAACTTGCTATTGCCAAGGAAACTGGTAGGAGGCTTGGAATGGGGACAAATATGTATCCTTCTTCATCATTGCTTGGCCAAAACAAAGATGCTTCGATCGCCGCACTTCCTGTGGAGGAATTGATTGAGAAGGCGGATGGATTTGCTGGAGTATTTCCTGGTAAGCTCTGCTTATTTCCATGATTCTTCGCGTTAACTCGATTCTAAAAAGCACTCAACCCGCGTTGACCACGACCAATTGATTTTTTTAACCTTATGAGATTGTGATATCCTCTTTTAATAGATACAGTGTAATTTCTATGCTCTTGACATTCTGAATGGTGCATGTCAGAACACAAGTATGAAATCGTAAAGAAGCTGCAAGAGAGGAAGCACATATGTGGTATGACTGGAGATGGTGTGAATGATGCCCCAGCTTTGAAGAAGGCAGACATCGGGATTGCAGTTGCTGATGCCACTGATGCTGCCAGAAGTGCCTCGGACATTGTCCTCACTGAACCGGGATTGAGTGTCATAATAAGTGCTGTGCTGACCAGCCGGGCTATATTCCAAAGAATGAAGAACTACACGGTTAGTGATTTCAATCGCGTTACCCGATTATTATGCACCAAAACTTTTCATATGCTTAATTGTATTCCGAGCTTACTCCAAGGTGGCTGATCTTTGCAGATTTATGCAGTCTCCATTACAATTCGTATTGTGGTAAGTGCTTCATCTCAAAATGTGGACTCAAGATAGAGAAACTATTCCCTCATGAAATTTCATGCAACAAGTCTCATCATTTTGCTTCTGCAGTTTGGCTTTATGTTCATTGCTTTGATCTGGAAGTTCGACTTTGCGCCCTTTATGGTTTTGATCATTGCTATCTTAAATGATGGTAAGACCATAGTTTTTCATTCTTTTACTCCAGTTCTCATCATAATGCTGATCAAGAAGAACCAGTTTGATCAATTATCTATACCAATCTCAGGAACGATCATGACGATCTCCAAAGATCGAGTGAAGCCATCTCCACAACCAGATAGCTGGAAGTTGAAAGAAATTTTCGCTACTGGAATTGTTCTGGGAGGTTACCAGGCATTAATGACCGTAATTTTCTTTTGGGCCATGAGGAGACTGACTTTTTCTCAGTAAGTATCTGTTTCTTGTTGGGTTTTCTACTTCTATTTCTCGTGTATACCTTTCGTTGAACTATTGGAACCACAGATACTAAAATATCGCTACCCTATTCTATGTGCAGGACAAGTTTGGTGTAAAACCAATCCATGATAGCCCCAATGAAATGATGGCAGCTCTATACTTGCAAGTGAGTATAGTTAGCCAGGCTCTAATCTTTGTCACCAGATCGCGCAGCTGGTCCTTTGTTGAACGCCCGGGACTTCTATTGGTCAGCGCATTTGTAGCTGCTCAGCTGGTAAGAATTTCTGAGTCATAGTCTGTTCACTTTCTACTGGGAGCATATAAGTTTGCTATGGTACCTTCTACTGACTAATTTCATTGGAATCTTGTCGAAGTGAGAACTAAGATTTATTAGCTTTAACTGATGGTGAATGGTTAAAAGTCCTCAGAATAGTTTGGACAACTGATATCTTAATCACCATTCACCAATATGCTTCTCTGATGCAAAAATTTTCATGGACAGGTTGCGACACTTATAGCGGTTTATGCAAATTGGGGTTTCGCAAGGATAAAAGGAACAGGATGGGGGTGGGCTGGTGTCATCTGGCTTTACAGTTTGGTGACATATGTTCCACTTGATATTCTTAAGTTCGCGATCCGCTACATTCAGAGCGGGAGAGCATGGGATTCCCTTTTGGAGAACAAGGTATTTCCACTAAGAAAGAGGCACCACCACGGATTATGTATTATGAAAAACCCTACATTGCATTAATTTTGGCTAATTTTATCACGCAGACTGCCTTCACTTCTAAAAAAGACTATGGCAAAGAAGAGCGAGAAGCTCAGTGGGCAACTGCACAAAGGACTCTGCACGGCCTTCAGCCTCCTGAAACTAGCAACCAAAAATCTGACAAGAGTAGCTACAGGGAGCTTTCAGAGATTGCAGAGCAAGCCAAGCGACGAGCTGAGGTTGCGAGGTGAGCACCTTGATTCTCATACTTCAACACTCGTAAGGAAAATGGTGTTATTTACTGAAAAACATAGTTCCACCTTCTTCGCTTCCGTACCTGTTTGCTTGCCTAATAACTGAAGTTCAAAGGCCGTGCTGTATCTAACTGAGTTTAGGCACCTTACTCTCTCGAAACAGAGTTTAAACCATTCGCTGCTAGCAATTCCTTTTCACCGTTTAAGTCCTACATGCGATGGTAAGACAAAGTGAATCTGTTGTTGCAGGCTTCGCGAGCTACACACTCTGAAGGGCCATGTTGAATCCGTGGTCAAGCTCAAAGGCCTGGACATCGATTCCATTCAGCAGCATTACACATTCTGAAGGGCTTTTCATTCGAAGCAGAGGAGATCATATCGTGAGAAATGGAAAGTGGTCTTAAGGATTATGATGACGAAGAAGCCTATTAAACTTTTATTAGTCTATAGGACGACAGAAACCGATGTCGCTAGCAGTCAGGGTCGTAGATTTTTGCTGTGACCAGTTGAATGCATGAGGGCTGCTTTCTCTTTGACAGAACGAGATTTAACTTTTCGTTTCAAAGTAGCCATGTTCAAGTCGGTTGGTGAATCTTACTTGGATCTTGATGATTATGTTTAGCTTGAAGCATGATCTTGTCAACAATTCTCGAGTGATCTGCCTGGTAAAAGGAGAGATAAGGAAAAACAAAAGTTTTTTGGCTTTTAGTAAGTCTTTTTGGTCAAATAAGTGACTACCAGAAAAGGTTTCACGTTAATCTCCACGTTTCTCTTTTTCCTTTTATGTGCAGCCGAAGTATTGATGAATTATATTTTACCAAAAAAAAAAAAAAAAGTATTGATGAATTATAACGAGAAAAGACGTGCCTTTTAAGGTTTTATGTTTTTTTTTTCCTAGTTAACAAATAACAAAGATGAAATATTTTCTCACACTTAATCCTTTAAAAGTAGATGGAAGGACGCATTATTTGTACGAATTGTAAGATGGGGAGTGGTTGCGAAGGTCAAAGAGCTTCTAACATGGTGAAGGAGGTAGAAATGGATCGAATTGTGCACCAAATAAGTAGACAGCGATTTTGTAATATATATGTAAAAGTCGGAGAAGGCACATAGTAACGTTTTAGCTTTAGAACTCTAAAGTTAAGCATGCTTAGGTGGGGGCACTATCCACCTGTACGCCAAAAGGCAAAACTATAAGGCTTAGTTATGAGATGGGTCAAAGCGAATAATATCTTAGTGATTTTAATCCAATAATGTTACAATACAATATTGGAGCAGGACCCCCTTTAGTAGTTATGTGGTTCGGAAATGAATTACATGGAAGTTGGTAGGCCTATAACAATTAGATTCGATGAGAGCGAGGAGTGATTGTTGGAGCTAGAGGGCGTGGACAAGGAGTGGCTTCTAGTAGGTTTCTAAAATAGTGAAGAGAGCAAGAATAAACTGAACTATGCACCAAATAGGGGAAGAGATACTCTAGAATAAATATGTCAAAACTAAAATTAATTCATGGAGGCGCCTTTTGAGGTAACGACAATACTTAGTTTTCAAACTCCATAATTAAGTGCGTTCAAATGGGAGCACTACCAACATGAATGATCTCTTGAAAAGGTGTCCGCCTGTACATCAAAGGACAAGACCGTGAAGCTCAATATGAAATGGGCTAAACGGACAAATGAGTCTATCTAGATTGTCGATGACAACATTCAGCCTGTATGGAATAGGCGCCAGAATAGTCTGAGGCATCAAGCTGGAGATGCCATCGACAACTCAACGCATCCAACCCTTTCGTTAGCGGGCTGTGGTGGTGAATTATCATCACAAGTATCAATGGTATTGAGTTGACTCCCTGTACGACGTGTCATTTTATTTCCTCATATCATTAACATTGATTCTATCGTGTGTGCCAAAAAGATGTTCCGTCGAAATTTTCTGAAATGAAATATCTTTCACCAAAGGTTGTTCTTCAATTATAATTTGAGGAAATTAAGGTTTTGTGCTAATTTTGGATAGAAAATATTACAAACAAACAAAAATCAACTTCTTCGATCCAAATAATATTGCATAATCTCAAACCAAGTCGGAATTAAATCGACGACAAGGCTTGAAAATTATGAACTCGATAACGTCACAAGGTGTGCAAACAAATTATATGAAATTTAATCGATGACACAACACCCACCATGATAAAGATATATGTCAGAATTTAATCAATTACGTAAATCTTACAATATGCAACGTCTATATAGCCTGTGTGCAGAAAAGTGAAACCAATTGTTAACTGAAACGCGGCGAATCAGGGTAGTTGAACCACACGGCCTCGTGAAAATTTGTACTGAGGAACTTCAACTTTTATGCTTGACGCTCGCTAAGCTTTGCGTGGTAAATATGATCAGAAATTATTGGAAAATAAATTTACCATGCTCTATAATCACTATTAAGTGATGACTAGGGTCAAAAAATAAAATGTAAGAAAGCTTTTTAAATCGTTAAAAATGATAAGGTGTTAATGACTGTCATCATATATTAGAATTTTTTTTTTTGAACTATATTAGAGCTTTTCACATGCGATAATTTCAAAAGTGACTTAATCATTGATGATTGTTTTGGATGGGTTGGTTGCGAATAATGTTGGAGCCATAGTATCAAAAGTGTGAATTGTTTGATAATAATATTATTTATGTCTTCTAGACTCGAGATATTCTCGACCATTGTATGTGGTTAGAATAAAATAGATAAAATAATATACTTGCAACATCTGAAGCAATCTGTGAGAGAGAGAGAGAGACGCAAGAGCCAATTATTTTACAAAAAATTTTACTTTTCGTCTCTATACTTTTTGTTGACACCTAAATTTTGACGACCCGTTTAGTTATTTATCACATTAAAAATTAGGGGGTAACTTATCTCTGAAAAAATATTAATTGCATAGAATATAGATTTAAGTGCATTTATTTTAATTTGCATTTTTTGCATTTATTTATTGGATCGGTGACCGGTGGATTCAAATTGGTGGTTCTAAGTTTTAATTTAGTGAGTTGGACTAAGCTCACGGTGATAAAAATTTGGCTGAACTCGTTGCTCATATAAGCCCATCATTTCTTTAACGGGACCGAAATTGACATATGCTTTGCACATGCGAAATTTCAAGTTAGGAAATGTAAAGGGCAACATCCTGGGTGTAATTTATTCGGTCAAGTACAGCTTGCAATGAATAAGATATACGTTCACACGGTTGAATGAAAGAAGGAAAGAAATAAAGGGATAATATTCATTAAAGAAAAGAAATTAGAGGATATTGTGAACACTCACCTACGGAAAATAGAAGATTGCGTCCCTTCCTTGAAACCTAATTTTCTCGCTTATAAAAAGGGACACATATTCACAGTTATAGGGGCTACAGAATTGAACACACAGCTATTACACTAGAGAGAGAGAGAGTCTTCACATTCAGAGATCAAAAAGTCCAACCTCTTTTGCGACAATTTCCAGTTCACACCCAACGATCATGCTGCCTATTCTAGTGAGCGACGGGCCTTCTCTGCAGCTGCACCTTGCAACTCCTTGTGAATCTCGTTGTCCCAGACACGTGCCTCAGCTCCCTTTACAAGTCTTGAATCTTGCAGCCCAAAGCTTCCGCCTGCAGTTGCTCGATCGTTAACGGCAACGCGATTGCCGTTCCGCCGTCAACGGCACCCGGCCGCTCGACTCAACCACACCAGCGACTTCGAGCTCATCGCCATCCCACTCTCGACAACGCTGCTGGTGTTGAGTCACAACAAACGCGCCTCGGTGCTCTTCGCAGTAAATTGCTTTGTGCCCCTGCAGTTTAAGAGGATAACTCCAAACGGCGGTCAAAGGAGCTTTAGTGGAGGTGGTATTAAAATATAATAATCGGAGGCAGTTCGAGGAAGGGACGTTCAGCGAATAAGAAAGCACACCATCCGAAAAGAAAATCAAGCGAGATCAATTAACCCGACAAGCCTCAGTCCCAAATCAAGTCGTTGTCCAGTCGTTTGTTCCTTATTTGCAGGTTTCCGGTGATCCCAGTGCTCGCAACCCTTGCTCTGCCAATTTTGCTTCACTTTCTTGCAGGTTTTTTCAGTCATGTCCGAGGTCTCGCCATCAAGCCTGCAATTTTTGCCACCCACAGCGATGTCCCAAGGCCAAGCCATCACCTATGATCCATGAAGTCACTGAGCCGAGCCTCACTGCAACCGTATCTGCCGTGACGTGCCTGGCCGAGCGTCATTAACCGTCCAAGCCGCGCCTCTCACTGCCTTGAAGTCCACGGTCAAAAAGTTGAGAAGCTGAGGAGTCAGCAAAAATTGTTATTGGTCAAAGCAAGGAGACCAAAGAGATTTTTCTTTGGGATCGTAGGGCGGGTTTTCCTTCAAGAAGTTGCGGCTGTTCCTTGCGCCACCGCACCACATTAACATCAGCAATTCTCTGTGGAGGCTCTGACCAATGTCTACTTATTACCACGAAGCAGTTAATCGAGTCATCCATTAGCAAGTCTTGGTATATCTCTAGCCCGCCATGAGCCACGCCTAGTGGACTTTTGTTAATTTTCCCGCAGGTTCTCAGGCGATTTCCGCCGGTAACCTCAGCACTCGGCCTCGCTTTGCATGATCCCAGCCGTTGCCACACTGGTCAATCCCACCACGAGCTAGTCGAAACCGAGAGTCCCCACCACCTCTTCACCGTGTCGAGTCTGTCCAATTTTGACAAGCAAGTGTTTGAACAAGGTAATAATTTTATCTTAGTCAAGATTCATATATTTCGTTGCCCTGCTCGAATTATTGCATTCTTGATTGAACTCTCGAATGATATCCACATAATATCGATTAGCCTTTTAAATTGGAAAATCTTCCTAATTTCGCAACGCACATATGATTGGTCGATTTCAATGCTTGAAATACGACTCGCAATCGTATGGAAAAATCACCAATCTGATCTCATGCTCGAGATGCGATTCATGATTTTATTTAAAAATTGGCTAATCCGATCTCATGCGCGAGATACCATTCGCCAATTTATTTTCCGAAATTAAATGGACATGAATGATATCTTGCTTGATTTGGTGCCGTGCTGTTTTTGATGCCTTTATTTGATTGCTCCTGCAAAAGAAAAACCCCAAAAAAATATTTGAATAAGGATTATGGTTGTTTTAGAATATTTAGAATAGGGATTTTATTTCGAATTTTTTTTAAATATAAAAAAATGCATTCATGTAGGATGTTAAATTTTTTTTTTTAATTTGAATTGCGCGTTTAATTACTTGACAATTTTAATTTCGAATTTCATAAAAGAAAAAGAAAAAAAATTAGAATTAGGGCATTCTTTGCACGTCATTGCATATTAGGGATAGACTGCATATTTATTAAGTAAATAAAAATCATGTGCATGTCATATAGCGTTAGGTTCATGAAATGCACGTCATTTAGTGATTGTTGCTAGGTTCATTTAGTTAAAAATTGCCCCTCATTAGGATTAGGTCATTTTGGTTAATTTAGATTGCATATTTAATTATTGCATGTTCATTAAGAAATCATAGAAAATTTTACTCATTCACATAGTTTAAGACATGTTGCCATGCCATATCATTTCATATTAGATTAGAAGCATTGCATTGCATATGGATTATATTCTCGTTAAAAAAGTGAAAACGAGTGATTGTGCGTTAATTAGAAATCGTATTTAGGATTGCTAATGTGAATTCTGATTTAACATTGTAGATGATTTCGTTACTATGAGGTAAGTCATGCAATTTATTTATTGCTTTACTTGGGTGTTAAATTGGTGGTTTGCGCACCCGCATGATAACCTCACATGTTAGGAAAGTGAATTAAAATCAATTCAAGCTGCTTGCCAAATATTTTTTTTCAAAATAAAAGAGAAAGATATCGAAAGGGCGTTAGAGAAATCTAGCGTAATCAAGTCCCCGCACCCAAAATCTCTTGTTCGTAGATGTAAAATAATTCTCCCATTATTTTACTTAGGTGTCTAATCGACCTATCATAAATTGATTAGTGGTGACTCCCTTTTGCATGTTAGATATTTGAACCTAAGTCGTGAATTGGTATGGACTTAGGAGAGCTTGAGTTAAGTTAGACTTAGTAGTCCATTAACCTAATTTTAGGTGGTGCACCCGAAAAATTAGACGCGACACTTTTACTTTTATTTTTACTTTGTTTTCAAATCAAGTTCTTATATTTTTAATTTAAAAAAAAAAAAATTATATACTTGCAACATCCGAAGCAATCTGTGTGAGAGAGAGAGAGAGAGACAAACGCAAGAGCCAATTATTTTACAAAAAATTACTTTTTTTTTTTTTTGGTGACCGTGGAACTACCTCACAACCAACAGCGCTCAGCGTAAACCACGGGGGCACTAAGCGTGGGGACCCACCTCCCATGGTGTCCCACTTAAGTCACGCAACGGAACGAGCTGGGGAATTGAACCCCGCCTAGGGGGGGTTAACGTACGCCATAACCAACTTGCCCACAACTGAGTGGGTACAAAAAAATTTACTTTTCGTCTCTATACTTTTACTTTTATTTTTACTTTGTTTTCTAATCAAGTTCTTATATTTTTAATTTGTCTAATGATGTCATCTTACTTTTTTTCATAATTTTTTTAATCAAATCCTTTTGACATCAAATGTGGCCAAATCTAGCTGACATGACCATCAAGTGATATTGTAATGAGTATGATGTGATTAAAAATTTTCCAATGTAGACATCCAAATGAGCATCAACAATGGGTAATGAGTCATACTTCAATACTTCAATATTGTCTATATTGGCTATTTTTTTCACACACATGCATCCATGTGTGCATCCACATATTTTTTCACATCATACTTTGGGGTCATTTGATGCCACATCTCCTGAATTTAGTTTTTATTTTGCGTCAGATAGACTTGATCTAAAAATTTGTGAAACTAGAACTACTTGATTGGACAAACTACTTGATAGATAAGATTTTTCGTCCACTTTTTGTGAGGTTTACAACTGTTAATGCATTTTATTGCCATTGATTCCTTTTTGAGGTTTTGAAATACATAAATGTTATTTTTTTTATATTTTAATTACATGTAGATTCAACTTTTAATTCCCTCAAATGAGAGAGTAGGTAAATACTTCAAAATAATAGTGATGCTTATTTCTTAGGCGAAAACTAGCGAGTTGAGTGACATTTCTTTCATAACCGAGAATGTTACGCACTCCATTGAGATTTACTTGACCTATAAATTTTTCTTTAGACATTTAGGTTGCATATGGAAAAAAATTACTAGCAAGGCGAAGAAGCTGCTAAACTATTAAGGAGGTGACGGTACCTTTTGTTGATGGAAAGTGTCTACGAGGGCTGACCACCGGGCTGCATTGGCCCAAGCGTGGGCCTGGGCCTTTTTTTTTTTTTTTAACTCTAAAAATAAAACTTTTGAAAAAAAAAAGTACAAGATTTAAATTTAAAAATTACAATATTGAAAAAAATTGCATGAAATTGAAATACAATATTTGTTTATGCAATATCAAGAACAATACATCAAACATTTCAAGCATGTGGTAATAGTATACTATAAAATTATTTAAGATTTGATATTATGGACAATAAGAATGGAGTCTGATGCCGTCTAGTTTGATCCATGTAACCAAGAAAGCAGACACAACAGAAACGACAAGTGGAATGTCCCGTAATATTCATGGCCAATCCTGTTGGCTTGAAGAAGGAATCACCGCGGGAAGTGGCCAAAGGGACAAAAGCACGTTACTTAGGAAGCATATAAAGCACTCCCGCAAGCACTTCCTTCTTTTTGGGGCTCTGGGACACCACTTTGTATGACTCAATCAAGAGTCTGGGGAATCGTTTGGTGAAGTAAGCATCCAAACCATTAGGATCCGATATTGTCTGACAGAATCATCAAAGCAATAAAAGATATGAACCTTGTACGCATGCGGCTGTAAATATCACCATTTTTCCAGAGAGAGAGAGAGAGAGCGAGAGAGTACCTTAACATGTTCTGGAGCACCCCCGAAGTGATTTGACTTATTTCGCACGGCTCTCAATAAGTCTCTGGATAAAGCTATCATGAGTACTTACCAGTGGCATGATATCCCAAGGAAGATCTATCTTTCGGAAGGCATTTGCTAATGCCGATATCAGATAGCTTAGCACCAAATGATGGATTCTTAGTAATCAAGACATTTTAAGGCTTTATGTCTTGATGGATCATTCCAAAGTTATGCAAATAGTTGAGTCCTGATACCACATTGCTGTATCATAATATAGAGAATACATCATGACTTAAATCAACAATGTATCTAGAACCAAATAGTATCCTGACCACATGAACGCATTAGATACATATACTAAGCCATATCCTTTTGGAAATTAAGGAATTTCTCTAACACACTAAGACCTAGAAAGGATGCCAGAAGTACACTCGAGGTTAAAGAAAAACTTGTTGCAGGTTCTTTACGTAAACTTTACAATTAAAAATTCAGTACAAAATTTGATCACCGTATCAATCACACCAGCATTTACCAATTTGAGTGCATGAGGATTCTGCAGCATTCACGAATCAAAAAGAAAGAAGGTTTACTGATATTATCAATATAGAAAAATCAATGGATTTATCACTACATAATTGATGACACCTAATTGATTTCAATGAGAAGAAAACTGAGAGTTTAGCCTCGATAGTGGGATTGAACTTATCCTATAACTCTAGAAAGGAAGCTGCAAGGTTCAAAACTCAGCCCATGATGTTGATCGCATTAGGATCACCACAGTCAAGGTAGGGGCCTAATAATTCCCTGTATCATGCATCACTTTGAAGTTTTTGCAAGAGAGCTATTGAGTCCTTCCACTAGCACCCGATACCCAATTGAGCTAGTAAAGAAGAGTACATGAAGGTAGTGATCTCTATGAGATGCCCTTGAAGGAAGAACGTTTGGTTTTAGCTGGTTTGCTATACTCCACCTGTGACAAAACTTGTGTAAGCATGAATTTAATGCATCAAATAAGATTTCTACCATGTGTCAAATGTTTATAAAGATAGATGCTTAGATTCAAACAGACTGAACATGAAAAAAGACCAAAAGAGTTTTGAGATCTCATTGACATTATTGATTAGACTATGTACTTGGAAGAGTAGCTCGTCAAACAAGTCTAAATTACAAGAGAACAGTTTGGAGAATCGAATACCTTCTATAAGCCACTCCTCCCAATTTATTCACAGCACTTTGGATTTAGACTTCACTTGAACATAACAGAAGCACCACATAAAAAATTTAAGATACCAGTACAGCGGCCAGCGCTTTCCGCACCTCAACAAGGTCTAAGATGCCAATACACCGTTCAATGTTCTGGATCGAGTACGTAACAACACCTCCAGAAAGCATGATTATACTAACTGGCACGAATAGAACTCTTTGGTTGTGTATCACAAAAAAATACTAAAAAAAAAAAAAAAATGCCCTTTTAAAGAAGAAAAAGAAGTGGAGTCCTTACATGTTTCTTCCCATCAAAGAAGTTGAAAGAAATATAATGTCTTGAAGACTCGTGTTTCATTTGACAAAATTATTCTGCATGTGTTAATGGGAGAAAATATCCTGTAAATCGTAATTCATCGTGACATGCATTTTTGTTTTTTTAAGCAATTCATTCATGTTTGTAAAAATTCCAGACATGTCCAGTGGGAAAATCATAGCGTTGGTTACCTCGGATGAGCTGTCCACCTCAATTAGTAAACTACTTCGCTCCTCAGAGAGATTAGGTGTGAATCCACATCATAAAAATCATCAGGAATCATCAGACAGCCCTTAATTTTAATGTCTTTCAGCATCGTCAGTTTTGATAGATCAGGAAGTCTCTCAAGACTTTGATAGTATGAAACATTTAATAATGCTAAAAAGATCAAATTCTCCAACTCATCCACCTGCTGCAGGTCGCAATGAGATACTTTGAAAACTCGCAAGGATTTGAACTTCCCGAGACCTGGAACTTCTGTTACTGCACAGTCGAAAAGCTCGAATTCTGACAGGAGCACCAAATACGAAAGATCTGGCATTGTTTGCGATTTGTAATGGCGAAGTGATAGAGTGACTAAACCTGGAGGAAGCCGTGGTAGCTTTTTTAAGTGAATATAGCAAAGGGAGAGCTTCCTGAGCTTATAAAGGTAATACAACCCAATAGGCAGTAGTTGGATTTTAACGCAGATAGCTGCAATATCTTCAACTCTGACAAACTCCCAAGCTGCAAAGTGCATTCTTTCTCCTCAATTTTATCTTGAACCGGTAACACCGGTTCCTGGGATCCTTCACCCAAGAATAACTCTCTCAACTTAACCAGACTACTGATGTCTGGGATCCTGTCCATCAATTTAGAACTAACAGATAAGCTTATTAAACTAGAAGGAAGTTCGGGCACTTCATGGAGCTGATCACAATGAAGCAAATCAAGTGTTTGGAGATTGGGAAGTCCAGAAATGCTATCTGGTAGACCACAAATCCGAGAGTATCCAAGTTTTAAGACCCTTAATGTGGAAAGCATCTTAATTTGTTTAGGAATTTTCCCCTCCAAACTCCGACATCGTGAATTTGGGACCCTTCAAGCTTAGCTAAAGCTTGTACTTTTCTGGTGGTAATTATGACCCTGCTTCCAGAGCCTAACCAATCACGATTTATTAGAATTTGCTCAAGTCGAAAGCTTGCTCCAACGTCATCGAGAACAATGAGAAATTTCATGCGGTCGAATTGGTCTTTGAGAAGCTTGGTCCTCTCTTGAAAAGAACTAATTTGTCCATGTGTTTCACCCAGAAGGTCAGAAAACAACTGACCTCGCAAAATTTTTAAACCTTCTTGTCTTTCTTCATATTCTCTAACACTTTCCAGAAAGCTCCAGCCATCAAAGAGATGAAACATTCTTGTGCAGATGAGCTTTGCAATTGTGGTCTTCCCGGTGCCCCCTATGCCATGTATTCCTACTACACGAACGTCGCTAGATTCCTCATCTAGTAATTCCATAACTCTTTCCACATCATGCTCGATGTCAACAAGGTATCTGTTCAGCGCCCTCAACACATTTGCGACAAGTTCATCGATGAGTGAAGCATCTGTGCCGGAGCTGTATCATGCGTGCACATGGGCGCAAGTGACACGAACAAAGATTAATGTAAGTCCAACAATGTCTGAACTCTGAAGCAGTTAGCAAGAAAAAGTCCACGCTTTCCTTTAAAAAACTATCATAGATCGATCAGCTTTAGACAAACAGGCCAAGCAATTAGATGAGATGCAAAGGTTGTCAGTTGCATCCACAGAAATTAAGCAAATCGGTATCACTCTACACTGGCATTTTCTTGCAAGAGTTAGATTTCCTGTGGATGCAGATTCCAAGAGGAAGAACATTCTCCTGGACCATATTGACATAAAATCAAAACTATAACCGCTGCCTCCCATTTAATGCAGTGATCCAACATGGAAAAACTGAGTTATGAGATACGTGTCTAGAACGCTGAAATTTATCAACAAAACCGAAACATTAACTAATGTGGCAAGCGGGGAGTAAGAATGTAGACAAGCGGATCATATTCAGTACCAGATCAGAGGGTGCTACATCAGGTATTGATACACCTAGCAGCATTAGTCTAATTAGATTAACTTAAATTGAAGTAAGCGCTAGCTTGGGATTTGGATGCTAGGTTACTCTCAATCGAACTTACTCAATTACACTCACCGATTACTCGCCCACTCTGAGATGGATCCCAAATGGATGAGAGCTTCCTTCCATTCCTGGAGGGTCTTTGGGTCTTTATGCCCGGCGACAGCCTTTCTGTAAGCGGGGGATCCTTCTTGCACGACCGTTGGCGAGACGTTGAAGAAGACCGGCATGATGATCTGGCCCATCGTCTTGTGGCACTTGTGGCACTCCACGATCTGAGCCAGCTTTGCGTGGCACGACATGCTCGACAGATAGTTCTCTGACAGGATCGGAATGGCGATCTTGGAATGCCTGATCGCTTGGGTAAGCGACGGCCCTTTCTCCTCTCCCACGGCAAGTTCCCCATCATCCCTCAACACGGTGATCTCCGCGTGGAGGAGGCTACGGTGGAGATGATCCACAAAGCCACTGGGAGAATCCCGTCCGCTGAAGCTCAAAAACACATCGAAACTCTCTTCTCTTGTTTCGGAGGAACCTTCTCCACAGTTGCGAGAATCCTGGATGCCCATCTCCCAGTTTCATACCACGGGAGTAGGCGTACGAGAAGAGGAAGAGGAGAGGCAGGGGCGGCGAGCGGCGAGGAGAAGGAGGAGAAGGTAGGCTAGGCTAGGGTTTTGGAAACAAATTTGGGGTGGAGGGAAATAGACGAGGGAAAGCTCGAGGAGACTTTTTTTTTTTTTTAATCGAAAAAATACAATTACTAAATTTTAGATGATGATAAATTTTGATCATAGTAAAAGATCATGAATTTATTTAAATAAGTTGATTCTAATTTTTTATTAGTTATCGATTTTATTAATAATTTTTGTTAAAGTTAAAAACATATTTCCAGATATGAATACGTATTAATTATGAATATGTCTTTCGAATTTCCAATGAATTGATTTATTAATGTTATTAGTGTAAATTCATTTTAGGTTCTTTTATATATCGATAATATCCTGCTCTACAGTCTTGATGAGCAGTCACACTGCCAACTCCTGAACAGTTTGCAGAAATTGTTAGAAAGTATGGTATTATGCTTTTCTCAAAAGATGAATATTGCCCAAACAGAAATCGATTTCTTTGTATGCACCTCAACAATGGTACATACTATCCAGGGCCGCATATTGCTCAAGAACTGCTAAAGTTTCCTAAAGAAAATTTCACAAAAAAGGAAGTTCAGCAATTTCTTGGGATAATTAATTATCTCAGGGATTTTGTCCCAAAATTTCACAAAAAAGGAAGTTAAGCAATTTCTTGGGATAATTAATTATCTCAGGGATTTTGTCCAAAATCTTGCAAAGCTCTTGATTTCTTTGCAATCCATGCTAAAGAAAAATCCCCCACCTTGGGGAAAAATTCAAACAAAAGCAGTTGATGAGCTTAAGGAGGTTATGCAGAATCTCCCACCACTGAAGATACCATCAACAGGTAAAAGAATTCTTCAAACTGACGCCAGTGACGAATACTGGGCAACCATTTTACTTGAAGAAATTGATGGTAAGAGACACCTTTGTGCTCATAAAAGTGGAAAGTTTTCCCAATCCGAAATGTATTACCATTCCACTTTCAAAGAAATCTTAGCAGTAAAGAATGGAATCAAAAAGTTTGAATTTCATCTCATCGGCCATCACTTCCTGGTGGAATTAGACATGGCATCTTTTCCTTAGATGACCAAGTTTAAACAGAAGCAGATTCCAAATTCCCAACTGCTTCGATGGGCTGAATGGTTTTCAAAATATTCCTTTGAAACCAAACACATTCCAGGAAAAAAGAATGTTCTTGCTGATTTCTTGTCAAGACCAAAAGCACCAGCCGAAATCAACATGTACATCAAAAGACCTGCTTTCCACATACTCAATCATGGCGTAAAATACAAGATTGAAAAGATCAAAGATTTGCCAAGCTGGAAATATCCTCAGGAGATTGTTGAACACATCCAGAATGACAACCTCACTGAAAATCTAGAAGACCTCATGTGGCAATGCCACACAGATCTGTTCAGATTTAATTCAGGTCCGATTCTTTATCCTTATGGATTAAATCCGGATTATCCATTCATACATCCTCTTATCTGGAAGGAAGATTTCCCTGATCAGCTCAAGACGCTATTATGGTACTTAACTAACAAGTACTTAATAGCCATTGAAATCCCGACCAGAAGATTTGTTGCCAACCTCACTAGGATATTCTTACTTGGAAGAAATATTGAGAGAGAAAGCGATCGAAACCTTCTAGACTTTCTCAATTGGTTCTATCCTCTTACTCACGGAAACATCTTTTGGAAAAAGAACTAAGAACCACAACACCAAATCCTGAAGTCCATACCATTCGTTTTTTCCGACGTCCATGGCATTTTTGCCGAAATAATGGCAACATCATCAATGTTCCTCTCGGAGATAGGAACTACATCCTACAAGCCACATTCGGATAGCGAGAAGCTCGAATTCACAAATCCTATCCAAGATCTGTCGTATCTTGCCAACTCCAGTATCGAGAACTCCAGAAAATCCTGTGCCAAGAAAACAAGACCATTCCTAAAGGAGTATGGAATTATAATGAACTCACTACATGGGATCATTATGACCTAGCTCCAAAAGCTAAGGAAGTACTCAGGCAATTCAGACAGGCTGAATCATTCCAAGATAATGAAATGACAAGTGCACAAGACATTGTCCAACCTACCCAGGACCCCTATGCACGTTGGGGAGGTCCTCTTTCCCAAGATCCCTACGATCAAGAACCATTATCCTTATCTCAAATAGACACTTCTTACTATTCACAGCCATCGCATTGGCCTCAGTCAAGTATTCTTGCCAACACCACAGAAGATGACAATACAAACTGGGTTCAAGAAGAAGCATCCCACTGGGCTTATGAAGAAGCATCCTCATCACATCATCTAAAACAAATACTCTCACCAGAAGACCTTGAAGCTCTTGAACGAAGTACGAAGCACATCTTCTAACAACAAAGAAACAGCTCGGATGACTCGGACTATGACTACAATGCTCGTGACGGGCGAGACCGCTGAAAAGCCGTTGTCCGTACGGTTTCACCGTAGCATAGTATGTTCACTTTTACCGTAGCACTAGGCTAGGGAAAGTATTGTTCACGCACGGTTCTTGTTCATATTGTGCGAATAATTCCCTCCGGAAGTTTCCGGTGCCTCGTTTGTTTCGGACCCGGGAGCTTGGTCCTTGTTCGCTTGTGACCTCTTATTGTCTATATAAGGCAAGGGGGTGTAATGTGTTGGGCAGAGTCCCCTGAAGTAAAGTGAGTGTTTTGTAAAAACCTCTCTATGGCTTTCTAAACTCCTCTTCTTCTCCAGCCTGGTAGAATCCTCTAGGAAATGTAGCTCGGGTAGATTAGAAGCGTTTCCATTCTGGTTCTCATGGTGTCCCTAGGCCCTGAACTAAAGGGCAGAGTGGTTTTCTGCTAAAAGGCGGTCCCTGAAGGGCTTGAACGGGAGTTGTTCGCCCACTGTGGGAATGCATACTTGTAGAAAATTGTCTCTTCCTTCCATTATGGTATCAGAGCCATGGTTTCGTTTGTGATACTATCCGTTCCATGCGCCTAGTCGGTGAATCAAAGGTCTTTGAGAAGATCTCTTCACATCATGTCTACAGAACCTGAAATTCTCAAAGCACCTGTTACTCTTGCCCCTTCTACATCATCTTCAACACCTCTAGAGTTTCGCGTTTCAAATGCCTCTAAGATAGATTATCTATATGAAGTCTCTCTTAGTGATGAAACCAAGATCTCTGAAACCCAGCTTCCCCTCATGAATCCTTACTCCGCCTTTGCTAAACCCAACTCGTCATTTTCCCCCATCCGCTCCATTCGCCAACTTATTCACCAAACTCCAAAGCAAGTAAAGGAGTATGTCCAGTCCTCCAAATTCGACCAGCACCCCATTCCTGCTACCGAAAAAGGAGTACTTTGTTACTCTTCAGATCCCTCCAGAATTCAACAGGGATACACTCATGTTCATTATAGCGCTGTTCGTCTTGCTCTTACTTTTCTTGGTCGAAAAGGTTTGCCCGTTGTGGCAAGAATTGTGTTGTTGGATACCAGATTTTTACAATACCAGCATGCCTGTATCGGTATTGTTCAGACTACTCTGAATGCTGGAACAGTCTTTGTGACTTTGTATCCCAACTTCAACATCGCTCTATCAGATTCCTAGGTACTCTCTTTCCTAAAAGTTCAAGTCCAGCTCATTGGAGCTCCCCAAACTGCTAACTCTGTAGCTGCAACCATGCATTACCATATGGTTTACCGAGTACAGAACCATGCTCTTGATCTAAACTTTAATAACGGTAATGAAGATGCTTTGTTTATCTCCATGCAGAATGATCAAGCATCATGCATCCATGTTCCCCGGCAGATCCCTAAGGACACGTTGGCCAAGCTCCTTCTAGAGACTTGGATTACCAACTACGAAAAGCTGCATCAACATAACAAGCCTTTCCAGTCTACGGACTCTGAGTTCGTCCGAAAAAAAGATGGAATTGTTTCCATCAAATTTGGCAAAGAAAAGGAAGAAAGCCTTTCTATCTTCCAAACCCTCTTCATGATCGAACAATGTGTTCTTGAATCAATTTCCGAGCTAGATCCAAAAAAGCTTGTTCGGCACTTTAATGGTGATGGGCATCCTGTCCATTACTATAAAGACAAATATGGTCATTATTTTTGGGATCCTTTTTGCCAGTGTTCCTATTGTATGAATTCTCCTGATGAGGTAAATCCATATGATAGACCTCCACCTTGACGGAAAAGGCCAAAGGATAAGGTGTATCAAAGATACTTGAACGGAGATCCCTCAATTGATACTCTTGGTGAATGCGATAAATACCAGTTCATGGTATCTTATGCACCACCTCCACCACCAAGGGACAGTTCATCCCAAATTCCACCAGATCCACCAAGATCACCTCCGCCATCACCACCTCAGAAAAAACAAACTCTCTCTCCGTTTTATAAGCCAATCCTAAAGTGGGCCAAGAAGTACTCCTATCCACTTGAAGCTTTAGCAGAAACACCACATATTTCCTCCATTGCTATGTTCCACGATTCTGACTTTCCCCCTCTTGTCAAAGAAGGTTCTAAACTCTCGTTTCACCGCCTGGAGGAATTCATTGATCCACAAGGTAGATACCGCCATGTTCCCAAAGTATCCAACCCCACCGATGTGGATGAACATGGAAGACGAAAACGACTTCGCCGCCGAAGCCATTTTAAATTGGCAATCGAGACTCGCTTGCACAAAACAATGCTTTCAAAGCAATTGATTCCAAGATTGGAATTGTGCAACAAGATCTCCGAAGGTATGATGAGACTACCAAGAAAATGGTTTCTGAATTCCAGAAAAGGCTAAATGCCTTGGAGTCAGGGCAACGTCTAGGTTATCATTATCTAGAGAGCCTAGAACCGGAGATAGAAAAGCTCAAAAGGCAAATCCAACTCCTTGAAGAAGGAAAGTTCAGACCTTTTGATCCATTTGCAACTCCAAGAAGAACCGGATACTTACCTCCGCCACCTCAAACATCCATCTTTGCTGCCATTCCACAAGATCCTTCCAAGAAGGAACCAGATATACGGGAACGCATCAAAGAGTTGAGTCGAATCCAAAAGGAAAAAAGAAAAGAGAAAATTCCTGAAGAATCATGTTCGGTTGTCATAAGAGAAAAGCCAGACCAGATGATGTTAACAAATCCATTAGAATCCTTTCTAAAGGATTTGAGTGTCCAAGGACATCCTGATCCTGTCCACAAAACTGATCCAACTCCTCCAAATGGCCAAACTCTATTTCCAGCACAACAAACTGATCTTACCACTTCGATCACCGAATCGATTTAGCATCATCCTCATCCTCTTCATCCCTTCGATTCGAAACATGATTCTCTTCCTATTGCACCTATAACTTCTTCTATATTCATGGCTGATCCTCCAAATCAGGAAATGGAGTCAATTTACTCTGACCCAGAGATTGTTAGGGACAACCCTAGAAGCCATGTGTCCATGACATCAAAGCAATTTTTCACCATCGATGATATTCCTTACCAAAAATGGCCAGAAAGACTTGAGGAATTTCATACGTGGTTAAACACTCAGTCTCTCACCAACCATGATATGAATGATGTCCTTTACAACTTTGTTACTAGGTTCATAGGAAGCCTTAAACTTTGGTGGAGATCAATATCAGAACAAGACCAGATTCATTTTCTGATGTCGCCAAACTTTAGCCAGGCCATTACTATCCTATACCACTTCTTTGTGGGAAAGCCCAGCGACTTCATAGAGATGAAAAGAAGAGAGTTTTTCGAAAGAAAATGTTGTTTCCTCCAAAAAAAACATCTTGATAAGCATTATCGAATAATGCTCCAGCTTTTTTACCAAATTGGAGCTGATTCAAATCTGAAGCATATCTTCCTAACTTCCATCCTCAAAGAACTATCCCAAATGGTTGAAAGATCCTTTTTTGGGAGACAAATAAGAGTTCAGGATATGCCTCTGGGTGAAATACAACAAGAAATCCATCTATGCCTTGAAGAAATATGCCTAAAGCGCCAGATGGTCAAATCCTATATTAACAGCGATCCGAGCCTCGAGACAGCTTGCTCTCGCCACAAGCTGAAGATCAAATGTTCTAAACAAGATTGTGATGGTACTTGTGGAAAGTATTCCTGAAAGAAGAAACACTTCAAGAAGTTCTCGATGAACAAATCCAAACATGGCCACAAGAACTTCCGAAGAAAGAAGAAATGACGATACCTACGAAAAAGAAAGGATCGCACGGGCCATAAAAAGTCGAATCGTTGCTACATCCGCAACAGAAAGGACACTTTGCTAAGAGTGTCCCTCAAGCCGAAAAGGGCTAACATCATTTGATACACTAGATTGAGAATGAAACAGGTATTTCTCTTGAAAATGATGATGTTGAATCATTATTCTCTGGCGATGAAGAACAATCGAACAAACTCTTTGTATCATTCCATGTTACAACAATTCCAGTGAAACTGATTCAGATTCAAAATCTGAAGACATTTTTCACATATCATCCACATCTGCAGAACAAAACCTTGACATATTTTCTAGCCAGATCCACTGTCCCCATTTTCCTGTAAAAATCCTCACCTCAAAGTTTGCTAAGCCAATCACTGTCATTGCTCTCATTGATACTAGAGCAAGTTGTTCAATCTTGGACACCAAAGTCCTCCCTGAAGAGTATTGGACTTCTTATATCCGATATTTCAACTCTGCCTCAGGAGACACTTTCTCCACAAATGTGAAAACTTCTCCTGTGACCGTCCAGTTTTCCCTCAGTGTTCAATAACCACAAAGTTCTTTTGATCCAATCTTCCCAACAAAGACCTAATCATTGGTTGGGACGTCATGACTCAGATCTCACAGCTTCGTATCATTCCTAGAAAAGGTCTTAGGTATAAAGACCAATTCTCTGAGTTCGTTAATATTCAGAGACTCTTTTCCATTCAGATGAGTCTATTAGATCCAATTATGCAAAAGCTGTTAGAATCATGTTCAGAATCCCATGCAGAATTTGCTCAAAAGTGTTCCTATCCTTTATGGGAAAATCCAGAATTCTTTGTTCGCCTTTCTTTCAAGAAAAATGAAGATATAAATCCAACCAAGGCGAGTCACATGGGAATGAAGCCAGAACATTTGGCTTTAGCTTAAAGGGAATGCTCAGAACTATTGCAACAATGCCTTATTGAAATCTCCAACTCTCAATGGGCTTGTGAAACCTTTTATGTCAATAAGCGCGCTGAGCAGAACAGAGGAAAAATGAGATTGGTAATCAACTATCAACCCTTAACCTTTGGCCTTTTCCGTCGAGGTGGAGGTCTATCATATGGATTTACCTCATCAGGAGAATTCATACAATAGGAACACTGGCAAAAAGGATCCCAAAAACAATGACCATATTTGTCTTTATAGTAATGGCCTGGCTAAAGTTTGGCGGCATCAAAAAATGAATCTGGTCTTGTCTGAATTTGAATCAAATTAATTAAAAATAAAAATATTCATTTAATATACAACGTGTCCTAACATATCGGAATTTTCTATTTTTTAGAAGTGACATGTCGACATGTCGTGTTATGTCGTGTAGTGTCGCATGTCGGTGCTACTTAGGTGATCGGCAGGATTTTCAAAAAAGTCTTAAATCTATTACAATTGTGTCAATTTAGTCATAAACTTTTTTTTAGCCAATTTAGTCATAAACCTTTTACAATTGTAATAGTTCAGTCAATTTGGCCAAATTTGGCTTCGGGGCCGACATGGACGCTGGCCGTCCCGCGAAAGTTGACATGGCAATTCTTTGATATATATTTTAATTTTTTTCTAATCTTTAAATATTTTTTTTTGAATTTTTTTTCCACCCAAGGACTAGCGAGGCTAACCTCGCTGGCTAGTGGCAAGGCTTGTCCTCGCTAGCCACTAGTGAAGGCGAGGCCGCCGTCACCGGATCTAGCGAGGGCAAGCCTCGCCGTCCCCGGGCAAGGAGCCTCGTCGGTTGTTAGAGAGGTTGACCCTCGCCAATGGTCGGCGAGGCCGCCATTGCCGGATCCGGCAAAGGCTCGACCTCACCCGGCCATGGCGAGGTCGAGCCTCGCCGTCCCTTGGTGAGGAGCCTTGCCGGCCACCGGTGAGGTTGACCCTCACCTTGGATCCGGCGAGGCTTGGCCCCGCCCAACCATGGCGAGGGTCGACCTTGCCAATGCCGGCAAGCTCAGCCCTCACCAAATTTGGTGAGGCCTCGCCTAGCGAGGGTGAGGCCAGCCTCGCTAGATCTGGCAGGGCCTCGCCTAGCGATAGGGAGCCGGCCTTGCCATTGGCCGGCCAGGCCGACCTCGCCAACCCTTGGCGTCGGCCGGAGGAAGGAGAAGCGTATGGAAAGAAAAAAAAATAACTTGAAAAAATATTTAGAAATTCAAAAAAATAATTTATAAATGCTACGTCAGCCTTCGAGCTTTTTCCTTTCATCATCTGCACGGCTCATGGAAACTCTTGATCCCATCCTTCAGCTTGTCTTTTTACTTTTAGCAGACTTAAAATTTATAGGATATTGAAAGAATTGTAACTCAAAGTTCTCTTCATATTATTAGCAACTTTTACGCTACGTTTGGTCGTCCAGATTTCTAATCGAAATAGGACTAGATAGGATATGATATGAAATATTTGGATTTTTTTATATCCTGTCCATTATTTGGTGTATCGCAGTATTAAAGTCGAATATAGCATCATATCATATAACGGCATATCATTGTAAATAAAGATGGTGAAAATCTCTCGTAACGCTATTCCTTAATTTATTTTTATTTTATTTTTCATCTTTTTATATTATTTTCTTTATTATTTCTTTAATCCCCTTTCATCATTCTTTAATAAAATTTTATCAAATAGTAAACTGTACTAACATACCTAAAATACAAAAATACCTACAATATATAATAAGTATAAATATATAATTTATAGATTGAATGTTTATTATCGAGATAGAATTAAAGTTGAATATATAAATTAAAATAAGATTAATTGAAAATAATTTTTTATATTTATATTTTTAATTTCTTAAATTAGAATTCAAATATTATTTATATTGAAATATAATTTCAATTTTGTTAATTTAATAAATTTGTTATTCGAGAAAAATAATTTTCCCATTATAGACATTATAAATCCTATCCACCTTTATCCCACCCCCCATGGGATAATTTTTTTCGGCCTATATCTCTTTTATATTTGACTTTATCCTGTCATGAGCGAGTATCAAACGTAGGATATGATAAATCATATTATATCCCAAATTTTATCTTGACTGCCAAACACAGCCTTAATTCCTTAGTGGGGTTTCTCTGTGTCAAATTGGACTAGTAGAAGAAGATTGAGTCAGTTTTATCTGTTTCAGACAGTCGTGTTCTTTTTTGTCATGATTATCCAAGCATGGCAATTTCATGCTAGACAATGTGGATTTGTTCCATTGGTTAGCAAATTGTTATCTCGTGTTATACTTAATGATACTTTAATACTCTTGATCAAACAAACATAGCCCAAGGGCCAAAAATAAAATTATCATTGGAGAACCATATTTGGAGGTGATTGAGGTGTGAGCTAACTATAAAATCACTGTGCAGATAGAACATCCTGTCGAGAAGACATTCCGCAGCATACATTTCCTCTAAGGTGAGAATATCTTGACCGACCATTGTATTCCACACAATTTACTGTTCTAATCATCTTATTCATGTGGCTTAGTTGTGGGCATGTCGAGTAAGAACCCAAGCAGATACACAATTGAAAAGTTACTCAGATCAATCAAGACCTGCAACTATCTTGGTTCACCTTATGGAATTGTGAAATCCTACCATAAGAAGCTGCAGGAAATAAGCACTTATGTGGTGTGACTGGAGATGGCGTGAATGAAGCCCCTGCTTTGAAGAAGGCGAACATTGGGATTGCAGTTGCTGATGTCACTGATACTGCTAGAAGTGCTTGGACATTGTCCCCATTGAAACGGGCTTGAGTGTCATTATAACCACTGTGCTGACCAGCTAGGCTATATTTCAAAGAAGGATTACACTGTTAGTGATTTGGATTGTGTTTCCAATGGATAATGCACCAAGGCTCTGCATATTGCTAATTGTGTTCCCAGCTTACTATGAGTTGACTAAAATTTTGCAGATTTATGCCATCTCCATTATGATTGGTATTGCGGTAAGTGTCCTACCTTAATGTAGACTCAAGATAATAAAGTATTCCCTCATGAAAGTTCATGCATCCAGTCTTTGGCAGTTTGGCTTTATGTTGATTGCTTTGATCTGGAAGTTTGACTTTGCGCCCTTTATGGTTTTGATCATTGCCATATTAAACAATGATAAGATGATAGGTTTGTGTATTCTTGTACTCCCGGTTTTCAACATAGCAGATTAAGAAAGACCAGTTTAAATAGTTTTGCGTACCAATCTCGGGAATGATCGTGACAATCTCCAGAGATTGAGTGAAGCCATCTCCCTAGCAAGAAAGCCAAAAGTTGAAAGAAATTTTGCTACCGGAATTGTTCATGGAGGTTACCTAGCACTAATAACTGTATTCTCTTGGGCCATGAAAAATGTGGACTTCTCCGTAAGAACCCGTTTCTTGTGTGGTTTTCTAGTTCTGTCTCTCTTGTATATGTTTTGTTTAATTATTGGAACCAGAAGTAATAAAATATCGCTACCCTATTCTATGGTGCAGGACAAGTTTGGTGTAAAAAATCAATCAGAAATAGCCTGATGAAATGATATCAGCCCTATATTTGCGAGTATAGTTAGCCTCTAATCTGTCACCAGATCGCACAGCTGGTCCTTTGTTGAGCGCTCGGGACTTCTCTTGGTCAGCGCATTTGTAGCTGCTCAGCCGGTAAGAATTTCTGAGTCATAGTCTGTTCACCTTCTACTGGGAGCATAAGTTTGCTATGGGACTTTCTACTGACTAATTTCATTTGAATCCGGTTGAAATGAGAACTACAGATTCATTAGCTTTAATTGATGGTCAATGGTTAAAAGTCCTCAGAAAAGTTTGGACAACCGATATCTTAATCACCATTCACCAATATGCTTCCCTGATGCAAAATTTTTCATGGACAGGTTGCGACACTTAGCCGTTTATGCAAACAGGGGCTTCGTGAGGATAAAAGGAACTGGATGGGGGTGGGCCGGTGTCATCTGGCTTTACAGCTTGGTGACATATGTTCCGCTTGATATTCTTAAGTTTGTGATCCGCTACATTCTGAGCAGGAGAGCATGGAATTCCCTTTTGGAGAACAAGGTATTTCCACTAAGAAAGAGGCACCACCACGGATTATGTATTATGAAAAACCCCACATTGCATTAATTTTGGCTAATTTTATCACGCAGACTGCCTTCACTTCTAAAAAAGACTATGGCAAAGAAGAGCGAGAAGCTCAGTGGGCAACTGCACAGAGGACTCTGCACGGCCTTCAGCCTCCTGAAACCAGCAACCTATTCTCTGACAAGAGTAGCTACAGGGAGCTTTCAGAGATTGCAGAGCAAGCCAAGCGACGAGCTGAGGTTGCGAGGTGAGCACCTTGATTCTCATACTTCAACGCTCGTAAGAAAATGGTGTTATTTACTGAAAAACATAGTTCCACCTTCTTCACTTCCGTACCTGTTTGCTTGCCTAATAACTGAAGTTCAAAGGCCGTGCTGTATTTAACTGAGTTTTAGGCGCCTTACTCTCTCGAAACAGAGTTTAAACCATTCGCTGCTAGCAATTCCTTTTCACCGTTTAAGTCCTACATGCGATGGTAAGGCAAAGTGAATCTGCTGTTGCAGGCTTCGCGAGCTACACACTCTGAAGGGCCATGTTGAATCCGTGGTCAAGCTCAAAGGCCTGGACATCGATTCCATTCAGCAGCTACACATTCTGAAGGGCTTTTCATTCGAAGCAGAGGAGACCATATCGTGAGAAACGGAAAGTGGTCTTAAGGATTATGATGACGAAGAAGCCTATGGTTCAGCATTTGCAATGGGCTTTGAATCCAATGCAAATGCTAAAAGCTTAAAGCTACTTGGGGAAAATGCAATTGTGTTTGGTAAAAAATTTTTGCAAATGGACTTTGAATTGAATGTGCGTTTGGTAAAGAAAAATTTCGCAAGGGGCTTTGATGGATATAATATATATATATATATATATATATATATATATATATATATATTTTTTTTTTTTTAAAATTCAGCTAAGCCCTTCGCCGGGACCGGCGAAGGGCTATGGCCGCCGGCAAGCCAGATCCGGTGCCGGCGGCCATCGAATGAGGTCGCCGAGGTCGGCGACCCTCGGCAAGGGTCGCGCGACCTAGCCGAGGGCCGCCGGAGGTCGCCCGGCCTTGGGCGACCCGGGTCGCTCGACCCAGGGGCCGCGCGACCCAAGCGACCGCCGCTTGGGTCTCATGGCCGCAGTGGCCCTCGCCCTGGGTCTCGCGAGGGTCGCACGACCCGACGCCATCGCGCGACCCTCGCGAGACCCAGGTGAGGGCCGCCTGCGGCCGCGAGACCTAAGCGGTGGTCGCCTGGGTCATGCGGCCCCGGGTCAAGCGACCCTCACCGAGGGTCGCCCGAGGTCGGGCGACCTCCGGCCCTCGGGCGGGTCGCGCGACCCTCGCCGGAGGTCGCCCGACCTTGGGCGACCTCGACCCGACGGCCGTCGGCGCCAGATCTGGCTCGCCGGCGGCCGTCGCCCTTCGCCGGTCCGGCGAAGGGCTGCTCCTTTTTCAATTAAAAAATTAATAAATACAGGGGCAATAACGGAAATATGAAAAATTAATGAGGGTAATTTAGGAAGAGAAAAAATGTTTTCAGCATTCCCAAGGGCTGGCTTTCATTTGAAAGCTCCTTGAGATTGGTTGTCAAACACCCATATTTGAAATTTGAAGGGGCTTTGAGGGCTGAATGGGCTTTCTAAATGCCCATCCAAACGCACCCTATGAAACTTTTATTAGTCTATAGGACGATAGAAACCGATGTCGCTAGTAGTCAGGGTCGTAGATTTTTGCTGTGACCAGTTAATGCATGAGGGCTGCTTTCTCTTTGACAGAACGAGATTTAACTTTTCGTTTCAAAGTAGCCATGCCCAAGTCGGTTGGTGAATCTTTACTTGAATCTTGATGATTATGTTTAGCTTGAAGCATGATCTTGTCAACAATTCTCGAGTGATCTTTCTGGTAAAAGGAGAGATAAGGAAAAACAAAAGTTTTTTGGCGTTTAGTAAGTCTTTTTGGTCAAATAAGTGACTACCAGAAAAGGTTTCACGTGAATCTCCACGTTTCTCTTTTTCCTTTTATGTGCAGCCGAAGTATCGATAAATTATAACGAGAAAAGACGTGCCTTTTAAGGATTTATGCTTTTTTTTTTCCTAGTTAACAAATAACAAAGATGAAATATTTTCTCACACTTAATCCTTTAAAAGTAGATGGAAAGACGCAGTATTTGTACGAATTGTGAGATGGGGAGTGGTTGCGAAGGTCAAAAGAGCTTCTAACATGGTGAAGGAGGTAGAAATGGATCGAATTGTGCACTGAATAAGTAGACAACGATTTTGTAATATATATGTAAAAGTTGGAATTAATTCACGAAGGCACATAGTAACGTTTTAGCTTTAGAACTCTAAAGTTAAGTATGCTTAGGTGGGGGCACTATCCACCTATACGCCAAAAGGCAAAACTATAAGGCTTAGTTATGGGACGAGTCAAAGCGAATAATATCTTAGTGAGTTAATCCAATAATGTTACAATATGCTATTGGAGTAGGACCCCCTTTAGTAGTTACAGGGTTCGGAAATGAATTACATGGAAGTTGGTAGGCCTGTAACAATTAGATTCGATGAGAGTGAGGAGTGGTTGTTGGAGCCAGAGGGCGTAGACAAGGAGTGGCTTCTAGTAGGTTTCTAAAATAGTGAAGAGAGCAAGAATAAACTGAACTATGCACCAAATAGGGGAAGAGATACTCTAGAATAAATATGTCAAAACTAAAATTAATTCATGGAGGTGCCTTTTGAGGTAATGACAATACTTAGTTTTCAAACTCCATAATTAAGTGCGCTCAAATGGGAGCACTACCAACATGAATGATCTCTTGAAAAGGTGTCCGCCTGTACATCAAAGGACAAGACCGTGAAGCTTAGTATGAAATGAGCTAAAATGGACAAATGAGTTAATCTATGGAAGCCACACGAATAGTCATGTATTATAAATAGATGTAACTTTAATATGAATTAACATGCTACTAACTTAATGATTGCAACTTTTGACCGAAAGACACTATTTACTAATTATTTTTAGAGTACAATTATTTATGATATAAAATAGACAACAATAGATTGAGCGACAAAACTTAAAGTGGCTTGACATGTTGTGGCTCATGATTATGAGATCTATATGATAGTAAGAATAGATAAAAATATGTTGAAAACACATTATATTTTTATACGTAGTAGATATTATGCACATTCAAATAAGCCCTTTTAAATTCTTTCAAACATATGATGGTGAAAAAGTATGAGAAAAGGCAAGAAATTTTCATTTCAAAACAGAAAGTAAAACAATTTCCAAGTTCCAAAAGAACGATATCACAATTAGAGCAATCTTCAAGAAAATATAATAAAGTTTATAGAGAAATATTTGGTACCATTATAATTAGCAAGAAAATCACCAATAAGCTTAATAAGTTTATAGAATAATCTTTAAAGAATTATAATTACTCAAAATGTTAAAAGGATAAGAATGTAAGCCATGAAAATGGTATTGAAGATCTCTGTAGCTAGAATCAAGAATACATATAATCAAGTAAAAGAAATTTATACGCTTGATTTGGAATCTATCGTTCTTGATGCAACAATAATGATCTAAAGCTCAAGCACTTCTTCTCTATTGTCTTCTGTATCATTGGCTCAATGAGACTGCTTCTCACTCTCAGCATTTAGTAAACACTCCTTATAGAGTTTTAAATCATATGCCCTCTCATTGCAAGCCGAGTTTTATTTAGTTCATACTAACCACTCCCATATTAGACCAACTAAGAATCCTTATATCTCACATTATTAGATTAATCCCATAAAAAGGTAAATTATAATATCAATTAATGCAACTAACAACAGAAAAACTTTTACAGTTATAAACACAACCCCATATAGCATATGTTTATATTAGCATGGTGTTGTATTAACATATGTGCAAACTGTTGAGAAAATATAAGTTTATTAGCAGGATAGTGGCTGTCAATAAAATTGCATCAGAAATTTTATATTTTAAGAAAACATTTTCCATTCTTTTAATTCGGAATAGTATCCAGTTTAAATAGGAAATTAAATTGACTACAGAGTTTAACCTTAACATCGCAAAAGAGATTATTGGACTTAGTCATGCATAATTGCATGTATAATTATATATCCAACCATGTACTTCCTAAAACAGATTTTGAATTTCTAATGTCAAAGCAACATAATTTACAACCAAATAGTTAGAAATTCGCTCTAGGCGTAATGTTCTCTTTCAACTTCTCTTTAGCTTTCAATGGTCTTAACGTGTGATGGGTATAAGGCTCATCAATCATCATTTTGGCCCCAGGTACCTCAACATATTCACCCTGGTCTGTATCGTTCTCGTATCGCTCCACAAGAGTTACGTCATGTTTTCCATGCTTTCTTTCTCTTTCAAAATGTTTTCATGCTTGGTTGCCACTGTTGCCAAGTGGACAAGATCATTAATTTATCGTCCTACCATCTTTTCTCTGATAGAAAACTTCAAACCTGCCGGCGCTACATCCACAGGGGATTTTTCCAGTAAAGGCAGAAGGCATCGATTCCTTGCCTTTTTGAACCGAAGTATGAACTGATCATTCAACTCATCATTTTACTGCTTCATAGACACATCAGGGATGGATCTCTGGAATTGTTCATGAAATAATCTTTCCATTTATTCCCATGAATAGACGGAAATTGGTGGCAATGCCAAATATCAAGTAAATGCAGTCTTGGATAATGACAGAGGTAACAACCTCAACTTCCAGTAATCAGCATATGCTGCATCATCACATTGCACAGTACATCGACCGATATGTTCCAATGTCAACTAGTCAACCTTGCTAGGAAAAAGGGGTGAACCATGTCATTTTGAAGCTTCTTGGATAAGGTATTAAGTCGATCCAATGTAGAAAAGGTTTTCTCTAAAAAGGTCTAACATATCATGCATCTTCATGCCCATATTGCCGTATCGCCTAGTCATACATCCACTGGGCATTTTGTTGATTTTGCGCAGGTATTATCACAGCAGGTGCTGCAACGGGTTATGGTCCAAGAAAGGGTTGTGGCGGGAGTTGTTGTTGTGGCACTTATGGTTGAAGTGGCTGTTGTATTCCCGCCCCTAGGTGGGGTAGGTGGTCTCCCTAGATTGTCGATGACAACATTCGGCCTGTATGGAATAGGCGCCAGAATAGTCTGAGGCATCAAGCTGGAGATGCCGTCGACAACTCAGCGCGTCCAACCCTTTCGTCAGCGGCCTGTGGTGGTGAATTATTCTCACCAGTATCAATGGTATCGAGTCGACTCCCTGTACGACGTGTTGTTTTATTTCCTCATATCATGAACACTGATTCTATCGTGTATGCTGAAAAGATGTTTCGTCGGAATTTTCCGAAATAAAATATCTTTCACCGAAGATCGTTTTTCAATTATAATTTGAGGAAATTAAGGTTCTGTGCCAACTTAAAAATAAAATAAAAATTACAGACAAACAAAAATCAACTTCTTCAATCCAAACAATATTGTACAATCTCAAACCAAGTCGGAATTAAATCGACGACAGAGCTTGAAATTATGAACTCGATAACGGCACAAGGTGTGTAAAAAACTTATATGAAATTTAATCGATGACATAATACTCATCATGATAAAGATGTATGCCAGAATTTAATCAATGACGTAGATCTTCCAATATGCAACGTCAATGTAGCCTGTGTGCAGAAAAGTGAAACCAATTGTCAACTGAAATGTGGCGAATCAAGGTAGTTGAACTGCACAGCCTCATGAAAATTTGTACTAAGGAACTTCAATTTTTATGTTTGACACTTGCTAAGCTTTGCGTGGTGAATATGATCAGAAATTATTGGAAAATAAATTTACTATGCTCTATAATCACTATTACGTGATGACTAGGGTCAAAAAATAAAATGTAAGAAAGCTTTTTAAATCGTTGAAAATGATAAGGTGTTAGTGACTATCATCATATATTAGAATTTTTTGTTTTGAACTATATTAGAGCTTCTCACATGCAATAATTTCAAAAGTGACTTAATCATTGATGATTGTTTTGGATGGGTTGGTTGCGAATAATGTTGGAGCCATAGTATTAAAAGAGTGTGAATTGTTTGATAATAATATTATTTATGTCTTTAACCTTTTTTTCAGGAGTTGAGATATTCTCACCCATTGTATGGGGTTAGAATACACCAGATAAAATAATATACATGCAACATCTGAAGCAATCTGAGAGAGAGAGAGAGACGCAAGAGCCAATTATTTTACAAAAAATTTTACTTTTTGTCCCTATACTTTTATTTTTACTTTGTTTTCTAATCAAGTTCTTATATTTTTAATTTGTCTAATGACGTCATCTTACTTTTTTTCATAATTTTTTAATCAAATCCTTTTGACATCAAATGTGGCCGAATCTAGCTGACATGACCATCAAGTGATATTGTAGTGAGTACGATGTGATTAAAAATTTTCCAATGTAGACATCCACATGAGCATCAACAATGGGTAATGAGTCATACTTCAATACTGTCTATATTGGCTATTTTTTTCACACACACGCATCCATGTGTGCATCAACATATTTTTTCACATCATACTTTGGGATCATTTGATGCCACATCTCTGGAATTTAGTTTTATTTTTTGTGTTAGATAGACTTGATCTAAAAATTTGTGAAACTAGAACTACTTGATTGGACAAACTAAATGTACATAAATTTGTTTAGAGAAAGCATGGAATATGTAGATGATAGATAAGATTTTTCGTCCACTTTTTGTGAGGTTTACAACTTTTAATGCATTTTATTGCCATTGATTTCTTTTTGAGGTTTTGAAATACATAAATGTTTTTCTTTTATATTTTAATTACATGTAGATTCAACTTTTAATTCCCTCCAATGAGAGAGTGGGTAAGTACTTCAAAATAATAGAGTGAGGCTTATTTCATAGGCAAAAACTTGCGAGTTGAGTGATATTTCTTTCATAACTGAGAATGTTACCCACTCCATTGAGATTTACTTGACCTAAATATTTTTCTTTAGACATTTAGGTTGCATATGGAAAAAATTACTAGCAAGGCGAAGAAGCTGCTAAACTATTAAGGAGGTGACGGTACCTTTTGTTGATGGAAAGTGTCTACAAGGGCTGACCCCTGGGCTGCATTGGCCCAAGCGTGGGCCTGGGCCTTTTGTGTTTTTTTTTTTTTGAACTCCTAAAATAAAACTTTTGAAAAAAAAAAGTACAAGAATTAAATTTAAAATTGCGTTATTGAAAAAAAATTGCATGAAATTGAAATACAATATTTGTTTATGCAATATCAAGAACAATACATCAAACATTTCAAGTATGTGGTAATACAATACTATAAAATTATTTAAGATTTGATATTAGGGACAATATGAATAGAGTTTGACGCCCCATCCAGCTTCGTCCATGTAAACAAGACAGCAGACACAACAGAAAAGACAAGTGGAATGTCTCGTAATATTCATGACCAACCCTGTTGGCTTGAAGAGGGAATCACTGCGGGAAGTGGCCAAAGGGTCAAAAGCACGTTACTTAGGAAGCATGGGAAGCACTTCCGCAATAAATTCCTTCCCTTTGGGGCTTTGGTACACCACATTGTATGACTCAATCAAGAGTCTGGGGAATCGTTTGGTGAAGTAAGCATCCAAATCACTAGAATCTGATCTGAGGATCGCCCGTCATAATCATCAAAGCAATAAAAGATATGAGTCTTGTACACATGCGGCTGTAAATATCACCACTATTCGAGAGAGAGAGAGAGAGCAAGAGAGTACCTCAACATGTTCTGAAGCACCCACGAGGTGATTGAACTTATTTCGTACGACTCTCAATAAGTCTCTGACACTGCTTCCATCATAAAGCTTACGTCTGTGTAGACGTAGGTCGTTCATAACATCTTCATCTATTTTCTTTATCCAATCCTCATCAAAAACCAATTGCGCAATGTTCTCCAATTTTTTGGGAAGATCTGAATTGCCTTTCCCAGCTTCAGCTTTCAATTCCACTTTTTGAGTGATGGCCCTTGATGCTTTGAGAGGAACCGATTTGGCTTTCTTAGCTTCCGCTTTTACTTTGATGCTGACGTCATAAAGAAGTTTCAGTCTCATACATGAACTCCAAAAAAATGGATGGTGAAGCACCTCAGATGCCTTTAACCTGCTAGTCATAAAAGTAATTTATTATTGACCCAACATTTCAAAGAAATCAATTACACGAACAATACTGAAATAGACTGACTTCTTGACTTTAAAAGCATCGCACGTTTGGCATTCATGCAATCTTTAAAATAATTAAAATTGCATTAGCTCAATGAAAGAGTAACAAAAATGTCTGAAAACTTCCATGCAATTCACAACTCACGAATCCGGGATGAAGGCAATAGTTATTTGATTACAACAAGAACCTAGGAATTATTTACTCCGAGTATTTTAAATTAGAAATCTAATCATCCTGTCCCTAGGATTCTTATTTCATAGTGAGCGCCATATGCTAAAACCCCCGGAATCTTCATACGAAATCCTCTTCAATGCACGTATAGCAAATCTAATACCGCGCTAGGAATGATTGGAATTTATTTGTTCATGGGTGGGTAACAAATTTATACCCCTAATAACTAGGCTTTTGACAATGATCATCTTACGTTGGAATATCACAATTGTCAAAGGCATTTAGGTTATCACATGGTCAACCTTTTCTTCGGCTTCTATTGTCAATTTCAAAAGAAATAAGTGGGATCTACAAATTTTTTGCTCATCAAGTAGAGCCCCACAGCAGGAAAGATATTTAAGCCATGGTCGACGAGTTTCAGGGCGCCTTTAATGCTCATGAGATTAAGTGATGTAGGAAAGTGGAAATCGGTCAACTAACAATGGTTGTAAAATCTATAAAATGGCAGAATGGAAAAGGTAGTGATACAAAATAACGATGACAATACACTCACCTCGATTCGGGATCTTGGCTTAGTAAACGTGAAATCAAATCATGAGCTTCTAGCATATCTTTCACCAAGGATAGGTTTGGATTGTTGAAAGCAATGTTGTCACCAAATGGATGTTTTCCACGAGTGACACAAAAGAACAAGACACAACCTAAACTAAACATATCCATTTTTTGAGTTTGGCGCCCACCTAGAGAAAGCTGTTCAGGTGCTTGCCATCCTATGGTTCCACAAACTGCAAGACAAACATCGAAGATCGATAAAAGAGCCCTCATCACTTGGACCATGTATAGATGGATATGATAGATTCACCAATCAAAGAAGGGACTATTAAATCTCCACAAACTTTACCACAACATAAGAAGCTACAAAGCAACCTAACTTTCAACATAACAGTCTTCTTTAAAAGTAGAGATTGCTCTAACGAGTAAAATTATAGGTTTGAAATTTTTGGCCAGGAATCTAAAGATGATTTATCACTGTATAAATTCAGATTATGCACGGATCATTCTTGAAGAAAAGACGATCAAAGGTCTGGATAAAGCTATTATGAGTACTTACCAGTGGCATGATTTCCCAAGGAAGATTTATCTTTCGAAAGGCATTTGCTAATGCCCATATCAGATAGCTTAGCACCAAACGATGGATTCTTAGTAATCAAGACATTTTGAGGCTTTATGTCCCGATGGATTATTCCCAAGTTATGCACTGGCTGAGTCCTTTACCATATCCCCGTATCATAATATAGAGAAGACATCATGACTTCAATCAAGAATGTATCTGGAACCAAATAGTATCCTGGCCACTCAAAGACATTGGATACATATACTAAGCCATATCCTTTTGGAAATTAAGGAGTTTCTCTAACACACTAAGACCTAGTAAGGATGCCAAAAGTATATGTTAACACCTAAATTTTGGCAATTTATTTAAGTGTTTATTAATTGCATTAGAAAATTAGGAATTAATTTCCAGCCCTTTAACAAAATTTTTATTAAAATTGCATCACATACGACATTAGAGCATTTGCATCACTAGTTTTAAAATTTTATCAAAAAATTAAAATTAATTTTAAAAAATTCGAAAAAAAAAAAAAAATGGTTTTCCTCGGGCCGGATCTCGACTGTCCGACTCCCGCTCCTTTTTTTTCTCTTCTCCCGTGCCGGGCCCGCCCAGCCCCTTTTTCCCTTTTAGCCCGCAAGTGAGGGTCTTCCCTCCCTTTGTGTCGATCTTCGAAGACCCGCAAAAAAGAAAGAAACGAAATGTAGGAGCGGCGAACATGCAGAGCGTAAGAAGGGAAGCAATGAAAGCTTGGTCGCGGGCGGGCAAAGGTCACGCCAGCTGACGGAGCCCAAGAAAACTACCATCTGGCATAGAAGCTAAAAACAGACTCAAACTTTGTCCCGAGGAGAAGACCAAAAAGTGAGCATATATAGAGGCAGTGAGGCCGGATCGACCGAGGACAATTTGAGCTAAAGATGGAAAGAAAAGAGAGCCGGCACAAAGAGACACGACCCGCAAAAGGGAAAAAATGTATATAAAACGAAGAACACGGCGCACGAAAAAGGGGGAACAAAAAAGGGAGACCAAGCACAAAGAAAAGCGGAGGAATAGAACCGAGAAGGGGGAAGAGGTGTCATCGACACTGCCCTACCGCCGCTCGAGCCGTTATTTACCCTCCAAGCGCCGACCTGGCGCACTCGCCGCCGCTCCCGGCGCCGAACCGGCCCGAAGACAACTAGAACCACGAGAGCGGAGAGGAGTTAGAGACAAGTGAAAGCCGAGACTAAACGAAGAACGAGAGGGAGCCTCCCAAATTTCTGACCACTTGGCCACACGCGAGCTCCGCCCCAACGCCCCTAATATAAGTTCTCAAGCCCGAACTAGTAAGCTTCCACATCTTTGCCTTTGTTTGTCGCACTCCTCTTGGGTACGCCGGCCGTGGGTTCGTGACCATTCGACTCTCACATGAACTCCGGCCCCGTGAGGTCTTTAGCTAAGTCACCGGGGTGTTGTTGGATGTTTATCGAGAATCCACTTCTGTTTCAAGTCCCGGGTTGAGTTGGAAACCCTTTGCTCGAGGTTGCACGCCACTCGCCGATGAAATGCTTCACCGAGATCTAGTTTTGCTTTTGCCCTTTTTGGCCAAAATTGAATGTCCACATGTTGATTTGTTCTGTTGAGATGTCGTTTTTGGGATTAGCATTCCCCGGCATTGGTTATTCGGTCGTTTCGCTGCCACCGCCCTCGTCATCGTTTACATTGTGTTGTGTTTCATGCTTTGTGGCTGACAATGGTCGTCCGATGACAAAAGAAAATCAATGGAGGTCGATCGACGAGTGGTGGTCGGGTGTACAACAGTGAAGGGTATGGCTCGACAGCTGGCTTGAGCTTTGGTCGAGGTTTGTCTTAAAAATGGGATCTTCGAAAGGTTGGAGCTCGGTGAAGGAGATCGCACGAAGAAGAAGACCACAGAAGAGTAAAAAGAAAACAAAAAGAAAAGCGAGAAAAGAGTGCAACTAAAAAGGTTTTTTTTTTAAAAAAGAGTAAAGAAGATAAAGCAAGCAAAAGTTGCTTCGGGAAGGAGGAACGGAAGAAGAGAAAGTGCAGTAGAAGAAGACGAAATAGGGAAGAAGACAGGTTTTTTTTTTTAAAAGAAATTAATTTTTTTAAAAAAAATCTTAAAAAATAATATGAAAAAATGTCTTTTTTTTCCGATTGTGGATCCACATTTGGGTGGGTTAGCAGGCCGGATTGGGTTTATCTGATCCGAACCCATTTTCTTGAGGTATAATAATATTAAATATTAACAATATATTAAAATTCAAAAAATTTCCCAAAAAAAAGAAGAAAAATTCAAAAAATAAAAATTCAAAAAGATTTCCAAAAACTTAAAAACTCATAAAAAGCATTAAAAAGTTCGACATTTTTCTTATAGATGAAACCACCGCTCAGATTCCCGCTTCTTCATCGGTGATTTGCAAAGGCTTATAAGATTTAGTGCATGCAACTGTCTTTTATTGACCTAGCTGCCCGAATCAATTAGCCATGTATAATCTAAAAGTCATCGCACTAAATGGTACAGAAATAACTAAACTTCCCATGTCTAAAGAGTTATGAGTACTACAATACTTGTCAATAAGTAAGTGTAAGTTGATATTGAGCTTGCCAACATCCATGGAGAGTTTAGCTTCGTTGAGTGAACTAGACCTATCAAGCATTGGGATTAATGAATTACCTGATACTATCAATGAGTCAAGTTTTTTAAGAGTGCTCAAAATTGATTCTACTTTTGTAAAAAAGTTGCCTCTCGCTATATGGAAATTGAAGAGGCTTGAAAAGCTTCACGCTTTAGGATGTCAGAGTTTGGAGGAGAAAATTCCTAGACAAATTAAGATGCTTTCCGCATTAAGGGTCTTGAAACTTGGATACTCTCAGATTTGTGGTCTGTTAGATAGCATTTCTGGACTTCCCACAAACACTTAATCTGCTTTATTGTGACTAGCTCCGTGAAGTTCCCGAACTTCCTTCCAGTTTAATAAACCTATCTATCAGTTCTAAATTGATGAACATGATCCCAGACATTAGTAGTCTCAATGTTAAGTTGGAGTTATTCCTGGGTGAAGGATCCCTGAACCGATGTTATCGCTTATAAAAATTGAGAAGAAAGAATGCACTTTGTAGCTTGGGAGTTTGTCAGAGTTGAAGATATTGCAACTATCTGCGTTAAAAATCCAACTAGTACCTATTTTTTTTTTTTTTAGTCGGTTCTACTCTAATCCTACTCTAACATTCACTCAGACTTTGCCCCCCGCCTCATTGCAGGCGTGAGAGTCGAAACCCACTCCTAAAATGAAAATCGCTCACACCCACATTCCTCAGTGGCAGGATTTGAGCTCCAGCCACCTCCCCCTTCCAAGTGCGGAGTGGCGCCACCTGGCGAACCCCCGCTAACTAATACCGATTGGGTTGTATTACTTTATAAGCTCAAGAAGCTTTCCCTTTGTTACATTTTCTTTGAAAGCTACCACACTCTCCAGTATTCACTCTATCACTTCGCCATTACAAATCACAGATAATGCGCATCTTCATATTTTGTTTTTATCGGAACTGTTGGGAGCTTTCGACCGTGCAATAACAAAAAATTCTAGGCCTCAGAAATTCAAATTCTCATGAAGTTTTCGTGAGTATCTCATTGCGACTCGGCACAGTGGATGAGCTGGTGAATTTGATCTTTTTGGCATCATTAAATGTTTCATACTGTCAAAGTCTTGAGAGACTTCCCTATCTATTAAAACTGATGATGCTGAAAGACATTAAATCGAGTGGTCGGTCCACGATGATTCCCGATTTATTAAACCGACGAGCTAGAGATTTTGATCTTTGGACACGCAGTGCGATAAGCAAGATTTGCCTCGCCATCACTACCTTTGATTTTAATGTCTTTCAAAGATCGCATTTTTAATAGATCAAAAAGTCTTTCAAGATTTTGACAGTATGAAACATTTAATAATGCTAAAAAGATCAAATTCTCTAGCTCATCCACCTACTACAGGTCGCAGTGAGATACTCTAAAAACTCACAAGGATTTGAACTTTCCAAGCCTTGGAACTACTGTTACTGCACAGTCGAAAAGCTCGAATTCTAACAGAAGCACCAAATACGAAAGATTTGGCATTTTTTATGATTTGTAATGGCGCAGTGATAGAGTGAATAAACCTAGAGAAAGCCGTGGTAGTTTTAGTGAATGCAAAAGAAAGGGAGTGAGCCTCCCGAGCTTATAAAGGTAATACAATCCAATGTAGTAGTTCGATCTTTAACGCAGATAGCCGCAACATCTTCAGCTCTCGACAACCGCAAATGCATTCTTTCTCCTCAATTTTATCTGAATTAGTAACACTGCTTGGATCCTTCACCCAAGAATAACTCCTCCAACTTAAGTCTTACTATTGATGTCTCGGGATCCGCCCATCAATTTATAATCGACAATGATAGGCTTATTAAAACTGAAAGAAGTTCAACATTTCACAGAGCTACCACAACGAAGGCGTATCAAGTGTTTGGAGATTGGGAAGTCCAAAAATGCTATATCGTAGACCACAAATCCGAGAGAGTATCCAAGTTTTAAGATCCTTAATGTGGAAAGCATATTAATTTGTCTAGAATTTTCTCCAAATTCGACATTCTCAAATGTGAAGCTCTCTTCAAGCCTCTTCAATTTCCATATAGCTATGAGGCAGCTTTTACAAAAGTAGAATCAATTTTGAACACTCTTAAAAGACTTGATTATTGATAGTATCATGTAATTCATTAATCCTAATGCTTTGATAAATCTAAGTTCACTTCAACGAAGCCAAAGTCCCCATGACATTGGCAACCCCAATATCGACTCTACAATTACTTATTGACAAGTATTGCAACATTCCTAACTCTTCGTATGGGAAAGTTTAGTTATTTCTGTAAACCATTCAAAGGCAAGGACTCTAGAGATCTACATGGTAATTGATTCTCGGCGCTTAAGTCAATGAAAGATAGTTGCAGTACCGAATCTTTTAAGCTTTTGCAAATCACCGATGGAGACAAGAATTTCTTGAATAGCGGTTTCATCTATAATATCTTTCTAAGGATGTGAGGGTA